>JAKSZT010054401.1:2908720-2929775 GCA_026826555.1 Tolypeutes matacus | reverse complement strand
AGCCAGGAGAGAAGGAAGCCAGGAGAGAAGGTAGCCAGGAGAGAGGGTAGCCAGGAGAGAGGGAAGCCAGGAGAGAAGGTAGCCAGGAGAGAAGGAAGCCAGGAGAGAAGGAAGCCAGGAGAGAAGGTAGCCAGGAGAGAAGGTAGCCAGGAGAGAAGGTAGCCAGGAGAGAAGGTAGCCAGGAGAGAGGGAAGCCAGGAGAGAAGGAAGCCAGGAGAGAAGGTAGCCAGGAGAGAAGGAAGCCAGGAGAGAAGGAAACTAGGAGAGAGGGAAGCCAGGAGAGAAGGTAGCCAGGAGAGAAGGTAGCCAGGAGAGAGGGAAGCCAGGAGAGAAGGTAGCCAGGAGAGAAGGTAGCCAGGAGAGAAGGTAGCCAGGAGAGAAGAAAGCCAGGAGAGATGGCGGCACTGTGAGAAGCCCACCTCACCTGAGGGAAAGGGGGCGGAGAGCGCCAGATAAGCTTTCAGAGGCCACCTACCCTGCGGTGTGGGGGTAGCTCGGTATAAGAGGCTACCTTGTTAAATGATTATGTGGAGACAGTGGCCACTGGAGGTGCTGAAGACCGGGAGAGGGAAAAAGAGGTGTAATAGGGGGGCATTTTCAGGACTTGGAATTGACCTGGATGACATTGTGGTGACAGATACAGGCCAATATGCATCCTGCCATAGCCTACAGAATTGAGCGGGAGAGTATAAACTACAATGTAAACTACAGTCCATGCTTAGTGGCAATGCTCCAAAACGTGTTCATCAATTGCAGTGAATGTACCTCACTAATGAAGGATGTTGTTAATGTGGGGGAAAGTGGGAGGTGTGGGGAGTGGGGCATATAGGAATCCTTTATATTTTTTATGTAACATTTTATGTAATCTAAGTATCTTTTTAAAATAAATAAAAAATATATTAAAAAACAAAAAAACAAAGAACAGCTGCCTTGCATGTATGTGGCCCCTGGTTCAATTCCTGGTACCTTCTGAGAGAAGGGATCCAGAGAGTGAGCCACTGATTTATACCTTATGCCAGGGAACATGTAGACTGAGATTTTTGTTTTGTTTTGTTTTAGGTTTTTCTGATCTGTAATTTTTTGTTTTACTGTGTTTTTTTTTTTTTTTTTTTTTTTTAATTCTTTATTTTATTCACTAAAATTGGGTACCTCACCTGTGGAGGGCAGGCTGCAGGGTGACTGATCAATGAGCACTGGCAGCCTGAGATGGTCCCTAGGGGCCTGGGAGGGAAGCCTGTTTTTTCCTGGGTTGTTTGGTTGTTTTGTTTTGCTTTGTTTTTGTTTTTGTTTTTTCTTTTCCCTTTCTTTGTTTCCTTTTTTCTTTTACTTATTTTTTCTACTTACTTTGTTTTCTTTCCTTCATTTTTTCATCTTCTGTTTTCTGTTGCTTTTCTTTCATTCCACCTCTTCTTGTTTGGCTTTCATTTTTTCTTTTTCTCTTTTTTTTTTTCTTCTCATCTTTCCAGCCCTTAAATTTATTCTTTTTTGTTGTTGTTGTTTCATTTTTTAATTCCACCTTTTTAGTCTTATTCCTTTGTATTTTTATAATTTTTTTTACTTGTATTACCTATTTATTTTCCTGGCTCTTGTACAGTTCCTCTTCTGCCTTTTATTATTATTATTACTATTATTCTTTTTCTCTTCTTCTCTCTTTCCTTTCCTTTGGTCTTAATATTATTTTCAAGGGAACACAGACAACTGTAAGGATATAGAATAAGAGGAACCAAGTGTCAAAAAGGAAACTTACCATAAATAATAAATAAATAAATAAATAAAACCCTAGAGTAGAAAGAGAAGCTAACCAACCAAATAAACCCATCGAAATAAAAAGATGCCCAGACACCAACAAAAACTACAAGCCATACTAAAACAGGAAGACATGGCCCACTCTAATGAACAAACTAAAAAACAGGAGAGATGCAGAACATGGAACAACTAATCAAGGATCCCTGTATAAATACCGTGAATCAACTTAATGGAGTGAAGGAAGAGTAAAGAACATTAAGAAGACACTGGGGGAACAAATTGAAGAAATCATAACATACATAAAAAGATAATGGATCTGATGGTGATGAATGGCACAATGCAAGAAATCAAAAATACGCTGGAAGCACATAAGGGCAGATTTGAACAGGCAGAGGAAAGAATCAATGACATCAAAGATAGTACATCTGAAATCAGACAGATAGTAGAACAGATAGATAAAAGGAAAAATCCAGCAGGGACTCAAGGAATTCAATGACAGCATGAAATGCACAAACATATGAATTTCCCCAGATGGAGAAGAGAAGGGAAAGGAGGCAGAAGGAGTGTTAGAGAAAATAATGGCTGAAAATTTCCCAACTCTTTTGAGGGACATGGGCAAACATGTCCAGGAAGCAAAGCACAACCCAAACATTATAAATCCTAAAAGGCCTACCCCAAGGCATATACTTGTCAAATTGCCCAATGCTCAGGACAAAGAGAGAATAGTGAAAGCAGCAAGAGAAAAGAGATCCATCACATATAAGGGAAACTCGATAAGATTAAATGCTGATTTCTCATCTGAAACCATGGAGCAAGAAGGCAGTGGTATGACATAATTAAGGTGCTAAAAGAAAAAGACTGTCAGCCAAGAATTCTGCAACCAACAAAAGTGGCATTCAAAAATGAGGGAGAATTCAAAATATTCACAGATAAACAGAAATTAAGAGTTTGTCCTCAAGAAACCTGCCCTTCAAGAAATACTAAAGGGAGTGCTGCAAGTTGACAGGAAAAAACAGGAGGGAGAGAGTTGGAGGAGTGTGTAGGAAGGAAGATTATCAGTAAGAATAACTAAAAAGATAAAAAGAGAAATAAAAACAACATATGACATATATAAACCTAAAGAAAATGGGCTAATATAAGTAATGCCTTGAGAGTAATAACATTGAATGTTAATGGGTTAAATTCTCCAATCAAGAGACACAGACTGGCAGATTGGATAAGGAAATACGACACACCTATATACTCTCTACAAGAAACTCATCTTAGACCCAGGGACACAAGGAGGTTGCAAGTAAATGGTTGGAAAATGATTTTACATGCAAACAATAACCAAAAAAGGACAGGAGTATTTATACAAATATCAGACAAAATAGACTTTAAATGCAAAACTATTTTAAGAAACAAAGAAAGACATTTTATTTTAATAAAAGTGGTAATCTAGCAAGAAGAAAGAACAATCAAACATTTATGCACCTAAGTAGGGTGCCTCAAAATACATGAGGCAAACATTGGAAAAACTAAGTGGAGATATAGATGTCTCTACAATTATAGTGGGGGGCTTTAATACACCATTATCATCATTAGACAGCACATCTTGACAGAGGGTCAATAAAGAAACAGACTTTGAATGGTACATAGAGGATTTAGCTCTAATAGATATATACAGAACATTACACCCAAATACAGTGGGATATACATTCTTCCTGAGTGCACATGGATGATTCTCCAGGCTAGACCACATGCTAAGCCACAGAACAGCTCTTAATGAATTCAGAAAGATTGAAATTATACAAAGTAATTTCTCTGACCACAATGGAATGAAGCTGGCAATCAGTAAGGGGCAGAGAACCAGATTAGGCACAAAGATACGGAAGTTAAATAACACATTCTTAGACAATGAGTGGGACAAGGAGAAAAATTGCAAAAAAAAATCAGTAACTACCTTGAAATGAATGAAAATGAGAACAAAATTAATCAAAACCTATGGGATGCAACAAAAGCAGTGCTGAGAGGGAAATTTATAGCCATAAATGTCTATATTAAAAAAAAAGAAAAAACTGAAAATCAAAGACCTAACTGCATACCTGGAAGAATTAGAAAAAGAACAACAAATTAATCCCAAAGCACATAGAAAGGAAGAAATAACAAAGATTAGAGCAGAGCTAAATGAAATTGAAAATAAGAAAACACTAGAAAAAATTAATAAAACTAAAAACTGGTTCATTGAGAAGATTAATAAAATTGACAAACCCTTAGCTAGACTAACAAAGAAAAAAAGAGAGAAGATGCAAATACATAAAATAAGAAATGAGCAAGGGGATGTCACCACTGATCCCACAGAAATAAAGAGAATCATAAGAGGAAACTTTCAAAAATAGTATGTCAACAAGATAGATAACTTAGATGAAATGGACAAGTTTCTAGAAAGACACAAGCAGCCTACATTGACAAAAGAAGAAACTGATTAACTCAACAGACCAATCACAAGTAACGAGATTGAATTAGTCATCAAAAACCTCCCAACTAAGAAGAGCCCAGGCCAGATGGCTTCACAGGTGACTTCTACCAATCATTCTGGAAAGAACAAACACCAATCCTGCTTAAACTCTTCCAAAAAATAGAAGTGGAGGGAACATTGCCTAACTCATTCTATGTTGCCAATATCACCCTAATACCAACGCCACTTATTGACGCCACAAGAAAGGAAAACCACAGAACAATCTCTCTAATGAAACTGGATGCTAAAGTCCTCAACAAAATATTTTCTAATCATATTCAACAATACATCAAACAAATTATACACCATGATCAAGTGGGTTTCATCCCTAGTATGCAAGGATGGTTCAACATAAGAAAATCAATGTACTACACTACATTAGGAGATTGAAAGGAAAAAAGTCATATGATCATCTCTATTGATACAGAAAAAGCATTTGACAAACTACAGCACCCTTTTTTGATAAAAACACTTCAAAAGATAAGAATAGAGGGAAACTTACTCAACATGATAAAGGGTGTATATGAAAAACCCACAGCTAACATCATATTCAATGGTGAAAAGCTAAAGGCTTTCCCTCTAAGATCTGGAACAAGACAAGTATGCTCACTGTCACCACTCTTATTTAACATTGTGTTGGAAGTACTTGCTCAAGCACTTAGGCAAGAAAAAGATATAAAAGGAATCCAAATTGGAAAGGAAGAAGTAAAAATTTCACTATTTGCAGATGACATGACCCTAAACATAGAAAGCCCTGAGAAATCTACAACAAAGCTTCTAGAGCTGATAAACGAGTTCAGTAACGTGGCAGGATATAAGATCAATGTGCAAAAATCAGTAGCATTTCTGTACACCAATAATGAACAATTTGAGGAGGAAATAAAAAAAAAATTCATTTACAGTAGCAGCTAAAAGAATCAAATACCTAGGAACAAACATAACTAAAGAGGTAAAGGACTGGGAAGCAGATGCAGGTGCCCAACTGGGAAGCAGTTGGGCACCTGCCTACCACATGGGAGGTTCCAGGTTCAGTTCCTGATGCCTACTAAAGAAGATGAGCAAAACAGCAAACTGATGCAATGGGCTAGCACAGCAAGTTGACACAACAAGATGACGCAGAGAGATGATGCAACAAAGAGACACAGTGAGGAAACACAATGAGATAATCAACAAGTAGGGAGCAGATGTGGCTCAAGTGATTGGATGGCTCTCTCCCATATGGGAGGTCCTGGGTTCAGTTCCTGGTGCCTCCTGAAAAGAAGAAGAACAGAGAGCACACAGCAAGTACAAACAATGGGGTGGAGGGTGGGGGGAGAAATAAATAAAATAATAAATCTTTTAAAATATATATATAAAGGATCTGTACATAGAAAACTACACCTCACTGTTTAAAGAAATCGAAGAAGACCTAAATAAAATGGAAGAAAATTCCATGTTCATGGATTGGAAGACTAAACATTCTTAAAATGTCTGTTCTACCCAAATTGATTTACAGATTTAACGCCAACCCAATAAATTTACAACAGCATTTTTTACTGAATTGGAAAAGCTAATTATGAAATTTATTTGAAAGGATAAGGGACCCCAAATAGCCAAAAACATATTGAAAAAGAAAAACGAAATTGGAGGAATTATATTACCTGACTTTAAAAATTACTACAAAGCTACAGTGGTCAAAACTGAATGGTATTGTCACAAGGATAGACATACTGACCAATGAAACTGAATTGAGAGTTCTGATAAAGATCCTCACATATATAGTGTAGCAGTTTGACATTGTTTATGAATTCCAAAAATAGATATTGGATTATGTTTGTAAACTGGTCTGTCCCTCTGGGCATATTAGATTATATTGGATTCAGAGATTTCACTTTGACTTGATTAAATAATAATTAAGACTTTGATTGGGCCATGTCAGTAGGACCTTGAGTTCCTGCCCCCTTGGTGGGTGGGGTCTCCCAGAGAAAACTGCCGGGCAGAGGAGGGAGATTAGAGTTTTGATGTTGGACTTTTGATATTGGAGCCCCGGGAAGTAAACCCGCAGAGAAGCAGATACATGAGGCAGGAGAGAAGGCTCCATTAGATATAGCAGAGGCCCCAGGAAGAGAGACGATCCATTAACCTGATAGTCTACAGCTAGCCTTGTGGAGAGAGCAAAGCAGCTTGAGCCCAGAGAGGAATGAGCCCTGGGAAGAGAGGAACCCAGGAAGCCTGAACCCTCACAGATGTCGGCAGCCGTCTTGCTCCAACACGTGGCAACAGACTTTGGTGAGGGAAGTAACTTACACTTTATGGCCTGGTAACTGTAAGCTTCTACCCCAAATAAATACCCTTTATAAAAACCAACCAATTTCTGGTATTTTACATCAGCACCCCTTTGGCTGACTTCAAAGGAGTTTGTCAAGAAAGCGAAAAGGCAGCCTACTCAATGGGAGAAAATATTTTGTAACCATCTGTCCAATAAGGACCTAATATCCAGTATATATAAAGAAATTTTACATCTCGAAAATAAAAAGACAAACAACCCATTTAAAAAAATGGGCAAGAGATTTGAATAGACACTTCTTCAAAGAAGAAATACAAAGGGCTAAAAAGCACATGAAAAGATGCTCGACATCACTAGCTATTAGGGAATTGCAAAACAAAACTACAATGAGATACCATTTCACATCTACTAGACTGGCTACTCTTAAAAAACAAAAATCTACAAGTGTTGGAGAGGATGTAGAGAAATAGGAACATTTGTTCACTGCTGGTGGGAATGTAGAATGGTGCAGCCACTGTGAAGGACAGTTTTGTGGTTCCTCAGGAAGTATAGAACTGCCATATGATCGGGCAATCCTGCTACTTGGTTTATACCCAGAAGAATTGAAAGCAGGGACATGAACAGATATATGCATGCCAATGGTCATAGTGGCATCATTCATTATTGCCAAAAGTTGGAAGCATCCCAAATGTCTATCAACAGATGGATAGAATATTACTCAGCTTTAAGAAGGAATGCAGAGGGGGCGGCAGGAGGAAGCATTAAGTCTAATGGAGCTGCCTGACCATATCTTAAACCCGGGAACACGCAGTTCCAGCTGCATATCAGGGCAGGAACTCTCAGTGGAAGGGCCCCTCCCTCTGGGGTGTATAAATACCCAAGCTTCAGCCAGTACAGGTATCTGCATCTGTCTTCTCACATGCCATGTGGAGCTAGCATCCACCAACCCCAACCCAAGCAGTTGGCCTCCCCAGGAGACCAGCCATAATGGAATCTCTTCCCCTGCTCTTTTGGACCCTCAGTGCTATGTAAGTAATAAAGCAGTCATTTGCAAAAATAAAAATAAAAAAAGTAGGAATGCAGTATTAACACATGGGATAATGTGGATGAAACTGTTAGACCTTATGTTGAGTGAAGTAAGCCAGTCACTGAAGAACAAATATTCTATGACCTCACTGATGTGACTTAAGCAAATTGATCAGACTCACAGAGCTAGAGTCTGGAAGATAGGTTAACAGGAGACAGAAAGGGAGTAGAGCGTGGTGAGCTGATGCCCATGTGGGTAAAATTTACGGTAAGGTGGAAGGGTGTGGCTGGGCCGTGGATGGTCGTGAGAGTGGTGCAGGGATGTGACTGGATTTGGAGGTGCTGGTCTGTGAGGGGGAGGAGAGTGGGAGATTGGGGTTGGACTATCCATGGAATTGGGAGGAGGGTTGGAGGGAGGGGATTTGCTGGTCATGGTTAAATCTACAATGGTGGGAAGACGCAGGGGAGGGTTAGTGATGTAGAGCATTGGGTGTGGGGGGATATGCGGGATAGGGCGCACCTGGGGTGTGCCTCTGTGGAATACGGACGTGTTCATCTGGTCAGTGTGCTACCTCAGTGGGTGGAGACCCACACAATAAACAAGAAATTATTAAACTCCCGTCCTGGGGAGTCCTGCTATGTTCTCAATGAGAAGGGAAAGGATCTTGAGAACACAGGCAATGTCTAATAAAGGAAAACAGACCAATATGTCAAGGCCCCAATATTATTGAAAGTAACTATGACTCTGATTCTTCAAAAATTGAAACTAAGTGGTTACCATAGGTTCTGGGGGATGGGGAAGAATAGACTACATGGAGCACTGGGCATTTTAGGGCATTAGAATTATTCTGCATGTTCTTGCAATAATGGATACAGACCATTTTAGATTTTGTCAAAATCTATAAAAGTGCATGATGCACAATGGAAACCATAATGGAAACCATTGGCTGTGGATGGTAGCAATGCACCAATATTTGTACATCAGTTGTAACAAATATGCCATCCACATGTAAAATGGTATTAATAGGGGAGAGAGGAAAAGGGGGAGGGCATTGGGTGTATGGAAATCCCCTATATTTTCTATGTGACTTTTCTGTAACTTAAAGCTTCTTTGAAGATAAAATGAAAAAAAATAAGACACTGGGGGAATAAATGGAAGAAAATGTCACTGTACATATAAGAAAACAGATCTTACAGTGATGAAAGACACAAAGTCTAAAAATTTTTATTTTATTTCATTTTTTTAATTTTTAATTTTTGTATTTTGTTATTTTAAAATTATTATTTATTTTCTTGTTAATTTTATTTGTTGGGTTTTTTTTTGGCTTCATTTTTGGAGAGGTTTTGGATCACAGAAGGGTCATAACTGTGGCAGGGGAAGATCACTGGTGTGGAGTTTCAGTGATGGGGGAAGGGGTGCACCTGGGGCATGCCTCTAAGTCATATGAATATGTTCAAGTGTTCATGGGCATTATATCAGTGGGTGGAGACCCACACGATAACCACTGGAATATTGAATTCCCATCCTGGGGAGTCCTGATATATTATCTAATAAAATGGCAAGAATCCCCTGAGTACATGGGCAGTGCCTAGTGAAGAAAGACAAACCATTACACCAGGCCCTTGATATTGATGATTGTACTTATGAACCTTTTCTTGTGAAATTGAAACTTAGCCTAGGATTATATACTGCCCAAAAGTTACCTCCTGAGAGCCTCTTTGTTGCTCAATTGTGGCCTCTCTCTAGCCAAAGTCAACATATAAATGCATTATCTCCCCTTAGCGTGGGACATAACTCCCAGAGATGAGCCTCCCTGGAACTGAGGGATTATTACCAAGCAGCAACTAGCAATGCATCTGGAAAAATACCTTGACTAAAAGGGGGAAATATGAAATACAAATTAGCCTTTATGGCTGTACCCATTTGGCGTTATTTATGAATTCCAAAAATAGATATTGGATTATGTTTGTAAACTGGTCTGTTCCTCAGGGTGTGATTAAATTATGATTAGGGCTTTGATTGGGCCACGTCAGCAGGACATGAGTCCCCATCACCTTGGTGAGTGGGGACTCACAGATAAAACTACATGGCAGAGGAGATGAGTGAGAGTTAGAGTCTTGAGCTGGAGCCCCGGGAAGTAGGCACACAGAGGAGCTTGGACTTAAGGAAAGAGAGAAGGCCCTGGGAAGAGAAACAAGCCATTTGCCTAATAATCTACAGCTGGCCTTGTGGAGATAACAGAGCAGCTGAGCCCGGAGAGAGGCAAGCCCCAGGAAAGAGGAACCCAGGAAGCCTGAACTCTGACAGACGTCAGCAGCCATCTTGCTCCATCTTGCTTGAGCCATCTTGCTTGAACTAAAATGACCAGTTGTTACAGAATGAGTAATGGGATGTATAGGACAAAACCCAAATGGATATAGAAAGTTGTGGAAGGTTTGCAAAAGGGAATTTTATTTGCTGTAGTTGAGGTTGGGTGAGATTTGATAGGTTTATAAGATTTTTGAGAGTTTTCTTGTCAGGCAGTACTTTCATGCAAAACTGGAATTTGGTTTTCTCTGTTAAAATTACAAAATTTTCTTGGATTATTGGTCCACTCTTAGTAAGATGCTATTAAATGTTTTCCTTAACCATCTGAATAATCTGCCTAGAAGACAAAATTCTCTATCTTATCAGAATAATCTTCTGTGCTTTATATTTACCTTATCATCATTTATTGTTTTAGAGAACAAGTCTTTTCACTGTCAAAAGAACTAAGTTTTGTTTTGTTTTGTTTATAATCATGTTACCTGCTCTATTTACTTTTAGTATATTTTGTCATCACTTTGATTAACTGTGGAACCAAACCAAGTATTTTTCTACAGTGACCCACTTTCCTATTTAACAAAATGTTCAAACTTGACACATTTCAATACTTCACCTTCCCAAAATCAAACTCTAAATGATGTTTTCTTGATCTCAAACTGTCTTTGGGAGTTTCCAGGTTGCCTCTGGAAAATCACAAAGGATTTGTTCTTTCACCTTGTAAAAAGAGAGGCACTAGAAATAGGTTTATTTGAAATATATGTTATGAGTTGCATGTGAAGTGATTTGTTGTCAAATTAAAAAGGATTTTCTAACATTCTGTTGGTTAAATTTATATGGAAACCAACCTTATTTTATGATTAAAAAATAGTACTTCTAAATAGATAAATGGGACCTCCTCAAAATTAAAAATGTTTGTGCTTCAAAGGAGTTTGTCAAGAAAGTGAAAAGACACCCTACTCAATGGGAGAAAATATTTGGACACATATCTGATAAGAGTCTAATATCTAGCATATATAAAGAAATCCTACAACTCAATAATAAAAGACAAACAACCCAACTAAAAAATGGTCAAAAGACTCGAACAGATGCTTTTCCAAAGAGGAAACACAAATGGCTAAAAAGCTCCTGCAAAGATATTCAACATCACTAGCTATTAGGGAATTGCAAAACAAAACTACAGTGAGATACCATTTCACATCTACTGGACTGGCTGCTCTTGAAAAAACAAAAATCTGCGAGTGTTAGAGAGGATGTGGAGATATGGGAACATTCGTTCACTGCGGGTGGGAATGTAGAATGGTGCAGCCACTGTGGAGGACATTTTGGCGGTTCTTCAGGAAGATAAGTAGAGAACTGCCATATGTTCCGGCAATCCTGCTACTGGGTATATACCCAGAAGAATTGAAAGCAGGGACATAAACAGGTACATGCACGCCAATGTTCATGGCGGCATTAATCACAATTGTCAACAGAGGGAAGCAACCCAAGTGACCATCAAAAGATGAATGGGGTGGATGCCGCTGAGGAAACATCTTTCTTCCCCATGCCATCACATCTAAGTCAGAGTCTCCTAAAGAGCCTGAACAGCTAAGGAAGCTCTTCGTCAGAGGACTAAGCTTTGAAACAACCGATGAGAGTCTGAGGAGCCATTCTGAGTATGGGGAGCACTCACAGACTGTGTGGCAATGAGAGAACCAAACATCAAGTGCTCCAGAGGCTTTGGGTTTGTTACGTATGCCACTGTGGAGGAGGTGGGTGCAGCCATGAATGCAGGGCCACACAAGGTGGATGGAAGGGTTGTGGAAGCAAAGAGGGCTGTCTCAAGAGAAGACTGTCAAAGCCCAGGTGCCAACCTAACTGTGAAAAAGATCTTTGTTGGTGATATTAAAGAAAACACTGGAAGCTGATGTGGCTCAAGCGATTGGGCTCCGGTCTACCATACAGGAGGTCCAGGATTCGATTCCCGGGGCCTCCTGGTGAAGGCAAGCTGGTCTGCACAGCGAGCTGACCCACACAGGAGTGCTGGCCCACACAGAGTGCTGCCCGATCACAGAGCTGGCACAGCAAGATGACGCAACAAAAAGAGACACAGAGGAGAGACAATAAGAGATGCAGCAGACCAGGGAGCTGAGGTGGCATAGCGCCTCTCTCCCACTCTGGAAGCTCCCAGGATCAGTTCCCAGTGCTGCCTAAAGAGAAGTCAAGCAGACACAGAAGAACACACGGTGAATGGACACAGAGAGCAGACAGTGAGTACAAAAACAACAAGCGGGGAGAGAAATAAATAAATAAATCTTTAAAAGAAAAAAGAAGACACCAGAGAGATTATTTTGAGCAGTAAGGGAAAACTGAAGTAATTGAAATCATGACTGACCGAGGCAGTGGCGAGAAGAGAGGCTTTGCTTCTGTAACCTTTGATGACCATCTGTGGGTAAGGTTGTCATTCAGAAATAGCATACTGTGAAAGGCCACAACTGTGACGTAAGGAGAGCCCTGTCTAAGCAAGAGATGGCCAGTGCTCCATCCAGCCAGGGGCCGAGGTGGTTCAGGGAACTTCAGCAGTGGTCGGGGAGGAGGTGTCAGTGGCCGAGGTGGTGGTGGATATGGTGGCCGTGAGGCTGGCTAGAATGACTTTGGTAATGATGGAGGCAATTTTTGAGGTGGCGGAAGCTACAATGAATTTGGCAACTACAACAATCATTCTTCAAATTTTGGACCCATGAAGGGAAGAAACTTTGGAGGCAGAAATTCTGGCCCTTATGGAGGTGGAGGCCGATACTTTGCCAAACCCCGCAACCAAGGTGGCTATGGCGGTTCCAGCAGCAGCAGTAGCTACGGCAGTGGCAGGAGATTTTAATTACTGCAAGGAAACAAAGCCTAGCAGGAGAAGAGAGCCGGAAAAGTGACAGGGAAGCTACAGGTTACAACGGCTTTGCAAACTCAGCCAAGCACAGTGGTGGCAGGACCTAGCTGCTACAGAGAAGATATGCTTTAGACAATACTCATGTGTATGGGCAAAAAAAAAACCCACGAGAACTGTATTTGTGACTAACTGTAGAACAGGTCATTTTAGTTTCTGTTCTGTGAAAAGTGGGCAGTATTCCAACTAAGGGTTTTAATGTAGATTTTTTTTACACCCATGCTGTTCATTGCTAAATGTAAAAGTCTGATCATGACACTGAATAAATGTGTCTTTTAAAAATGTGCTGTGTAACGTTAGTCTATTCTAAAGCCATCTTGTAAACTGCCCCAACAGTGTGAAGTTAGAATTCCTTCAGGGTGATGCCAGCTTCCATTCAAAATTCATTTTCAATCTTAGAAGACTGCTTGTGGGCAGAGAAGCCATTTGTTGTCTTCAGAAACCTTGGTGTAGTTGAACTGACAGTTACTGTGTTGTGACCTGGAGTTCATCAATAAAAAGAGTCACCCAAGCAAAATTACAGAATTTTATTTGGTTATGAAAATGATTGTTGGCATGTCCTATGCAATATAACTAAATTGAATAATGGTACCTGATGAAGTTACAGATGGGAAATGAAGTTTTTGTATCATCCATTATCATGTGTAATCAATAAACAATTTGATATCCTCAAAAAAAATTTTGAATTGATAAACAAATTGTGGTATATCCATATGATGGACTATTATTCAGCTGTAGGAAAGAATGAAGTACTGTACTGATCATGCAACAACATGGATGAACCTAGAGGACCTAACGTTGCGTGAAATAAGCCAGACACGAAAGGACAAATACTGCACGATCTCACTGACATGAACTAAGTCTAGTGAGTATATTCATGGAGGTAGAGTCTGGAAGTTAGATTACCAGGAATTAGAGTGGGAGGAGAGAATGGTGAGCCAGTGCTTAATCTGTGGGGAATTTACATTTAGGTTGATCACGGTGGTTTGGGAATGGGTGGAGGTGATGGTGGCACAGTGATGTGAATGTGAACTGTGTGTGTGAACGTGGTTGAAAGGGGAAGTTTTGGGTTGTACATGTTGCTAGAAGGAAAGCTAGAGGATGAAACGGAGGATTGTGTAACACAGTAAACTCTGGAGTGGCCAAGGCTTGTGGTTAATAATACAAATATAAGAAAGTAGTTCCGGGAGCTATAACAAAGGCACATCGCTAGGACAGGATGTTGATAGTGGGGTGGGATATGGGGGTAATGCCCCTAAAGCATACTTGTATGGGATATAAATGTGTCCTTGTTGTCATAGGTTTGTTTTCTGGACAGGTTTGTTTTTTGTTAGCCCACACAGTAGCTAACAAAAGATTAAACTTCCATTCTGGGGAAATTCTGCTACTTTCTCAAATAAGATGGCAAAAATCTCTGCAATATATAAGCCTTGCCTAATGTTTCAGTTTGCTAAAGGCTGCCAATGCAAAAGACCAGAAATGGGGTGGCTTTTAAAGTAGGAATTTATTAGGTTAGACACTTATAGTTCCAAGGCTGTGAAAATGTCCAAATCAAGGCATCATCAAGAGATGCTTTCTCACCAAAGGTCGACTGCTAGCAATCCTGGACTCCTGCCATGTAGCAAGGCAAAATGGTGACTAGTCTCTACCTTCACCTCTAGGCTCACTTTCTCCCCAAGCTCAGCTGTGACCAATCATGCAGCTGGCTCGTCTCTCCCCCTCTCTCTTCCAGGTCTTGTTGCTTCAGCTTTGGCTGCTCTGCTGATTCCAGCCTCCAGCCTCTCTCTCAGCCTTTCAGGGTTGCTCTGTCTTTCTGCAACTGCATGATCCTAGAATCCTCTCTCATATGGCAGGGTAAAATGGCACGTCTCTTTCTCTGCATGTCTCAGCCTGTTTCTCCTGTTTATACAGGACTCTAGCAAGAGGGCTGAGTCCCACTCTGGGTCACACCTCACTGAAGTACTCCAATCAAAGGCTCCCAAATGAATTAATCCAATCAAAAGTGATCTAATCAAAAGGTCCCTTAACCAAATCTAACCAAAAGGTCCCACATACAGTAGGTTCACATACATAGGAATGGGTTAGCTTAAGAACATAATTTTCTGGGGTCCACAAAAGACTCAAACCAGGACACTCAATAAAAGAAAACAGGCCAATATGCCAAGCCCTTGATCTTAATGCTTGCACTTATGAACATTATTCCTGTAATGATGAAAATAAGCCTAATTATAATTAATGCCTGAGTTACCTCCTGAAAACCTCCTTGTTATTCTACAAATAAACTCACTATCTTCCCCACAACATGGGACATGACTCCTGGGGATGAGCCTCCTTGGCACTGAGGGATTATTACCAAGTGTTAATCAGCAATGCACTTGAAAAAAGACCTTAACCAAAAGGGAAAACTATGAAATAAAACTGAGTTTTATGGCTAAGAGATTTCAAAGTTAGTTGGGAGGTCATTTCTGAGGTTATGCTTATGCAGGTCTCAAGCAGACTTCATAGTAAACAAAGCCTCAAACAAAAGTGCTCCCAAGGGCTCTAGGATCCTCTGGACACCATAGGCAATCCACATGGCTTCATGAAATTAACACCCCTTTGGTGGGCCCTATTTGGGAATATCCAAAAATTTATTTCCCCAATATAACATGGTTGTACTCATTTGTAGTTCCCCTAATCATAATTCTTCTACTCCTTTTATTTGAACCTATAATTTTCAATGTACCTGTTAGGTATATTTCTCAGAGATTTAAATCTTTGGATTGTTCATATGCCAGTTGAGCCCTGAAACCCAGCAAAGGTATGGACAACTTTTACTTTGCAGTTCTTTGGGCTTGCCCTGGACAACTAAGAAAATGATGATGATGGATCAGTCCCATCCTCAAATAAGGAGTATCATCAGCTGCAAGCAAAACAATTCCTTTCCTCTGCCCCATAATATCTATGTTCCTTCCAGCCTGAAGCAGTCAGAGTGGAGGTTGGCCCAAATCCATCAAGATTGAGGCATGAACAAAAATAAAGGGGGAGTGTAACCACAGACCAAAGCAGATTTATTGATATTGCAGTTATTATCTTGTGTTAATGGAGTAACTTGTAACATTGATATAAAAAATAAAGTTTACATAAAAGATTACTTAGAAGTGAGTGAAATATGCATTTCTAAATCTAGGTAATTTATGTTATTGACAGATTTCCCAGGGAAAATTTCATTTAACCACTCTTTACCAAGTCAACATGTGTATGAATGAAACATGCTTCTCTCAGTTTCTGAAAGTGAGTTAGATGTGAGTTCCACATCTTTCTAACAGAAAGGGTCATTTAGACAAAGTTTAGCAAGCCAGTAAGTGCAGGAAATGAGCGAAACGTGTGTCACTCAGTTTCTGTACTGAACAGTAAATGTGTTTGAAAGCTTAAAAAAAAAGAATCTTTCTTGGGGTTATCTGTGATCAAAAAGAGGGTGACTGCAGAGAGAAATTTTGCATTTCAATGAAACTCTAGTACACTCTTGTGGGTTATCAGATTCTGCTCCTGTTCATTGTCTGAGCTAATTTGCATTCCCTTTGTAAATGGCAGGTATCTGCAAGGTCATGTTACCTGCCTGTAAATTGGGCTGCTTCCTGTGTTTTTGCATAGACTTTCTACCCTAATTGCCAGTAAGGTAGCTAACTTAGAATCTTTTGTACATTGGGTCTCATCTTGACCCACCATAATGCAGGGCTCCCCTCGTTCCTGTGCACTGTCACACCTTCCCTAGGACACACGGCCTGGAGCGAGCGGTTACACGTGTATCTGAGGTTATGGCACGGAGCCACACCTCCACCCCGTGTGCGTTTCAGCCCCTCCAGGCAGGTTGGCAGCTGGGTCTCAGTGTCCTTGCCAAACAAGAGATCGACACAATGGCATGCTCCCCACAGAACTCAGATAAGCCACGCCTGGCGATGCACTAGCCCAATAGAAATACCTTCTCAGAATGGACGTACTCATCGAGCTGTATCTGCTCCCCACTCTGCAAGGCCCCCTATGTAAAATGGAAACTTCAGCTCATCAGAGCATTTCCTCACTTGCTTCCGCATTTGCCCTAAATCACATCCCCTTCTTACCCCCTCGTGGAATTCCTGGCCATGTGCAGTTTGGATGTTGACTGGTTCACCACTAGTAAACTACTCAAATAAACTCCCACAATTCATATCTTGCCTAATATTTTCTAAACAGTGTATCACATAAGTTGTGCCTAAAATATATTGTTAAGTGAAAAAAAAGCAAGTTGTAGAGCTGCTTGGATAGTACAATCCTAATTTAGTGAAATAATACGTGTGCCCTGGTTTGTCTTTTGTGGGCCCCAGAAAATTATGTTCTTAAGCTAACCCATTCCTGTGCCTATAAACCCCGTGTAGATAAAGGCTTTTGATTAGATTTAGTTAAGGGGCCTTTAGCGGGATTCCTTTTGATTAGATCGCTTTAGGGCCTTGGACTGGACTACGTCACTGAGGCACGACCCGGGTTAGGTCTCCGCTCTCTTGCTGGGGTCTTATATAAACGGAACTGAAGCAGAAACACACAAGAAAGACAGTTGCCATTTTGGCCCTGCCATGTGAGAAAGGACTGCAGAGAGACAAGCCCTGAGAGGCTGAGAGAGTCCCAGAGGCTGGAGGCTGTGTATGCCCTAAATCAGCACAGGAAGGGAAAGCTGCCGTTTTGCTCTGCCACGTGGCAGGAGTCCAGGATCCTGTAGCCAACCTTTGGTGAGAAAACATCTCTGATAATGCCTTGAATTGGACATTTTTCACAGCTTCAGAACTGTAAGCTTTTACCCTAACAAATTTCCTATTATAAAAGCCAACCCATTTCTGGTATATTGTCTTGGCAGCCATAGCAAACTAAAACAATGTGTAACGCAATGTGCAAAGGAAAAATCCTAGAGGAATAGTCACCCAAATGTTAACTGCATTTTATTTATTTCTGATGTGAGATTCTGTGGCCTTTTCAATTTCATTTGATTCTGTTTTTTCAATAAATGTTTGTCAATCACCTACCATTTGCCAGGCAGTGTGCAAGATTCTGGGGATATAAGGAAAACAAAACCCAAAGTCATCTGTCTCAAGGACGTTACATTCTATATTTCTATAATGTTAAATTTTTTACCATATACCAAAAAAAAAAAAAAAAAAGGAAGGTAGGAAGAGAAACAGAAAGAAAGAAAAGAAAAAAGTAGAAAGCAAATTAAAGGTAAATAGTACCCTACTGAGACTATTTTACTTTGCTCATCAACTCCTGCCTAATCCGTTGCACCCATCTCTGGTTCCCTGTCTCCCAGCTCTTTCCAATCTCTTCCCCCTCTTTTCCTATACCAACCTAACCCCCACCCAGGCTTTCGGCCCAGCGTGGGGCCAACCTCTCGGATGAAGTGCCCGAGCATGGTGGGGGCACGAGAGCCTGGCCTCTTCCACCCAGCGCAGGGCACCCTAGCAGGAGGCCTTTCTCAGGGCCTGCCCTCGGCCCGGCTGAGACTTTCCAGAACAGCAGTGCAGTCTGAAGCTCTTCCCACTGTCCTTTGGTCTGAAGCCTCTTCCTGCCTTCTCCTCCTCCTCCCCCTTTTATCCTGCTCAGGCATTTCTCCCAGATGAAACCATTCTGTCTGGTTCTCAGATGATGCAAACTGATGCAGGGATCAGTAGAAAAAGTGCTGGAAGAGGGTTCATAAATAGACTGCAGACACGGCAAGATGTGCCGCATCTGGGCTTCACAAGCGCTAATGCAAGCACGAGTCACTGGGATCCGGATGAAGTGCAGATTCTGGCCCAGGAGCTCTGGGCTTGGGGCCCAAGAGTCTACATGTCCAACAAGCACCCAGGAGGTGCAGCTGCTGCTGGCCCAGGGCCCACACTCTGACTGGCAAGGCACTGGGCCTCCTCCATTGGCCCCCCGAGTCTGTCGCCACCCTGCCCTGGGCCTGGGGGGCTGACAGTGAGGACCACATAACCAGGTTCCCTGTGTCTGGCTTCCAGTTGGGTTTGGCCAATGAGCAGCGCAGGCACTAGATGAGAGGGCGGGAGGAAAGCGGGGGCAAGGCTTTTATTCCCTGGGGCTTTGGGGGGCGTCCCCACTGGATTGCTGGGGTTGGCTGTGTCTCGCCACCAAAGGCTGCAGCTCCAGACAGTTTCTCTTGTAACCCCCCCCCTTTTCCTCTCCATGGCTCCCCACTCTTACCAGCTTTGGATATATATCTTGCCCCGCTCTTCGTAAACCCTGCCGACCCTTCTGTAAATAATCCCTTATTAAACGCCCTCAGTTCTCAGCCAAGTGCCATCTGTCTCCTGCGGGACCCTGCTGCTACAAGTACTGCTCAGTGCAGGACCAAAAAAACACAGAACTGGAATCATGCTAGAAACAGGCAGCTGTACAAAAATATTCCTACTCTCCAGTTCATTGGACTCACCCAGGACAACCAACAAGGAGATAAGGATGGACAACCACCACGCCAAGGAACTGAGAGAGCCTACAACTGCAAGCAAGAGAGTCCCATGTCCCATCCATCAGCCGTATGGGATCGAAATCCCCTCTCAGAGGTGGAGTGGGCAGCACCATCCCACAATCCTCAGGATTGGGGAACAAAATATGAACTAAAGTAGACTTACTGGTATTCTACTATAGACTTATTGTGATTCTAGCAATGGAAGAAATTATATCATTGATGTGGCGACAGTGTACACTAGAGGTACTGAAGCCAGGGAGAGGGAAAAAGAAGTGTAATATGGGGACATTTTTAGGACTTGGAATTGACCTGAATGACATTGCAATGACAGATACAGGCCATTATATATCCAGCCATAACCTACAGAATTGAGTGGGAGAGAGAGTAAACTACAAGGTAAACTATTTCCATGCTCAGTGGCAATGCTCCAAAACGTGTCATCAATTGCAGTGAATGCACCTCACTAATGAAAGAAGTTGTTAAAGTGGGGAAAAGTGGGAGGTCTGGGGAGTGGGGCATTTGGGAATCCCCTATATTTTTTTATGTAACATTTTACGTAATCTAAGTATCTTTTAAAAATAAATAAAAAACATATTTTTAAAACGTCTGAATAAACCCATAACAATCGAAAAAAGATGAAATGCATTGTGGCTCAGCTACTTAATGGTGCTACCTGCAACCATTAGAAAGTATGAAGCAGATCTATACTTGTCCACATGGAGAGACACCTAAGATATCTGTGTGTATGGGGGCGCGGGGGAAGCAATACGAGATAGCATGAATAGTATGACCCTATTTGCTTAAAAAGAAAATCATGCATTTGTGAAAACTTGGATGCAAGTGACGACAATTCTACTCCAAACAGACCTGACCACAAAGAAGCAGGCGGGGAAGCCAAAGGGTGAGGTTGGCTGGGGGTCAGTGGCAGGAGGAAGGGTCTCTACTCTCGGTCACTTGGCTCTCCCCGAGCCTCACTGGAAGACAGCCCGATGGCTGACAAGCTCGGCAGGGATGGCCTCGCTCCCAGGGCTTCAGCAAAAGTCCCCGACCCACAAGGACTGAGAACGGGGGAGGGAGGCTCCCCGAAAGAAAGGGGATATCCCCTGCCAGGGCAGGAGAGGCTGAGAAAGAGTCCAGTCTGAAAGAGCTTGCTGTCCTGGGTGTTATCCTTTTTGGCTGCCCAGCATCTTGCCCCCTCCCCACCTCCCCATACTGGGGAAGCCCCTACCTTCGGGGGCAGAGCCCACCTCCCACTAGAGATGCTGGAAATGCCAGAAACTCACTTTCCCGGCCTCCCTTGCCAGGCAGAGCACATGACCCAGCGGGGCCAATCAAATGCTCCCACCTCAGCCCCTGGCTCAGAAGCTGATGCTACAAAGGCCTGAACGGACGCCAAGGTGGTGGAGGGTGCACCTGTGCAGGGCTCGGGGTGCGGCTCCTGGCCGCGGGGCCGCCCAGCCCGGCCTCCTGGCCCACATGGGATCTGTGAGCCAGGCAAGAGCCGTGCACTAAACCCCTTTTCTGCTTAAATCATCCAGAGGGCTGTTTCGGCTGCAGTCAAGGCCCTTGACGAATCCTCTATGTATATGAGTATGCTCGCGAATGCATGACACATTTTTGGAAAGATAAACGAAATGTGAATATAGGTTATTATTGGAGAGTAGGACTGGGTAGGGGGGATTTTTACTTTTGTTTTACATCCTTTGAATTTATTTTTACCAGGAGTATTACTTTTATAATAAAACAACTAGCCAATAAAAATGTAAGAAAAATCACTTGGACACATAGGAAAACACAAGGATGTCATTAGTCAGGATTTTCAC
>JAKSZT010054401.1:2817121-2895456 GCA_026826555.1 Tolypeutes matacus | reverse complement strand
CTGGGCAGGGGTCACTTTGGGTATCACATTCAGATTGCTTCCTATTTGGAAAGAGGTGAAATTGAACATTAGCTCTTCTGGGGCCGAATCCAGGACCTCCCTCTGGGGACCTCCCTCTGGGATCACTGCTCAGCCTCTTGGGGACCTTTGCTTTTTGGAATTTTCTCCTGGGCATATCTTTAGGTTTTAGAAGAAAGGAATCGTTATTTCTTGTTAAAATTTTCATAGGCACCCTGGTGTTTCCAAGACCATACTTTTCCATTCCATCCCACATCAGCGTGTGGATGCCTCAGAAGTGATTGCTTTCGTCATCTAGGACCAGGGCAGAGAGCTGCCACTCATTCATGGGTTTTTGGCCAACGTCCTCCCGACGTGCATCTCGGAAGTGTTTTCAGAGCCTCTTTGGTAATAACGCTTCCAGCAGGGCAGTCCGTGACATAGGCCTCAGCTTATGCAGCTCTCGAGAAGTAGCTCATTTTTTAGAGTAAGAGACTGCGTTGTGAGTCTTCTGTCACGTCAGACCTTCCTGTGGTTAACTTTTACAAATCTCTGTTTATCCAGATGAAGAGAAGAGACGACCCGATATTTTCCACGCGTTGAAAATGGGTAAGTGCCTTAGAAAATCTGTTTGGCTGTGCGAGCCACATTCTCCCAGCCTGGTATATGCAGCCCTTGTCAGGGCCACCAGAGTATTTGAGAAGTAAAGTGTCATTTTGCTTATTCCTAAACCTACAGTATCACACAGGGAAGTTCAGAGCCTGGAGCTTGTGCCCGTAACAGCACCACATGTCCTTCCAGAGCCCTTCCTCCTCTCCTGCCAGACCCTGCGTCTGCCCCTGAAATGCCTCGCGGCCCACCTACCCACTCCAGTGTCTGTGTGGCAAAGGGCTATTTAGCTTAAAATCTTTTGTCCCGCTGGTGCCTCCACCTCCAGGAAGCCCTCCCTGATGCCCAGCAAGACAGGAGCTGTCCCTCTGCATGCACCCTGCCCGTCACTCGTCCATCATCTTCGTCTCTTATCCTAAGGCACCAGCAGCCCTTCTTTTGGTTAAACTCTGTGTGTCCTTGTCTCTGTCCTCAGCAGCTGAGGGGTGAGAGGGGGACCCATCTTAGAAGTCCCCACGATGCCCGTAGTCCAGGGCAGAGGCAGGCTCGGGCGTGCTTGTTACGTGAGCCGCCTGGAGGAAGACACCTGCGGTGCCAGGCCCTCCGTTCATCAGGACTCCTGCCGGTGTTCGTAGGAAACTTCCAGCTGGTCAAGGAGATTGCCGACGAAGACCCCAGCCACGTGAGCATGGTCAACGGGGACGGGGCCACCCCGCTGATGCTGGCCGCCGTCACGGGGCAGCTGCCGCTGGTGGAGCTGCTTGTGGAGAGGCATGCCGACGTGGACAAGCAGGACAGCGTGCACGGCTGGACGGCCCTCATGCAGGCCACCTACCACGGGTGAGCGCCCCCCTCCGGCGGTGAGCCTGGAACCCGGGGCTCCCCGTGGGGCGTCCTGGCCCCGAGGCCCTGCAGCCGGGGGGAGGCCGAGGCATGCAGGCACGACGGAGGCTGCACAGGCCCCTTTTTCTGGCTTCCCGCCCTTCTGGGCTCGATTTCCTGTTACCCTGCCACTGAATTTGGCTGCTGGCTGTTAAAACCCACGCAGCAGGGGAACGTCACGCTCCGGGTAAGTTTCTTAGCTTGATTCAGTTGAACAGAGTGCTTGGTTCATTTGGAGATTTCCCAGGGAGGTAGAGCGGCCCCTGTGTGAATTGAGCTGTCCCCATGGGAGACGACCCACCCCTCCTGAAACGAGCCTGTCCATTCCATTGTCTTTTTGGGGTCTTGCTGGCAAGGCTCTGTGATGCTGTCCTTTGGAACAGGCTTCAGGTTTACCTGGTGCTTTGGGACCCCGCCCCGACCATCCCAGCAGGGTGGGGGCTGTGACCTCCCGGAGGCCTTCTTGGGGTGAGGCTCGAGATTAGGCGATCTGCACCAGCCCCAGTGGCCTGGCGGCTCACTCCTGGTGGGGGGCCCTCTCCCCCACCCCGATTCTGGAGGATCCCATCACTTTCCTGCATCACATGGGAACCGCTTGCTTCTCTTATTTGACGAGCCTCAAACTTCCACGTGGGCGTCTCGGCCTGCACGGGGCTTCCACGGTGGAGGGGCCCTGATTTGGGGCCGCCATGGCCAGGTGGGGGGGAGGTTTGAGCAGAGCCCTCGGCTTTCACCCTTTCGTGGAGGGATCGCCGGGGGTTTACGCCGCCGCTGTGGGGGAAGGCCTGGCGCAGCTCTCCACGCCCTGCCCAGAGCACGGCCATCCTTTTGCTCTCGGTGGGCATAACTCTGGCTTCCTCTTTCTTCCCCAGGAATAAAGAGATCGTCAAGTATCTGCTCAGCCAAGGGGCTGACGTCTCTCTCCGTGCCAAGAATGGGTACACGGCCTTTGACCTGGTGATGCTGCTGAGTGATCCCGGTGGGTTGTTTTGAGAAAAGTGTTGTGAACTGGCCATGCCTCTCTCTGCTGGGACCCGCTCGGCGGAAAGCCAGCTTCAAGTCCCCAGAGCGCTCAGCGCGACCGCAGCCGGTCACCTTCCCTCCCCAGCAAGGAAGGGCTGGGACCCCAGGGTCCCTGAGTGCCTCCCCGCAGCGACCTTCTAGGATTCTCTGGCAGGGAAGGCGAACAAGGCGTGAGTCCGGCTTTGCAGTCCCCACGAATCCCCCACTAAGGGAGCCAGAACCTCTGGGTGCTCCAGAGGAAACATACAGGCTTCTTGGACATGCAGCGTCAGAGACGGAGTGGTGACCTTCGGCTCACTCGTGGGAGCTGGAGGGTCGAGGGGGCCAGGCAGGGATGTCACCACTGTTAGCCCACCTGCCTCTGTCCCTGACCCTCCCCTCCTGGGCCCGGCCCTTCCTGGGACCGGGGTGTCCAGTTGGTGAGCTCCGGGGGCTCTTCTTACCTGGAGCTTCAGCCCAGAGAGGAGATGCTGCGAGGCCCTCTGAGCCACCTGGCTTCGAACCCTGTGCCGGGACCACAGTCTGCTGGCCGTGCGGAGAGGGTTTTTACCCCCACAGCCTAGGGGTGCAGGCAGGAGTGCCTCCCTGCATGGATGCGCCCCGAGCTTCCTTGCCATTCCAGGGCCTCTTGTACAGACGAGGCGACCGGAGGGCCCTGCTAGACGGCTGGGGCCCTCGCCCTTGGCCCTGCGTCCGCCGGCGGCACTTGGCCTAAATGATGCCCCCTGCCCCTGCCATGCCAGGAGTTCCCGTTGCTCAGATCAGTCTCCCAGAGGCCCTGGCTCGTGCTCTCACACTTTTCTCCTGACAATTTGTCTCTTTCAATAGAAATTTTCTCCCTGACCCCCTGTCCGTTTCCTTACTCCCTTTCCTAATAAAACAGTCCACCCCTGATGGATTTTTTTTTTATCAATAGACTCTTGTTTTTTACAACAGTTTTAGGTTTATAGAAAAATGCAGTGGCAAGTGCAGAGAGTTCCCACATGCCCCTCCCACCCCACAGTTTCCCCTTCTTACCTGTGTGGGCGCCGTTTTTTACAGCGACTGATCACACGCCAATGTGGCAGGATTAGCTGACAGCCACGGCTTCCATTCGGCTTCCCTGTGTTCAGGTCTGTGGGTTCTGATGCGTCTACGACGCCACGCATCCACCACGCGTGTCCTCAGAAGGATTGCGCCGCCCTGAAACTCTCCTGCGCCCCCCCTATTTCTCCCCAGCCCTCCCCGGAGCCCCTGGTAACCACGGAGCGTTTCTGTGCCTGCAGTTTTGCCTGCTCCAGAGTGTCGTAGCCTTGGCCCCGGGCCGCACGGAGGCCCTTCAGGCAGCTTCCTTCCCTCAGCAGAGTGCCCGGGGGCTCCCTGTGGCTCCAGAGCGCGCTGCTTTTTATTGCTGAATAAAATTCCGTTGTTTGTTTATCCCTTCACCTATTGGAGGACACCTAGTGGATTTTTTTTTTTTAAAGATTTTATTTATGTATTCATTTATCCTCCCCTTGCTGCTTGTGCTCGCTGGGTCAGCCAACCACGCCGTGCGGGCGGGCCTGCCCTCACCAGGAGGCCTCGGGAACCGAACCCGGGGCCTCCCATATGGTAAACGCGAGCCCCACTGATTGAGCCACAGCCGCTTCCCACCTAGTGGATTTTTAAATCAAATTTTTGCCCCTAGTTATGAAAGAAACACACACTCATGACTGAACACGTGGAGGAAAGAAAAAGAAACACTCGTCGGGAGAAAAGATGGTTAACAGTTCGGAGGCTTTTCTTCTCGATCTTTTCCAGTGCATTTTTTTTTTTTTACCCTAGTTGAGTTAATAGTAACTAGTAACAGTTAACCTTTCTCAAGCACTCACCGTGGGCCAGCTGCTCTGAGTGCCCTAAGGGAGCCCCCCGGTCCTCGAGGCACCCTTGTGTGGTGGGTGCAAACGTCGCCCCCTCTTCCAGAGCCCCGTGGAGGCTGCCGCAGTGGCCTGTGAGTGGGTGGCGGAGGCAGACAGGACCGCTGCCGTCCTGCCGCTGCGCCTGTGGACGCACAAACTCCGCCAGGCTCGTTTGCCCCTTGTATAGATCAGATGGAGATGTGGGCACCCCAGTTCTGGGGTAACCCACGCTCCAGAGCTGTGGGTCTGAGTTCGAAGGCAGATGGGGGTGTCGGGGTCTCCTGCCTGTGGCCTCACAGTCCTATTTGCAGGTTAAAAGCTGCCTTTTGTGTCCATAGACACGGAACTTGTTCGACTGCTGGCATCTGTCTGCATGCAGGTGAATAAAGACAAAGGCCGGCTCAGCCACCAGCCACCCCTGCCCCCCTCGAAGGCCCAACAGCCCGGGAGCATCCCCGTGCTGCCCGATGACAAGGGCGGGCTGAAGGTTTGCCTTTTCCTGTCCTACAGGGCTTGGGGTTCTGAAAGCCCGGTAGATGGGGTGGGGGTGCCTACACTTCCTCTTTACCCCAGGCTGCTTTAGGCTTGGGGCCCAACAGGGGGCGTGGAGTGAGCTGGGGGTGAGCAATAGGGAATGGTGGGGACTGAGGCAAATTGGGGTGATTGTAGCCATTTAAAGGATGCTGTAGGAATGGGGGACCATGGTCAGATACTTCCATTTTTCCCAAGAGAAACCAGAAATCCAGATTTTGATCTGAAATCTCAATTGCTAAATGTAGGGAATTTTAAAAAATTCTGCATGGTTCAGTACTGAGCTGACCAAACTGAACACCCCTTTCCCAGGTGATCTGTTGCAGCCTCTGCTTCAACCTGGGAGAATATTTGCCAATTACACCACTCCCGGGTCTCTCTGTGGTCCACAGGCCCTGTTAGCTTCTTCCTGGAAGCACCACAAAGCAAGTTCTAGTTGGTTATTTCCAACTGCAAACTGACTATTTCTGTTTGGATTTCCGATCTTCCCCATCCTGCTCCAGTTGTTTGAAATCAAACTTACCTTTTCCCTGAAAAAAAAAAAAAAAAACAAAAAACAGCAGAAGAGCTGGCCTTGTCTCCAGCCTCCCCATTCCATCTCAGGTACTGGCATCCTTCTCGGAGCTGCAGGGTCGGCATTCCTTACGCACCCGCCACCTGCACAGGCTTCTGGAATCTTCCTCACGTTCCTCCCAGCCTCCCTCTGTGGCTGTGCCAGGAACCTCTGAGCCGTCGTGGTGTCACGGGGTTATCAGCCAGGGTTCTGCAGAGAAACAATGCACAGGCTAGAGGTTTAGTGTAAGGAGTTGGCTCACAGGCGTGGGAGGCCTGCCCGGTCTGAAGTCTGGAGGGCAGGCGGGAAGTTCCAGCAAAATTGATATAACAGTCGAGTCCAAAATCTGTTGGGGAGGTCGGCAGCTGGTGCTGTGGGCTCTGGGACACCCAGGAGGGTAGGGGGGGATACCTGTCCTCTCTCCAGGTGGGGAGAGGTCAGCTGTGGGTGCCGCTGGCCCCGACCTTGGTATGGACACCCTCACAGCTCTCACTGCTACTGGAGTCGGGGGGAGGGGGGCTAAGCAGCTATGCTTGTTCAGGGTTTAGAGTTGCCTCTGTGTCCGCCTGTCTGTCCCTGTCCCACTCTAAGCCCTCGAGCAATTCAGTGCCTTTTTTTGCATCTCCATTTCTCAGACTGCAATGAGGAGATGACGAATAGGTTTCTCTGCCACCTCTGGTCGGTTGGAAGGATTTAGAGAGCACCCGAGGCCTCTCGGGAAAGGATGCTGCCGCCGATTGGCAGTGCCTGCAGCAGGCCCAGGACAGGGGAGGGAGGCTTCCACGCTGGATGTGAATAGCCCCGGTTCCCGCTCTTCCTGGAGCACGTTCTCCGCTCTGTGTTCCTTGGCAGTCCTGGTGGAACCGCATGTCCAATCGGTTCCGGAAGCTGAAACTGATGCAGACCCTGCCCCGCGGGCTGTCTAGCCGCCAGCCTTCACCCTTCTGTGACGAGCCTGAGCCAGCTCTGGACTCCACGATGAGAGCGGCCCCCCAGGACAAGGCGAGCCGCTCTGGGCTCCCTGACGTGGCAACCCCCGCCAAGGACAGTGGTGAGCGGAGGGCGTCTGGTCTGAAACCCACACCTCTGCCCTTTGTCCTCCCTCCTGGGCGGACGTCAGAGGCGAGGAGATGATGTTGGGGTGGGATTGGGAGCGGGGTGGCTGGTCTCGCGACGAGGAGACTTCGGCAGTGTCGCAGCCGCGGTCAGTGTGGGAGAATGAAGAAGCACTGGCTGGGGGTGAGTGTCCCAGGTCCCTGCACCCTGTTGAGGGGCCAGTGGCCCGTCACTGCCTCTCTCCTGCCTTTGATGAGTGGTTTCACCACCTCTTAACTGAGATTGGTCTTGAAAGAGTCTTAAAATAGGAGTGATCTTGAGACGGGGTAGGTAGTGAGCTCCCTGTCACTGGAGGTGTTCAACCGACTGGATGACTTGACCAGGACCCTGAAGGAAACTTGGGAAATGGATTCATAACAATCCTCCTAACAGGGATTCATGTCCATATCCAGGCTAGCTCCTTTGGCACCACCCTTGGAGACAGACTATTGAGCTGGGTGCCCCATGGCCTGACCCCGCATGGCAGTGGTTTTTCCGGAAAAGCTGAAAACATCCTCTGAGATACCTTTGAAATCCTTTCCTTCTGTTAAAATATTGAATACCAGTTATTATTAAATATTTAATCGCCCCGGAGAATTGGTTTTCCAGGCTGGAGGCTGAACCGGTCTCTCCCCCTCGGGCTGCAGGCACGTGGGGGTCATTTCAGGAAACTTCCATTTGTTTCTCAGGCCCTGGCAGCACGAGAGGAGAAAAGGAGGACGCGTTATTGACAACCATGGTGAGTGGGGGTTTCTAAAAGCATGTCAGTCTCCAGTGTCCTCCAGAAGCGTTAGAGGATTGCCCTGCAAGGAGGCGTGTGGGCGTGCGTCTTTGTGGTGGTCACAGCTGGGGCGAGGATCAAAATGTGCAATAATGTTCAGCTTGGGCACCAAGGAATCGGAACCGACAGCAGCTCTAGACAGGGGCCGGCTGTCACGGGGCCAGGCAGTTGAAGGTGCAATATGAGACAGGAAGACTCACCATTCTGGTTCTGGAGAGCCAGGGGGAGAAGAGTCAGAGAGGACGCTGTGTTTCCAGCCTGGGAGAAACCTCAGTTTTCTGATCTATAAAGTTGTGTCGGATTTAGGTTCAGTGAGGAATAACAGAAAGCCGTCAACGATGGCATGGACCTGAGTTCTCTCAAGTAAACAGAATTCAGGGCTGGTTCTGTGCTCTGGGGAGTTGGGACTCAGGTTCCTTCTATCTTGTTGGTCTCCCAGGCTTGGCTTCTATTTCCAAAGTCACCTCTTGGTCCAAGATGGCTGCCACAGCTCTGGCCATTACATCTTCATCCCAGCTAGCAGGCAAGAGGAGGGGAGAAGGGGTGGCCATGGACAGTGCCAGGGGCCTTGTAAGGACAGTTCCTAGACACTGCCACGCATGATTTCTGCTTAATCTCATCGGCCAGGACTTAGTCACATGGCCCCATCATGCACCACAGGCAGCTGGGAGATGAACGCTTTGTTCCCTGTGGTCATGTGGAAACCTGAAACTAGGGTGTTGTTGCCAAGGAAGGTGAGGAAGACGGATGCTGGGGGTCAGTGAGCCGTCTCTGACTTAGGGGGTAGTATGCCCGTGGGGTGGTTTTGTTATTAGATGAGATCAGCCTGGGAAGTTCTTAGCATATTCCTGGCAAGGAGCAAGTTTGCCTTTATTGTCGGGTGGTCTCGGATGTGTGCAGAGCCTCGTGGTTGGAGCTGGACTCAAGTCCCTTCAGCTGTAAGACCCTAATTTGGATTCTGGCCAGGAGAGGGCAGCATTGGCAAGGCCAGGGAGCGGAGTTCTCCAGAAAGGCCAATCCAGGGGACACTGCTAGGAACTCGGGAGTCAGCGGGGGATCCTGACCGGGATGTGCCATGTCACGCTCACCCCTCCGTGTCACTCCACGTCATACCTCTCCTGCCACATCACACCACATCATGCCCTGCCATGCCACGCCACGCCCTGCCCTGCCCTGCCTGCCCCCCACATCACGCACACACCTGCCCTACAATGTCAGGCCACACCAGGCCACGCCACCGACCACTGGAAAAGGTAAACTGGTGTCTCCACACCACCTGTGGAAGCCTGTCCTGCTGGACATTTAATACCGTTACTAAATAACGTTAATATTTCCTTTCAATATAAAGACAGAAATCCTGTTACAGAAATTTTATGCAGAAAAAATATTACAAGGGAAAAAGAGTCCCCTTGATCCCGTGCCCAGAGGCAATCCCAGCTGACGTGTTGCTGTCTGTCCTCTGAGCCTTCCTGAGCGTTCTTGACGGCCCTGAGCAGACCTCACTCTGGGTATAACAACAGCCAATACTCGACGCGTCACCGGCTCTCCTCTGAGCACTTTATATCTATTAGCTCATTTAATCACCCCGGCAGCCCTGCGGGCTGGGGGCTCTGAGCTCGCGCATTTTTAACGGTTCCTCCTGACTGTCTTTTCCATGTCATTAGTCACCCCTGGGTGGCATCGCGCTCCGTGGCCGTGGGATGCAGCATTCCGTGCGTCTCCATCCGAGGCTGGCCTGTTGGGCCTTGGGGTTTCTAGTTTTTTGTTATTTTAACAAAGCGCTGACAAATGTCCCTCTGCCTTAGCTTTTCCCATTTTCCCGATAATTTGCTCGGGGGCTATATCTAGAAATGGAATTCCTGAATCAGAGGGAATGAGCGTCACTGCCTTCCAGAAAGGTCACCCCTGGCAGTGAGAACGCCCCTCCACGCTGGGCTTGCAGCCGCGAGGGTCCCCAGGAACCTGCGTGTCCAATCCCCTGGGCGCAGGGGGACGTCACTGAGGCTCCGGGAGGCCTGGCAGGAAAGCAGGACGGGCCCAGGGTGCTGACTCCTTGTGCCCTATAGAGAGCGCCAGGGCGCCGCCTGCCCCTCAGCAGATGGCAGATGGCCGGGGTCCCCTGCCGAGCGGGCCTTTGCGGTCAGCGGTGTGGCGGTGCCCGCCCCCCGCCTCCCGCGGCAGGCTTAGCGGTGGGACGTCCCTCCCCGCCAAGCGCCATCTGGCACCCAGCTCGCTGCCTTTTCTTAATTAAAGCTAGCGTGGACGGCCTCCTCCCGGATGGCCCGACAGTCATCCTTGTGTGGATTTTATGCCGACCCCAAATACCACATTTCCAAATTTAAATTTAGATTACAGTTAAAAAATGTCAGGCGTGGGAGGTGTGGCTGGAGGAGGGAAGAAGGCAGTGGGACAGGGAGGGGAGTGTTTGCAGGGCTCACACGGCCCTCGAGAGGAGCCGGCCTGTGTCCCCGTCCCCTGCCCCTGTCCCCCTGAAATCCCCACGTGAGTTGCACGGACCTCCACAGAGCTCTGCACAAACGTGTGCTCCCCTTGTCTCTTCCCTCTGTCTGGAACGCCCTTCCCTCCGTTCCCGCCGGGCCAGCTCAGGTGCCGCCTCCTCCAGGGCGTCCTCTCTGACTGCAGCTGGGGTTGGCCCCTCTGTGCCCTCCCGGGCCCCGTCACCGCCTGCCCGGCTCTCCATCCCTCCGCTCCTGCCCTGATCATGCTGCTCCGGCTGGGGTGGGGGGGGGGTGGGCATCCGAGCAGAGCGGACGGGGGTGTTGCGGGGTCGCGGGGAGGAGCCCCGAGGACACTGCCCGGGTGGGGTGGAGGGGGGCGCTGTTCCCCGGGAAGCAGGAAAACCCCGGAGGCCCTCCCCAGAGCCAGGCGCCCCCAGGGCTCGTCTGACCCCAGCCTGTCTTTTTCAGCTTCGAAACGGAGCCCCGTCCACCAGACTCCCGAGCGACAAGCTGAAGGCCGTCATCCCCCCGTTCTTACCCCCTTCCAGCTTTGAGCTGTGGAGCTCCGCGCGGCCCCGTGCGTGCCGGGAGGGGACGGCCGAGCCCGCCAAGGCCGCGCTGCCCCAGAGGGCCGGCCGCGTCCACACCGCGGGCGGCGGCAGCACAGAGCCCGTGAGTGGTCTGAAGTCGGCGGCTCTTGGGAGCAGGGGGTGCCCCAGACCGGCTAATCTGGGGGCGTCCAAGGGCAACCCCGTGGTCTAACGAAATACTACGGGAGACTCAACGTGTAAGGCAGGTGGGAGTGCTGGGCGGGGGGAAGAAAGCTGGGCCCCCGCCTCTGCCTTCTCTGCCCCCCTCTGGAAGCCTGGGGTTCCAAGGAACAGAGTTTGCAGACCTTGGAGATGAGCAGCTGGGACCGGGGAGGGGGCCCAGCCAGGCAGCAGGGACCACGGGCAGGGTTGGCATCTGATCAGGGTCCCCACCCTGAGGCAGCTGGGGAGGCTTGGGGCCTGGGCTCCCCGTCTGTGAGACGGCGCCGACCCCCTGCGCTCACGGCTGCCCCTACCCTGGGCTGGTGGGAGGGCTCAGAGCAGGCGGCCGGCACTGGGTCAGCTCCTGGCAGCCAGGTCGGTGTCCTTGGGAGGTAGCAGGGGCCACAGAGCCATCCCTGAGGCGCCTTTCCCTGGCTGCCTTTGAGAATGGAGTGGAGGGAGAGAGTCCCCCCTGCACCCTGCTCCCCTGGTCCTGCCTCCGTGGAGCTGGCTCGGCGCCCCTACCCCAGGAGGCCCCGGGCTGGGCCTTGAGGTGTGGAGGGAGAGCATGGGCAGAGAGCAGCAGGACGGGTGCTCTGGGGACACGGGAGGCCGGAGTGGGTGGTGGGGGCTGGGGGAGGTGACAGCTGGGCTGGGAGCCTCGGGGCATGGGAGCGTCCTCCCCCAGCGGGGAGTGGGCAGTGGCGTCCCACTCGCTGAGCTGCCAGGCTCCTCCAGGATCCCGCCCTTAGGGGTGGCCAGGGCGGCGGGGGGGAGGATCCCGGGGGGGTGGCATCCTGCAGGAGCACCTTCGTGTTCGCTTCCCAGGTCTGGCAGCTTCAAAATACTGGGATTTGCCGTTTCCCAGTTCTGGAAGCCAGAAGTCCCAAACCAAGGCGGCAGGGCCAGGACCCCTCTGAAACTCCTAGGGGAGGGTCCTTCCTGGTCTCCAGCGCCAGCGGCCCCTGCTGACCCTTCGCTCGTGGCCACCTGGACTCCCGCCCTCTGTCCAAGCGCCCTCTGCCTCTCCTAGGGCAGCCACGTGACCGCACGCAGGGCCCACCTGGACGGTCCATCTTTTGCCACGTGCAGTAACGCGCACTCTTCCGCCACATAAAGCCACAGGCGCAGGCTCTGGGTTGGAAGTGGAGGTGCCTTGGGCGGCCACTGCTCGGCCCACTCCCACCTTCATTCGTTCGTGTTGACCAAGTGCCTCCAATGCGCTGGGCACTGGGCACGGTGGCGAGCAAAGCCCCTCGTGGAGCTGACAGCTCACTGGGGGAATCAGACAGAGCGGCCGGCAATAAGTGCGCGCTCACAACTCGCGGTCAGGGCTGTGCTGTGAGCAGACGGTGCTGGGAGAGAGAAGAGCAGTGGGGGAGGGCGCCCTCCCCCCTGGACAGGTGGGCAGAGCAGGCCTCTGAGGCCCAGGACTAAAGGGTGGGGAGCCGCGGGGGGAAGAGTGGGGTGGGGCGCCTCAAGGAGAGCCAGCAGCACGAGCAAAGGCCCTGGGGTACCATGGGGATTGGCCTTCTCCAGGGACCCAAAGGAGGCCAGTACCACTGGAGCAGAGCAAATGAAGGGTCGGTGCAGCGAGGGGAGTGGGCGAGGGGCGTGAGCCGGAGCGCCAGGCACTAAGGCAGAGGGGTCAGAAAAGGCTCCCTAAGGAGGTTATGGAGCTGGGCTGGGAGGGGAGGGGGGAGCAGAAGCCACGCTCCAGGCTGTGGGGAAGGCAGGCTCGCTCAGGGGGCGGGGAGGTGTACAGACTGCAGTGGTCGGGGGGCCAGGCTGGGCGCTGGGGGCTGCTTTTTACCCTGGATGTGATGGGTGCCTTCCAGTGTTTTCCAGGGAATGACATAGTTGGGTTTCCTTGGAAAGCACCAGAAATGGGTGAGACAGAAAGCAGGGTGCCCCGTGGGCCACAGTCCTTCGCGCTGAGTCTGTGGGTCCAGACAAGGGAACCGCACGCCCTAACTGGGACACCCTTCCTCCTGCAGACCAGCAGGCCGGTTAAATTTCCAGCCCTCTCCAGAAGCCCAGCATCTCCCGCCAATTCTGGAAACTTCAACCACTCGCCTCACTCCTCGGGCGGCTCCAGTGGGGTCGGGGGCGTCAGCAGGCATGGTGGGGAGCTGCACAACCGCTCAGGTGGGTCGCGGGCAGGTGCAGGATGCCTCGCCTCGAGCTCGGGCAGCAGAGAGGCCAGCGCACGCTCTTTCTCCTCCATCGTCACGACAGCGGTGGAGGAACTTTTCAGGGGATTCGCGATTCTCAGTTTCTTCAATGTGATTTTTATGGGGGGTGGGTAGAGATGGAGAGGGAGGAAATCTTCTCATAAAAAGAGGAAGCACGGTGTTTTCCTGGGGTTTTGAAACCCTAGAAGGTAGGGGGGAATGTAAAATGGTGCAGCCGCCTTGGAAAACAGGCGAGTCCTCAGAAAGTTAAACATAAAATTATCTTATGACCCGGCAGCTCCTAGGTGTGTCCCCGAGAGAAGGGAGAACACGTGGCTGCCCAAAGACCTGTTCCTGACTATTCACAGCAGCGTTATTCATGACAGCCCCGAGTGGAGGCCACCCAGTGTCCCTCAGTGGATGACGGATAAAGAGACAGCGGTCACGAAGGGGAGTGCAGTCCTGAGACATGCTGAGAGCCCTCGGCTAAGTGGCAGCAGCCAGTCCCGAGGGACCACACATCCTAGGATCCCAGTTCTCTGAATTATCCAGAAGAGACAGAAAGTGCATTCGTGCTTGTCCTGGGCGTGGGGGCGTGGGGACCGTTAGGGAGTGACAGCTCACGGGTGTGGGGTATCTTTTTGGGGTGATGAAAATGTTCTAACGTCGATTGTGGTGATGGCTGCAGAACTCCCTGAAATCCAACACTTTCAGTTGGTACACGGTATGGTAGGTGAGTTGTAGCTCAACAAAGCTGTTCCCCCCATAAATCCTAGAAGGTAAACGCTCAGAGAGCTTCTCCTCCAGCCCCTTCACTGAACAGATGAGGAGACTGAAGCCCAGAGTGGGCAAGAGATTTGCCTGGAGCCACAGAGCAAGGGGGTGATAATCAGGCCTCAAACTGGAGTGCCCCAGTTATTTGGGGGTTTATGGTGCGCTTACTTTTTCCCCTGGGTGGCGTCCAGGAGTAACCACAGTTAACCCCTGCCTTGTGCCATTGCATGAGGAATGCCCGCTTCTGGTGGGAAACAAGCCTCAAGACCCAAAACAAAGAGGTGTGATCTCACCTGCTAGGAATCGTCCTTATCATTTTGCTATTCATCTTTGCAAAATCTTCATGCATATTATGGATATTTTTAAAGGTAGATTATTAACTTACTGAGTGCTTTGAATATCCCAGGCACAGCTCCAAGCCCCAAGCCTGTGAGGCTGTCACCTCCGTTTCACAGAGGAGCAAGCTGGGAGAGGCCAGTGACTCGCCCCAGGTCACACAGCTGGGAAGGGCAGGCGCTGGCTCGCGGCCGTCGTCTGCAGCCCGCGCCTCACTGAGCTCCTGCTTTTTTCTCTTCTACACAGGGCCGCACAGGGAACACCTTTCCCTGCTGATGCACGTGGATCAGCAGCGTCTTTTTAATAACCGCGCAGTGTCCCGTCCGTGTCGGGGGCCACAGTTTATTTCACCAATCCCCCTTCTTGGACACTGAAGCTGTTGGGAGGTTTTTGCTCTTACAGTAAAGCTGCCCCAGGTGATAGCCTTGCACCTCCATGTTTGCCTCCTGGTCCAGTGGTTTCTTTAACACGGCTTCCCTGGCGTTGGGGTGCCGAGTCAGTGGGTTTGCCTGTTTTCGAGGCTCTTGCTGCGCTCTGCCCTGCAGCACAGCTCTACCTGTTTATTCACTTAAAATATTCACAGAAGCGCCTGGCACGCAGTCACGCCCCGCAGTGTTTGTGGTCGGCGTCGCCTTCTGCTGCGGTGTCCATCACAGCCACGCCTATTTCTGTGTCCTCAGGTGGCAGCGTAGACAGCGTCTTGTCCCAAATCGCTGCCCAGAGGAAAAAAGCCGCCGGCCTGTCCGAGCAGAAGCCGAGCCACCGGTCGAGTCCCGTGGGGACGGTGCCCGACTCCAGCCCGCCCGAGCTGCCCGGCTCCCCGGCGGGTGGCAGCAGTCCTGGCAGCAAGGTACTTGGCCTGTTTCCACCTCCCTGCGCACTCACCTGGCTGGGGAGGCGGAGGGTGGGGGCGCTGACTGCCGTGGCAGGACAGGGCCAGAGGCAGGCTTGCCCGCCTCGGTTCACTCGTGGCTGATGTGTCTCCCTCCCCGTGAGATGTCCACCAAGTGGGGGGGCCACAGACCTCCAGAGTCCTGTGTCCCGGGGGCTCGTCCAGCCTCAGGCTGTGCACATTCGTTCATTGATGAGGGCTAAAGGGCTGGGGGCAAGGGCGCGGCCTGCCTGGGAGCCCACCCCAGCCCCACGCCTCGGCATTTGGGAGGGTGCCCAGCCCCTGGGGAGCCTGTGGCAGGGCGGCTCCTACTGTCACCCTGTTTCTGCAGTGTGAGTGCCCCTGCCTTGTTAATTCCTTGCCCACACCTTCCGAGCTTGTGCTTTGTGCCTGGCACTGAGCTGGCAGCAAGGCTCCAGCTGCGAATCAGGGTATTTGGGGACCTCTCCTGAGGGACTCACATTCACAGGGAGATGTCGCTGTGGACACACAAGTCACACCTCTATGTGCTGGGAGCTGTCCTGTGAGGGAGCTCTTGGGGCGCAGGTGGGCGCCCCTACCCAGGCCGCAGGGCATCAGTGACACCCAAACAGGGAGCCAGAAGGAAGGCTTGGAGGGGGCAGAGCAGGGCACGGCTGGGGCACAGCCTGTGGGAGCTCCAGAGGTGGGAGCGTGGCCCGGGGAGGCGCTGGAGGAGGGTGGGGGGCCAGGGCAGAGCCGAGCCTGTGCCCATTCGCTCCTTTGCAGTCATCAAGCTGCTTGTGCCCGTGCAGTGGGCACGGGGACTCTTCTCATGTCTTTGCACTCTGCCCCCTCCCCTCCCGAGCCCCTCGTCCTGGTCGATGTTCCGCTGGGTAAAGGAGTGAGCCCCCAGACTGTGGCTTCCTAGTCTTGAGTGGGAGGCCGCTCCCCCACCTGCCCCCCGACTAAGTGGTCTCCAGGCCCCTCATAGTACAGCATCTCCCATTTCCTCCTGAGAGGACCCCCAGTCCAGGAAGAAACCCTGCTCTTCATCATATTTTCTAGACGTCCCCGGGAAGCCCCCACCCCAAACCTTTGCCCACCACAAAAGTCCCTCTAGCAGCTTCGGTGCTGGTGGGTATATTATTTTATTTTCTGCCCAACCACGGTTGGGTACATGCCCTTTGTTAGTTTTGAAATCCCCTCGTGCAGTAAGACCTACATAATTAGGTTTCTTTTACAATTTAGCTCAAAAAAAAAGGTTTCTCTCTCCTACACATTAGTTTATTTTCTATTATGTGCAGAATTACTTAGAATATTACTTTGAGTGTCGTGTCATACGACTCCTATAATTCAGTGACTCTGAGAGCTCAGCTCTGGAAAAAGACGTCTCTCCTGGTACTTTGATGTCTTTTTTTTTTTTTTTAAATCAGATAGTGAGAATTATATAATCTATTGTATTTCCTTTTTTGTCTTTGCTGCTAGGAAACTCTGAGCTACTCATAAAGTAAGTCTGCCAGTTGGAAGTTTTGATATAGTTTTCCTCTTCTCTGTTGTCTAAAATTTTCTATATCTGTTTTGATGGTCTTATTGGATGTGTTAGTTATTGTTAGCTTCCTCTCATCAGTGTTGGAAATAGGTAGGCATGTAAGCCATAAATTACAAATTATATTATTACCTTGCTCCGATACATCTGTCATGTATAATCTATATACAGAGGATGGAAGGAAATTGACTTTGTCAGAGATGCATTCAGGAAACAATAACCTGGAGAAACGATCCATTTGCAGGATCCCCTGGTGTATTTCAAGTCGTAATGACGCTGTAACCTTGGGGAGTTGTTTTAAAATTCAGGTTTCTGGGCTCCCCACCGCCCCCCAATCAAATTGGATTCTCTGGTAAGGTCTGGGGAACCTGTGTCTCCTCAGGAGTCTGCTGCAGCCAGCCCAGCCCAGGGCCTTAGGAAGCATCACCCTAAATCAAAGGACCCAAAAGTGGGCTTTCTGTCAAAGACCCCGGCAGCAAAACGGAGACATGAAGTGCTTTTCAAAGACCCCCTTAGGAAGAATTAGGACTTAGTATTCAAAATGTAAGCCTCCTGAAGCTGGTTTCTGAACTTTGCTTAAAACGAGCAACTCACAGTACCGGTGGAGGATTTGCAAGGCGCGGCTTCCAGGCTGTTGAAGGATCGGTGGGAAGTGAGCACTGGGGGAGACCTTGGGCGGTGGAGTGAGAGTCTCCGTCAACACGTCCCAGAGGCCCGAAGGGCCCCCCGGGGGCCTCAGCCTCCCGTTGTCACCCCCAAAGCTCAGTGGCTTAAAACCGAAAGCATTTATCCAGCTTGTGAGTCCGTGAGCCGGTGGCCTGAGGTGAGCTGGGCGGCAACTCCGTTCGGGGGTCCTGACTCACGTCTGAGTGTGTGCTGGGGTGACTGGATGACCACGCCGAGTGCCTCATCCCGCCGCGGGCCAGCCTGGACCGTTGTCATGGCAATGGCAGAAACCGAGCGTAGAAGACAAAGCAGGTGGTTCGAGCAAGTCAGCATGCCCCCAGATGCCAAACCACAGACCTGGGAAGTTTAGAGAACACTAAACAGAATAAACCCAAAAAAGAACACACCTAGCCTTACCATATTTAAATTACCGAAAACAAAAGATAAAGAGAAAATCATGAAGGTAGCCAGAGAAAAAAGAAATTTTGAACAGAGGAACAAATAAAAGAATTACAGCAAACCTCATCTGAAACCCTGCAAGTCAAAGACAGTGGAGTGAAATCTTTAAAGTGCTGACAGAAAAAACACCTGTTAACCCAGAATGCCATACCCGGAGAAAATAACTTTAAAAAATGAAAGATATAAAGATGTTCACAGACGAAAAAACAGAGAATTTGTTGCCAGCAGACTTACTTTACAGGTAACATTAAAGAATTTTTTCAGGCAGAAGAAATATCATATCAGACTGAAACTGGGATCTACACAGACAGAAAAAAGCTCTGGAAGTGGAATAAATGAAGATTAAAACAAAATTCTTTTTTCTTATTTTTAATTGTTCTAACAGAAAACTGATGGTCTGTAGCAGGAGTCAGCAAGCTACAGCCCTTGGGCCAAATTCAGCTCATGGCCTGTTTTTTTAATGGGAATTGAGCTCAGAATAATGTTAACTATATCAAAGGGTTTGAAAAAAAGAGACAAGAATATGCGACCGAGACAGAAGTATAAGGATTACAAGACTTGAAATATTTATTATCTGGCCCTTTACAGAAAAAGTTTCCTGACCCCCTGATCTATAACAAAAATAGTTGCAAGGTGTTGTCTGCTTATAGCATCTATAAAAGTAAAATGGGGAGACTTCCGGGAAGATGGCGGACTAGTAAGACACGGGAATCTCTTCTCCAGAAAAATAGCTAGAGGACAAGCGGAAACAGCCCCGAAAAAGATCTTCTAGGGTTTAGGACAGCAGGTGAAGGCTGCACACCACCCAGAGGAGAGGGGGACAGAAGAGGGAAATCGCGACGACAGAACCGTGAGTGGGAAGTAGCAGCTTCTGCTGCTGCCGGCACCCTCCCCCTCACTCTTCAGAACTCTCGGGCCCCTGGGCCTGCGACCACAGACAAAGGGGGCTTCAGGGATCTGCCACTCCCGGAAAGGGGAGAGAGAGGGACACAGCCTTAGGCTGACTCAGGTTTTGACCTGAAATTTGGGCTGCAGAGCCCTACGGACCCTTCCACACGGCGGTTTGCCCTGGGAGCCCAGAAGGGACTGGAGAAATCCGACCCTCGCAACCTCCCTCTCTTCTAGCCTGGACTAATTGTTGAGGACACCACGGGAGAGGGGAGAGAGAGCCTGGGGCTGACCCTGCTTTGGACTCCCGGGTTTGGTCTGCCCTGTCCCAAGAGCCCTTCCAGGCCGGGTGGGGCTGCGCCATTGTTTGCCTTGGAGCCTGCAAGGAGCTAAAGATACACAAACCTCCAATCTCCTCCTCTACTAACAGGGACTGATTGTTGAGGATTCAGCAGGGAGTGGAAATATTTCCTAGCTGGGAAAAGGGGGGCGCTACGAGAGAAGTCTGGAGAACTGTCTCAGAAAGTTTGAATCACAGGGCTCCTAGCCCCCAGACAGGAAGCTCTATCACATTGATCTGGTCTGTGTCACAACAAATACGCTCCGACCAGGCACTGAATTGAGAGCTGCCAACGAGTGCCATCTCCTGGCAGACCAAGGAAGTGCACATAAGAAAATTAATAAGTAAGAGAGGCTTTTCCTGGCCTCTATAGCCTCCCTGCCCAGGGCCCTAGGAAACGGCTCTACAATCAATTACTGGGTCCAGTGCCCAGTTTTGAGCAACCAGCAGAACAATCCTAACAATCAAGGTTGAGCCAAAAATCAAGAGTTATGGTAACTCACAGCCTCCTGCCACTAAAACCCCATAAAAGAGAAAGAGATAGATTATCTAAGTAAAATACTAACTAACCAGATGCCTAAGCACAAATAAAAAATTACAGGCCATACTAAGAAAATAGAAGACATGGCCCAAGAAAAGGAATACAGCAAAGTCCCAGAAGAGATGCAGAATTTGAGAGAACTAATCAGTGAGATGAGCACAAATTTCCAAAATCAAATTAATGAGATGAAAGAGAATATAGTTAAAGAGATCAATGACATCAAGAAGTCATTGAGCGAATGCAAAGAATAATTTGAAACACTGAACAGAAAACTAACGGAGTTCATGGTAATGAAAGACACAATAGGTGAAGTCAAAAATACATTTGAAGCATACAACAGCAGACTTGAAATGATAGAAGAAAGAATAAGTGATACTGAAGACAGCAGCTAAAATTGAAGAGAGAAAAGAACAGAGAGAGAAAAATTGAGCAGGGGCTCAGAGAGTCGAATGACAACACAAAACGCAAGAACATACTTGTCATGGGAGTTCCAGAAGGAGAAGAGAAAGGAAAAGGGGCAGAAAGAGTATTTGAGGAAATAATAGCTGAAAATTTCCCAACTCTCACGAAAGAAATGAACTTACATGTCCAAGAAGCATACCGTACCCCAATAAGAATAAATCCAAATAGACCTACGCCAAGACACATATTATTCAGAACGTCAAATGTAAAAGATAAAGAGAAAATTCTCAGAGCAGCAAGAGAGAAGCAAACGATCACGTACAAAGGACGTCCAGTAAGACTTTGTGCAGATTTCTCTTCAGAAACCATGGAGGCGAGAAGGCAGTGGTATGATACAATTAGGAAACTGAAAGAGAAAAACTGCCAGCCGAGAATTCTTTATCCAGCAAAACTGCCCTTAAATATGAAGGTGAATATAAAGTATTCACAAACAAACAGAAACTAAGAGAGTTTGCAAAAAAGAACCAAGCTTTGCAGGAAATATTAAAGGAAGCCTTAGAACCTGGAAGAAAAAGACAGGAGAGAGAGGCTTGGAGGAGAGTATAGAAGAAAGAAAAGCAGAAAGGATAACCAAAAGAGTAAAAAGAAAGACAAAAATAAGATGACAAATGAAAACCAAAGAATAAAATGGAGGAAATAAATAGTGCATTTTCAGTAATATCATTGAATGTGAATGGATTAAATTCCCCAATCAAAAGATACAGGCTGACAGAATGGATAAAAAAAACTTGAGCCATCCATATGCTGCTTACAATAAACTCACCTCAGACACAAGGATACAAGCCGGCTGAAAGTAAAAGGTTGGAAAAATAAACTCCACGCGAATAGTAAACAGAAAAGAGTAGGGGTAGCTATACTAATGTCAGACAAAACAGACTTCAAATGCAAAAAAGTGATAAGAGATGCGGAAGGCCATTATATATTAATAAAAGGGACGATCCTCCAGGAAGATATAACAGTCATAAATATCTACGCACCTAACCAGGGTGCCCCAAAATATATGAGACAAACTCTGGCAAAACTGAAGGGAGAAATAGACATTTCTACAATAATCGTTGGAGACTTCAACACCCCTCTCACATCATTAGATAGAACAACTAGACAGAAGATCAACAAGGAAACAGAGAACTTGAACAATATGATAAACAAGTTAGACCTAACAGACATATACAGAACACTGCATCCAAACTCAGCGGATTATACATTCTTCTCAAGTGCCCATGGATCTTTCTCCAGGATAGACCACACGTTAGGTCACAATTCAGCTCTCAATAAATATAAAAATATTGAAATTATACAAAGCACCTTCTCAGATCATAGTGGAATGAAACTAGAAATCAATAACAGACAGGAAAAAAGTAAATTTGCAAATGTGTGGAGACTGAACAAAACAACACACTCCTAAATAATTGTGGGTCAAAGAAGAAATTGCAAGTGAAATCAGTAAATATATTGAGACAAATGAAAATGAGAACACAACATATCAAAACTTATGGGATACAGCAAAGGCAGTCTTGAGAGGGAAATTTATAGCCCTAAATGCCTATATTAAGAAACAAGAAAGAGCTAAACTCAAAGATTTAACTGAACAACTTGAGAAACTAGAAAAAGAACAGCAAACCAATCCCAAAGCAAAAAGAAGGAAAGAAATTGTAAAGATTAGAGCGGAAATAAATGAAATTGAGAACAGAAAAGCAATAGAGAAAATCAACAAAACCAAAAGCTAGTTCTTTGAGAAGATCAATAAAATTGACATACCCCTCGCTAGACTAACAAAGAAAAAAAGAGAGAAGATGCAAATAAATACAATCAGAAATGAAAGGGGGGAAATTACAAATGACCTCACAGAAATAAAAAGAATCATGGGGATATTATGAGAAACTATATGCCAACAAACTGGACAACCTGGATGAATTGGACAAATTTCTAGAAACACATAAGCAACCTCACTGACACAACAAGAAATACAAGAACTTAACAAACCAATCACAATTAAGGATATTGAATCCGTCATCAAAAATCTCCCAGCAAAGAAAATCCAGGACCAGATGGCTTCACAGGTGAATTCTACCAAGCATTTCTAAAAGATTTAACATCAATCCTGTTTAAACCCTTCCAAAAAATTGAAGAGGAGGGAAAAAAACCCAACACATTTTATGAAGCCAACATCACCCTAATACCAAAGCCAGATAAAGATTCCACAAGAAAAGAAAATTACAGACCAATTTCTCTCATGAACATAGATGCAAAAATTCTCAACAAAATACTTGCAAATCGAATCCAACAGCATATCAAAAGACTTATACATCACGACCAAGTGGGATTTATTCCTGGCATGCAAGGCTGGTTCAACATAAGAAAATCAATCAATGTAATACACCACATTAACAAATTGATGGAAAAAAACCACATGATCATCTCAATAGATGCAGAAAAGGCATTCGACAAATTCCAACATCCTTTTTTGATAAAAATACTTCAAAAGATAGGAATAGAAGGAAAATTCCTCAATATGATAAAAGGCATATATGAAAAACACACAGCCAACGTTATACTCAATGGGGAAAGGTTGAAAGCTTTCCCCCTAAGATCAGGAACAAGACAAGGATGCCCACTGTCACCATGGTTATTCAACATTGTACTAGAAGTTCTAGCGAGGGCAATTAGACAAGACAAAAAAATTAAAGGCGTCCAAATAGGAAAAGAGGAAGTAAAACTCTCACTGTTTGCGGATGACATGATCCTGTATTTAGAAAATCCTGAAATATCCACAACAAAGCTACTTGAACTAATAAATGAGTTCAGCAAAGTGGCAGGATATAAGATCAACGTGCAAAAATCAGTAATGTTTTTGTACACTAGTACTGAACAATCTGAGGAGGAAAATTCCATTTTCAATAGCAACAAAAAGACTCAAATACCTAGGAGTTAATTTAACCAAGGAAGTACAGGACCTATATGCAGAAAACTATAAAACAATGCTAAAAGAAATTAAGAAAGACCTAAACAAATGGAAAGACATTCCGTGTTCATGGATTGGAAGAATAAATATCGTGAAGATGTCAATCTTGCCCAAACTGATTTATAGATTCAATGCAATACCAATCAAAATCCCAACAGCTTACTTTACAGAATTAGAGAAGGCAATTACCAAATTCATCTGGAAGGGTAAGTGCACCCGAATAGCCAAAAGTATTCTAAAAATGAAGAGCAATGTGGGAGGAATTTCGCTGCCTGACCTTGAAACATATTACAAAGCTACAGTGGTCAAAACAGCATGGTACTGGCATAAAGATAGACATATCGATCAGTGGAATAGGATTGAGAATCCAGAAATAAACCCTCACCTACACAGTCAACTGGTTTTTGACAAACCTACCAAGCCCACTCTGATGGGAAAAAACAGTCTCTTCAACAAATGGTGTTGGGAGAACTGGATATCTATAACCAAAAGAATGAAAGAGGACCCCTATCTCACCCCCTATACAAGAATCAACTCAAAATGGATTAAAGATCTAAATATAAAAGCCAGGACCATAAAACTACTTGAAGAAAATGTAGGGAAACATCTTCAAGACCTTGTAGTAGGTGGTGGTTTCTTGGACCTCACACCCAAAGCACGTGCAACAAAAGAAAAAGTAGATAAATGGGACCTCCTCAAAATTAAACACTTTTGCACCTCACAGGACTTTGTCAGAAGGGTGAAAAGGCAGCCAACTCAATGGGAAAAAATATTTGGAAATCACATATCTGATAAGGGTTTAATATCCAGGATATATAAAGAGATGTTACAACTCAACAATAAAAAGACAAATGACCCAATTAAAAAATGGGCCAAAGACTTGAATAGACATTTCTCCGAAGAAGAAATACAAATGGCCAAAAAACACATGAAGAAATGCTCAACATCACTCATGATTAGGGAAATGCAAATCAAAACTACAATGAGATATCATTTCACACCTATCAGAATGGCCACTATTAAAAAGACAGAGAACTACAAGTGTTGGAGAGGATGTGGAAAGGTAGGAACACTTCTTCACTGTTGGCGGGAATGCAGGATGGTACAACCACTATGGAGGACTGTTTGGCAGTTCCTAAAGAAGTTGAATATAGACTTGCCACGTGACCCTGCAATACCATTACTGGGTATGTACCCAGAAGAACTGAGAACAGTGACACGAAGAGACATCTGCACACCGATGTTCATAGCCACATTATTCACCATTGCCAAAAGCTGGAAACAACCCAGGTGTCCATCAACAGATGAATGGATAAACAAACTGTGGTCTATTCACACGATGGAATATTATGCAGCTGTAAGAAGAAATGAAGTCATAAAGCATATGACAACATGGATGAACCTGGAGGACATTATGTTGAGTGAAGCAAGCCAGACACAAAAGGACAAATACTGTATGAATGCATTACTATGAACCAAATATATTGTGTAATATATTGTTTGATTAAAAAAAAAAAATTACATGTATCCATTACATTTAATTGAGAAATGTATATATTTAATCATCTGTGTTTACTTTTTAGTTTTTAATTGTTTATGTTTTCAATTATTAAATGTACAAAATAAAGTTCAAAACAAAACAAAACAAACAAAAAAAATGATTGGTAAAATTCACCTGTGGTAGGAAAAAAAAAAAAGTAAAACGGATGTTAACAGAAGCATCAAAGATGGGACAGAGGACTTGGGAATATATGTTGTAAGATTCTTACGCTCAAGGGAAGTGGTTTAACATTAGTAATATATATTGTAACCACTAAAGAATTTTAAAAAGGCGTCCTAATAATAAATGAAAAGAGATAAAAATGGAATCCACAAAAAATGCTAATCACCCAAAGAGAGAAAGAGAAACAGAAAAGAACAGATGAAACAAACAGAAAACAACTAGCAAAATGATATTCAATCCATCCATCTCAGTAATCACATCAAATGTGAATGACTTAAACTCAAGTTACAATTTAGAGATTATCAGATTAGATTCAAAAAGTAAACCTAACTACATACTGTTTACAAAAAAACCCACTTGAAAATACCAAGGTTAAAAGCAAAAAGGTTGGAGAGAGATGCATCATATAAACGCTAACCAAAAAAAAGCCTTAGTAGCATTATTATTATCAAGGAAAATATATTAAAAAAACAAGGAATGACATCGGGGATAAAGAGGAACAATCCGTGAAGATAAAGGAGTCAGTTCTCCATGAAAACCTAACAATCTTAATGGCGTACAGAGCTTCAAAAATGCATGGGGAAAAAACAATGGAAGGGAATAATAGACCAATCCACAGTTGGAGTTGGAGATTTCAGCATTCCTCTCTCGGTAATGATAGAACAAGTAGACCGAAAAATCAGTAAGGATATAGAATTCCTGAGCAACAGGATCAACCAGTTAGACCTAATCAACATTATAGAGCCCACCCCTACGCACAAGGGCAGAATACACTTTTCAGGTGCAAATGGAAGATTCTCCAAAATAGGTCACATTGTGGGGCTTAAAATAGACTTGAACACATTTAGAAAAATACAAATAGAAATGGAACTGTAATGGAATTAAGTTAGAAGTGAGTAACCCCCAAATGACTGCAAAATAAATAGCACACTTCTGCATAACCCGTGGGTCAAAGAGGAAGTCTCAAGAGAAGTGAAAAGATATTTTGAACTGAATTAAAATTAAAATATAACTTATCAAAATGTATGGTATGCAGGTAAAGCAGTGCTTAGAGAGAAATTTATAGTATTACATGCTTATATTAGAAAAGAAGAAAGTCTCTAAACAGTAATCTAAGCTTCCACCTCAAGAAACCAGAGAAGGAAGACAAATGAACCCAAAGCAAGCAAAGGGAAGGAAATAATAGATAATTGCAGAAACCAGTGAACTTGAAAACAGAAAAATAGTAGAGAAAATCAAAGAAACCAAAAGTTGAATCTTTGAAAAATACCAATAAAATTAATAAACCTCTAGTTAGACTGATCAAAAGAGAAAAGAGAGAGAGAGCAAGTGAGTGAGAGAAAAGTCACAAATTACCAGTATCAGGAATGAAAAAGGAGACATCCCTACTGCTCCCAGACCTTAAAACAGTAATAATGGAATATAACAACTCTGTGCCCATTAATTCCTTGAAAGAAACAAACTTTCAAACTCACTCAGAGAAGACATAGATAACCTGAATAGTCCTGTATGTATTAAAGAAATTGATTTTGTAATTAAAAACCTTCCAAAAGAGAAAATGTTAGACTCAGATGATTTCACTGGGAAATGCTATCAAGCATTTAAGGAAAAAAATAGTACCAACTCTACAAAATTTCTTCCAGAAAAGTAAAAGCGATAATACTTCCCAACCTGGTTTATGAGTCATCACAATCCTAATGTCAAAACCAAACACATTACAAGAAAAGAAAATGACAGACCAATAGGGCTTGTGAAAATACATGTAAAACTCCTCCACAAAATAATAGCACTTCTAATCCAGTGGCAAATGAAATGATGATACCTCATGATCAAGTGGGGTTCATCTCAGGAATGCAAGGTTGGTTCAACATTTGAATCTTCTACAGTTAGCATCATACTTAATGGTAAAAGACTGCTTCTCCTTTAAGATTGGGAAAAAGGCAAGAATGCTGTCACAGCCTACTCTCTCGTATTTACCTTTATGCCACAAACTAATAGCTAGTGCAATAGGCAAGAAAAAGAAGAAAAAGGTCAGATTGGAAGGGAAGAAGTCAAATCCCTTCATTCTTAGACCACACAACTCTCTACTTAGAATCTTCACAGAATCTATAAAACAGCTCCTAGGCCTAATCAGTGAATTCAGCAAGGTCTTGGGATATAAAATCAATATACAAAAGTCACTGGATTTCTGTATACTGCAACAAACACTTAGAACAATTTTCCTATGAAAATTTAAAAATAATACCACTGGGAATAACACCCCCAAAATGAAATACTTAGATTAAAATCTTAACAAAATAGGTACAGAGTCTATAAGCCGAAAACTACAAAATACTAATAAATCAAAGAAGTTTAGATAAACAGAGGGCAATGCTGTGTTCATGGATTGGAAGACTCAGTATTGTTAAGATCCCAATTCTTCCCAGTTTAACCTGTAGTCTCAATGCAATCCCAATAAAATTCCCAGCAGTATTTTTTTTTGTAGCGATTGAGAAACTTGATCGTAAGATAGACACTGAAATGCCAAGAAATTATAATAGTCAAGAAAATTATGAAAACGAATAAAGTTGAAAGACTCACATCACCTAATTTCAAGACTTACTGTAAAGCTGCAGTGTGAGATTGGTAAAAGGACAGACACACAGACGGATGGAACAGTAGAGAGCCCAGGTAACAGACTACAAAAGGGCAGAGGCAGTGCAATGCAGAGAGAGTAGCCTTTTCAACAAGTGGTGCTGGAGCCATTGGACCTCCAGTGCAAGGAAGTGAACCTCCTCATATCTGACAGTTAATACAAATACTGCCTCAAAATGGATCATACACAGAAATATAAAATGAAATACTATGAAAGTTCCAGAAGGAAATATGAGAAAATCTGTGCGGCCTTAGGTTTGGCAAAAAGTTTTTAGGTACAGTACTAAAACCATGATCCATAAAAGAACAAATAGATAAATTGGACTTCATCAAAAACCGAAGTATTTTGCCCTGCAAAAGACACCATTATAAGAGAATGAAAAGACAAGGCGTAGACTAGGAGAAAATATTTGCACATCACATATATGGTAAAGCTCTTATGTCCAGAATAAATAAAGAACTCTCAAAACTCAGCAATAAGAAAACAAAGAACAAATTTTAAAATGGGTGTGGCAATTTGATATTATTTGTGAATTCCAAAAAGAGAGATTATGTTTGTAAACTGGTCTGTTCCTTTGGGTGTGATACCCTTTGATTGTTGTAGATTCAGCTGAGGCATCTGATTAAATTATGTTAAGATTAGGGCTTTGATTCAACCATGTCATTTGAGTGCGACTCAGTATTGAGTCCAGGCCCCTTGGGCTGATAAAACAGGCTCTCACATGAAAGTAGACACACAGGAGAAGAACACAGAGGAAGAGAGGCAGCTCCTTAGACACAGCAGAGACCCCAGGAAGAGAGATGAGCCTGATTGTCCACAGCTGACCTTGGGAAGAGACCAGAGCAGCTGAGCCCGGAAAGAAACGAGCCCCAGGGAGAGAGACAAGCCCTATGCCAGCCTACAGCTGAGATTGGAAGAAGCTGGGACCACGGAGCCTTAAGAGGAAGTAGGAAGGCTGAACCCTCACAGACGTCGCCTGCCATCTTGCTTCAACACATGCCAACAGACTTTGGGTGAGAAAGTACCTCTATGGTACCTTGAGTTGGACTTCTTAGGGCCTTGTGACTGTAAGCTTCTACCCCAAATAAATACCTTTTATAAAAGCCAACAGAGTTCTGGTACTTTGCATCAGCTCCCCTTTGGCTGACAAATATAATGGAGAAATTATCTGCACAGATACTTCATCAAAGATGATGTGTATATGGCAAATAAGCATCTGAAAAGAGGCTCACCATCGGTTGCTAGGGAAATGCAAATTAAAACCACGGTGAGACACCACCATGCACCTGGCTGGCTAAAATTGAAAAAAGGGGAAAAAAAGATGCCAAGTGCCGGTGAAAACATGGAGCTACTGGAATTCTCGCTCGTTTGCTTGGTGGGAATGCAGAATGGGATAGCCACTTGGAAAAAATTTTGGCAGTTTCTTAAACAATGAAATGTACACTTACCCTATGAGCCAGTGATCTCGCTCCTTGGTCTTTATCCAAATGAATTAAACACTTCTGTTCACACAAAAACCTGTACGTGCTATTGATAGCAGCTTTATTCATAAGCTTCAAAAAACTGGAAACACACAGCAGAAAACTACTCGGCATTAAAAAGGGACGCAACTGCAGCGACACGAGCGAAAGGAGCGCCACGTTGCACGTCTCCATCTATGTGACATTCTGGAAAAGGTAAAATTATAGGAATGGGAAACGGTTGGATTAGGGGAGGGGGAGGTGAGATGGGGTAGTGCAAGGGGATTCAGGAGATGGTGAATGCTTCTGTTTGGGGCCCTGCTGGATGCACAGCTCTGTGCATTTGTAAGCCCATAGGGTTGACGTGACAAAGAGGCATGTTTCCTGCATGCAAATCTAAAAAACAAAACACATTTCTTGGTCGTGGTCCCTGTCCTGTGGTTATGTAAGATGTTACAGTAGGTTCATGGGCGAGGACCATACAGGAGCACTCGTGTTTGCAATTCTTCTGTAAGTATAAAATTATTTCAAAATAAAAAGTTTATAAAAAGCTAAACAATGACTTAAAAAAACAAAACAAAACAAAAAAAACACCCAAGGGAACAACAGCATCCTTTGAGGAAAAGGTTGGAAGCGACTGGTTCAGGAGAAGGAACGTGGAGAGCGGAAAGGGGCTTCTGAGGACATATAAGTCACGCTTGCATTTTAGGGCTGGGTTTGCCGAGGCCCCACGAGCTCCGGGGCTCGTTCACAGGCGCCTGGCTCTCGGGTGCTGCCTCGTCCATGCCACCCCGTGGTCTGCCCGGGAGCAGTGCCCTGGCTGTGTGTGTTCCCGACTCCGTAGTCCTGCTTCGATTCTTAGCCGAGTTGCATCCCCCTGCCTGCGAGCCGCGTCCGTTTCGGTCACTCAGACCCTCCAGGCGATGGCTAATGGATCCGTCTTCTGTTCAGCAGAAATTGGAAACCAGCAACAGGCCTCAGTCTGGAACGTCCACTACCTCCAAAAGTACCTCGCCCACCCTCACGCCCTCCCCGTCACCCAAAGGGCACCCTGCCGAGTCCCTGGTGTCCTCCTCCTCCTCCCACCGCCAGTCCAAGAGCAGCGGCGGCTCCAGCAGCGGCACCATCACCGACGAGGGTGAGGCCCTCCGTGGTGGCCCGTGGCTCAGTAGCTACGGCTGCCCGGCTCAGGTTTCTTAATTTAAAAAAACACAACAGCTAACAAGCCGTCCTCTTCCCCGCTTCTCCCCTTGCGTTTCTGTCCCCACTGTGCTGAAGGAGAGGCGTGTCACGTGCTTTCACACGCCCAGGGACACGCTTCTCCACCACGAATCACACGCCTTTCCCTGGACCTCATACCAATCAGGATAACCTTTCAGTTGCAAATGAAACTGGCTTAAGGGGAAAAAAAACCCAAAACCTGATAAAGCCTTGGCTTTGTGAGGGAACCGCCTAGGTGTGCTTCAGGCATGTCTGGCTCCAGGTGCTGGGGAATGTTTCTCGCTGCATCTCAGGCTGCCTCCACGTCAGCAGCTTCAGCCTTCCCTCCTCTCCCTCCTACCCTAGCAACCCCAGCAGAAAAAGTGCCGCTTAACTCCGCACTTCCAGCAGAGCCCCAGGGGTAGAGGTCACTGACCTGGCTTGGCTCTATGTTTCAAGGACTTGGGTCATTTGCCCGACCTTGGCCCAACTCTTTGTCCACAGAGGGATGAAATGGGCCACAGGTCTGTCTTTGGAGCTGGGGCTGGGGTCTGTCCTACCGACCCTGTGTGGACTGGGATGGGGGAGAAGGGGATCCTCAAAGGAATTTGGGGTGCTATTTCCAGAAGGAGGAATGGGATGGATGCCAGGCAAGCAAAAGCAATAGGACAGCTTGGGAGCCTGCCCTTAGCTGTCACCCTCCTGTATCTTCCCAGCCCCCTGTGAGCTCCTTCACGGCAGGAGTCCCCAGCATGGAGGGGGCACATTGACAGTCACTACTGGATGAATTAATGAATAAACAGAAGAAGGCATTTTGGGGCCTCCTAACCTCCAATCCACTGTTCTTTGTATTTCATGTGCTGCCTCAGGGCCTTTGCACCCGCGTCTCCCTCTGCCTGATGTGCTTTTCTCCCAGATATTTGCACGGCTCACTCCTTCGTTTCCTGCTAAATGTCCCCTTACCAGAGAGGCCATTCCTGACCACCCTCTCTAAAACAGCATCCCCCCCCCCATTACCTGCTCCTACCACACGCCGTTCTTTCCTCACTGCATTCACCTGTCAGTCGGCTTATTGTCCCTCTTGGTCCTGCTGAATCCCCAGTACTTAGACATGACCTTCTCTCAGGAAGTCTGTAGCTTCCACCCACCCAGCTCCAGGCCGAGGCCCACCTGCCTGGTCTCTCCAGTTCTTTCTTTGAGGACTCGCTGGCAGTCACTTGCTGCTGTCACAGCTACCAGCAGTCAGGAAAGCATTTTAAAATGCCCTTGGACAGAAGGGGCAGGGTTTTCGTCCCTGCAGCCGCTGGCCCTGTACTTCCCGTCTCAGCTCCGCAGCCCAGTTTGCGTTTCGGGAGCTGCCAAGGGCCTGACCTGAGGGAAACGGTGAGGCTGGCCAGTGGGATCCCTCAGCTTCATCCGCGGGAGCCCATCTTGGCCCTGCCTTCTGCATGGAATTCCTGGTTGGATTTCATTTGAAATAAGATGGCCACGTCTTTGTTAGAAAATCCGAAGACTGCTCTTTTGATGCATTTTAAGAAATTCTAAAATGTGTTTTTTTCCCCCTACATCTACCCCTCTTAAAGATGAGCTGACTGGAATCCTTAAGAAATTATCACTTGAGAAATACCAGCCCATTTTTGAGGAGCAAGAGGTAAGATTGTTCTTTCTGAATGTCAATTTAAATCTTCCTGTGTATCTGAATATGTAGGTTTTCCGCCTGTAAGTGTGGATTCATCTTTTTCACCAAGACAGCTGAAGAAATAGAATTTGTGTTCAGCACGTTTCGTTCAGCATGTGACAGTGAAATGCTGGGGACCTTAGGGCTCGTTTTGTTATAACAGAATTTTTCCGTTTTCAGCCCAGCTTTGTCTGGTAAAGTTTGTATCTGTCCTGAAAACATTTTTGTTGAGGGGGAGTGACTGGCAGGCTCATAGGTTTAAAGTGGGCCAAAAGCAAATCCTAATGCATTGTACTCACCCAAGTTTCTGTATGCTTGAGAGCATTAAAAATCACATCTAAAAAAGTTACTTTCTTGCAGTTCTTCAAAACTTTAAGCACAGAGTTACCGCCTGGCCAGCAATCCTGTTCCTAGGCGAGAACCCACACAAGCACTTGTCTGCACAAATGTGTACACAAATGTTCATCATAGCCCCGGAGGGGAAACCTCCCAGGTGTCCATCAGCTGATGATGGATAAATAAGATGTGGTCTCTCCACACAAGGGAATATTATTCAGCCATCAAAAGGAGCAAAGTCCTAATACCTGCGACAATTTGAATGAATCATGAAGACATTATGCTAAGTGAAGGAAGCCAGGCACAAAAGGCCACATACTGGATTTTTCCATTTATTTGAAATGTCCTGCATAGAGACAGAAAGTAGGTTGTTGGTGACCAGGGGCGTAGGGGGCTGCAGAAAAATGGGGGGTGTGTGTGTGTGTGACTGCTAATGGGTATGGGGTGCCATTTTGGGGTGATGAAAAAATTCTTAAATTGATTGTGGTGGTTGCACAACTCTGAGTATTTAAAAACATCATTGAATTGTATATTTTAATGTGTGCTTTGTGAGTTGTATCTCAAGAGAACCGTTTAAAAATATTACTGTTTGGGTGAAATAAAACACTTCTGCAGATCCCCCAGCCACCAGGGCATGGTCACTGGTGGAAAACATTCTCGGGCCAGCTTAGTGTATGACAACTGTCTCCTTAACAGCTGCTGTTAGAACCACCAACTGCCCTGCCAAGCTTGAGACGTGGTTCAGGAATCAGACGAGAAGGGCACTGACTTTCTCACTGTTTGCTTTTCTGTCCCATCCTGTCCATTCCTGCCTCCTTGGTGTCTTACAATTCATGGGTGGTTTTGCTCTCGCCAAGAAAGCATTCCCGGTCACTGATGGCTGCCTGCTTTTTACATATATACGTGTGTATGTGTGTGTGTGTGTGTATATATTTTTTAACATATATTCATTCCATCTTCTCCTGGAATGTACTTAGAACGCATCTCAAAATATACTTGCGTTTCTTGAGGTATCCTTACTTCCGTTTCATAGGGTGTCGCTTGCTCTGGTTTCTCAGCTTTTTCCCCTTTTTGAGCCCCTGCATTTGTCATTCAGAGGCTGTTCCCATTGTCTGGTGTAGAAAAACAGGCCGATTGCAGCTGGGGTTTAAAGCTCGTGGGGTTTTCAAGGGAAGGGGAAAGCAGAGCGTGCAGATTTGCTGGGCTTCACCTGGGCTGCCCACAGACCTCGGTAGCCTGGTCAGGGAGGGCGCCAGGGCCAGAGGCGGGGGCTGGGGAGGGCTGGGTGCCGCTGGCTGGGGGATTCCGTGAGTGTTGGGGTAGCGTGGAGTCCTCAGGCAGCGCCCCTTTCTCTACCTGACCCAGGCCTCTGGCCTTGGTGGGAACCAGGCCCAGCTGTCACTCCCTAGTACTTAGCAAGCCTTGGGCGGTGCACAAGCTGATTAGCAATGGGGGGGGGCGGGGGAGGGCGGGGTTCGCGCTCCATGTGGGCCCCCAACCTTGTGTTCCCCTTGGAGGCTTTGGTAGGACTTGAGGTGCCCCCTGCCCTCACCTCCAGCCCCACCCCCCACAGCCACAGGGCTACTTCTCAGGGCCTTGCAGAAACTCCTTGAGATGCCTGGCATGTGGCTGGCTTGTCTCCCTGCTTTCCAGGGCTGGTAAAATCTCTCCCTATCTTTACATACCTTTAGTCATCAGTGAGAATTTGGAAGAGGGATGGAGTTAATACGTGCTCTCACCTGGCCATATTGAAACTGGAGATGGACTAGCAGTTTTCATCTCTCCACCTGTATGATGATGCATTTGATTTGGCTACATGTAATAGAAAAAAAGCAAAATAATGGTGCCTCAAACAAAACAGAAGGGTATTTCTCCCATAAAAGGTCTGCAGGTGAGCCGTTTAGGCTCCTTCCAGTTCTCTGCTTCATACCCCTAGGGTGTGGCACTTGTTTTCAAGGTCCAGTATGGCTCCTAGAGCTCCCGCCATTGCATCCACATCCCAGGTAGCAGGATGGAAGAAGAGGAGAACAAAAAGTCGTGTCCCCTCTCTTTTTAGGGTGACTCCCCCAAACTACCACCCAACCTTCTTATATGTCATTGGCCAGAAATTTGTCACGTGACATACTTACCTGCAAAGGAAGGGCAGAAATGCAGTTGTTCTGGCTGTGTGGAAATGTGCCCCCTTGAAAACTGGGGCTCTAGCCCTCAAACGTTGGGGCACGGATATTGAAAGGACACGGCATATTTCTGCCTCATCCCCACTGACCCTTCACAAGTTCTCACAGGAGGGGAGCTGAGCCTCTTGTTTCTCTACATAAAATGAGTGGTGAGGATTTGGCACCCCCAGGGTCGCCAGAGGTCGGAGGTTGAGATGATCAGTGCAATGGGGAGGCAGGAGGGGATTGGCTGATGCAGTCAGTCATGCAGTCAGCAAACACGACTCCCCTCCTGCCTGCCAGGCCCCCTAGGACCCTGGCTCTGGGGAATGCAGAGAGCCTGGGGGAGACCCCAGCTGAGAGTTCCCCTGAGCTTTGAAGACAGAGAGGGCAGGGCTGGAAGGGTCCCTGGGAGGGGCCTCGATGCTGGCCTGGGGGTGGGCCGGGCCGAGGACAGCGGGTCTGGGGGAGTAATGGACCCGGGGCAGGCAGGGTCCAGGTGGCAAGGACTCGATCCTGCAGGCCACGGGCTTGAGGTTGACGACACCGGAAAGATCTCTGGCAGCTGATGTGAGGGGTGGGCGGAGGTGGGGAGCTGGGAGGGAGAAGCACCGTTGGGAGTCGGGGAGAACCCAGTAGGAAGGCGCCAGGTCCCCGAGCGAGGGGCCGGTGTGGAAGACGTCAGAGCAGTGGGGTCCCTGCTGCGGGCGTGGGGAGAGGCGGATGTCTGGCTGGCCGGGGCAGACAATTTCCACAGAAGCGCAGGGCCCGTGCCTCCAGCGCTTCACGAGCTGCGGGGCTCCAGAGGGATGCGGGGAGCTCATCACCATCAGCCCGGGGTGTCTGCCTCTGCAGAGAGCTGAGGGCTGGGTAAGGGAACCCGTCCCCACAGCCTCAAACCTGCTTTGAGGTTGGTTTGTTTCTGTAAATCCGGGGAAGTAAAGTGGCTATTACAAGAAACAAAATCAGAAAAAAAATTTTTTTCAGAAAAATATTCTTCTACACATAAATCGGATGCTTTGAAGAAACTTTTAAAAAGCCTCATTCAGTGTCTGAGAAAATATGAAATAAAGCCTGCTTGTAAAAGGAAGAATTAAGAATTTCCAATCAGCTGTGAAACTTTTGTTTAAATGAGAACACTATTAGAGAACATGAAAGTTTACAGTCGTTAACTGCGGCTCGCTAAGCTGTTTGTAAAATCCAACCATCCGTGTGGATTCTGCCGCTACCCGTGAGCTGACGGCTGGGAGGCTCACACTTTTTAGGTAGGTGACCGAGGCAAGGCAGCCTGCACGGGTCCCACCTGCGGCGAGTGGGAATTGGTGCCCCACGTCTGTCTGTCCCCAGAGCAGCGCTGCCGCCGTCTCCTCCCACCGGCAGGAGAGGGGGCCATGAGCCACCAGCTGTGTGCCGCCTCTCCCAGGTGGCAGCTGTCGCTGGAAACTACGTGTGAGGCTGCGGCATTGCCCGTGAGGGCAGCTCTCCATGGGGGAAGGCAGTGGCAGAACCCCTCAAGTCCTGAGGAGAGTCACGGCCCATGGACAAGGGGCCGCGTCTTCGGCGGGGAAGCCCACGAGAGAAGCCAGCGAGCCTGGCAGCTGCAGCCCCTGGGAAGGGGACGTGGCCTTGTGGGTAAGGGCAGGGGCTGAAATCCAGCTTTACCACTTACAGCCAGGTGACTCCGAAGCTTCGTCTCGCTGAGCCTCAGTTTCCCCATCTCTAAAATGGCACAGTCTGTATGAAACTCTTAGAAAGTGCTTGGCATCGTCACCCAGTGAGACTGGCCCCGCAGTGGGCAGGGCAGGGCTGACCTCTGCCTGGGTGGGGAGGTCTGTCCTCTGCCCCCACGCCGGACGTCCTGCTGTCCACACCCAGGGCCTCAGCTTCCCCGCACCCTGCCTCCGGGCGGAGAAGCTGCCGATAGCCTTTCCTCTGACTTCTGCACGCAGGGCCCAGGCAGGGACGGGAGAGCTGTTAGGATTTCACCTGAGGAACGAGGTGCAGGGTGCCCTTTCTCTGAGCCCTCCTCCGCCTCTGTTCTCCCTCACGCGTCTCCTGTTTATTTTTTCACTGTCTTTCCAGTCTGCCTCTCTCTGTCCTCTTTGGGGAGACGTGGCGAGCACCGCCTAGCACCCGCATTTTCCTGTGCTGTCTCCGACACCGCTGGCATTGCAGTGACGTCGGAGTTACCTTCACACTAGCAGGACTTGGATTTTTCCATCCCGGCCGTCTCAAAGGCTTTCCTCACTCGTTTCATCGTCAGGGTCTCTCCAACTTGCGTCTCCTTTGAAAATCTGAGGGCTAGAGCTGAGGATGGTTCGATTTTAAAGGGATTTCCAACTGAGCCTTAAACATGAAGCCAGAAACCGGGAGTGTAGATGATAACTGATTCTCTCCTCATAAGCATTAACAGCTCGTAGTCGTGCTCTCTGTTGTGGATGTGAAGAAGAGGTGTGGCAGGAGGCAGACAGTGTGAACCCCCTTCTCTTCCCAGGTGGACATGGAAGCCTTCCTCACGCTCACCGATGGCGATTTGAAGGAGCTGGGAATTAAGACGGATGGGTCCAGGCAGCAGATTTTGGCAGCGATTTCTGAACTGAACGCAGGCAAGGTATTGTTCTCCATCTTTTTTTTTTCCTTGTTTCAAACAGCCGAGTCCTCCTCTGGGATCCTAGGCCCTCAGTGTTCCCAGCTTCTTCTCCTCTGGCATATCCGACAGAGTCTTGCTTGCACACTTCTCTTGACAGGGAGCTCACTACCCCTCAGGGTGGCATGTCCCCATTTCAGACTTGTTAGGTTGTTTCTCCTCAGATCCAGCTAAATATTCCCTCAGGTGATTTCGACCCACAGGGCTGAGTTTTGCCTTCCAGAACATAACAGAAGCAGAGCCTTTGGTTAAGACGGGCTCTTGGAGTGAGGCTGAAGGTTTGAATCCCAGCTCCTCCACTCACTGTGTTGCCCAGGCAAATCATGTACCTCTCTGAGCCTCACTTCCCTCTTCTGTAGGGTGGGCGTGACGATGCTGCGAGGCCTGAAATGCTTCCCGAGCACCAGACACACGGGAAAACCTTCCATCACTGGGATCGTGGGTGGCTTCCCATGTTGTTTTCTCATTTTAAATTTGTTTCATCAGCTTGAAAGCCAGAGATTAGCAATGAACCACTCCCCCCAAGGCAGAACAAACAACCACCACCAGAATCCTGCTCAGACCCTGTCCCTGCAGCATTAGCTGTGCCCTTGTGACTGGGCTGGCCACGCTCCTTTGCTGTCTGCTTTTTTCCTTATCACAATAGGAGATGGATTTGTCTGTGTTTCTCATTCCAGCAACAACCGGAGAATACTTGAGTCCCTGTTGCTATTTCACACTTTGCCTAACAGCTTCCCCACTTGTTGGACAACGCGGTTCAGGATTTCACCATTATAAATAGTCCTGTAAAGGACATCTCTTCCTTTTTCTGTTGGTTGCTTTCCCTCGGGCTGAGTTCCACCATACAGAGTTATGTCAGAGAGTGTGACCAGTTTTATGGCTTTTTTAATATATTGCCGGGTTATGCACAGAAATATTGAACAGACATCACTCCAGCTGCAAATAAATACATGTGCAGCACTTTACCACGTACCGGTTACTTCGCGTGCTGCATTTCCTCAGTTGATCCTCATGGCTGTGAGGTGGCCCTTGAAGGGTTTAGGTAGCACTGCCTCAGGAAGTTGCAAGGAGCCATCATGCTCTCTTCTTTCTCTGTAAACGGCCGGTTCCCGAATGCTGGTCACGTCTTCCGCCAGGGCTGGACTGGCTCGTTTTATAGATAGGGAAACTGAGGCTCAGAGATGGGCAGTGAGCCCAGACTCCCAGATCAGAGCCATTCCTGCGCTGCCGTGATATGGGGGGGCTGGGGAGGTGGGGGAGGCAAGGAAACCCCAGGGCTCACAGGTGATCAGCCGAGGCAAGCACTGAGGTCTTGGGGGCATCGATTTAGTCATGAAACAGTGCCCTTGAGTGGGAGCCATGTCCCAGGTATGCTGTGGGTGTTGAGCATTTAGGGGTTGAATCGCGTCCCCCAGAAAGATGTGTCGACATCCTGACCTCCTGTCCCTCAGAATGTGGCCTTATTTTGAACTAGGGTCGTGAGAGGTGGCATTACTTCCGATGAGGCCGCCCGGGAAGAGGGGAAGGGACCATGTGATGGCAGCCACAGGCCAAGGAGCCCCCAGGAGGGGCCGGCCCCCACCAGGAGCCGGAAGAGGCTGGAAGGACTCTCCGCCATGGGTTCCAGAGGGAGCGCGGCCGTGGGGTCTGTTTTATGCCCCTCAGCTGACGGCACTTGTGACAGTGGCCCCTGGGGATCCACGGCCCACCCGTGCCAGCCTTGTGCTGCAAGCCGGTCACCTAGAGCCGTTCACAGACCCGCTGAGGGCAGTGCCAGTTTGTAGTAGAGGAGTCGGAGACATAGAGAGATCGCGGAACTTGCCTGAGTCCCACAGCCAAGAAATGGCAGAGCCAGGGCTGGATCCCAGAGTTGTGTCCTGACTGCCACATTCTCCTGCCTCAGTCTTCCGGAAGCAAGTGCATCAGCATGTCGTGGAGAAAGGCACGATCCAGAGAAGTTCATGTTACAAAAGAAGTTCAGGGTAAAATACACTCTTCTGCACTCAGCGTGGCTTCGGGGGTACCGTGCAACTCTGTGCCGGTTGTTGGGTACGGAACGCAGGCGGCCGTGACTTCCAAGAGCCCTCCTTGCAGCCTTCAGATGCCCTGGTCTGCGCTCAGCTGACCTGGCTTCAGACCCCCTTCCTCTTTCTTGACTGCCTCAGAGCACAAGCCTCCCCTTCTGTTTTTCTTTTGCAACCCAGGCTCAGCCAAGAATGCTGTTTGCACACGTTTGAGATCCCAGCTCAGGACACCAGGCGAGGGGAGGGTCAGCATTCCTGGCTTTTCTAGTGCTTTCCTAGCTGTAGTCCGCCGCACGCTGGGGGTTGTGCAAGCATTGCTGTTTTCTAACAGCATTTTAGAAAATGAAAGAGGGTAAAAGAGAAAATAGCATGCTTCGCAGAAAGGGAGGTAACTCTTATTTCAGATATATTTATATATATATAGGCACGGGACAGGGTTGTGATATTAAAGGCATTTCTCACACCATCAAAAAAAAGTTTGAGTGTTTTAGCTGAAATTTCCTTCTTTGAGTGAGTACTAATCAGACATCTGACTGAGGCCACAAAAATCTGAGCAGAGTTCCTGGGCTCTCGGGCTGCCCGCCACGTCACTTCTGCCTGAGGCCGTCCCGCTTCCTGGTTCGTTGGTGCCCTAGTTTTCCAGGGCTGCTCCTGGCCGGCTTAGCAGCAGGTTATTTATGGACTCGTGGCTTGGCAGCCCTGCCTTCTCCTGGAGCCACAGGCCTTGGGGTTCCTTGGTTTGCGTCTCTGCCTCTCTTCGTGTCTCCTCTCCTAGACTTGTAGCATCTTCTGCTGTGTCCAGCTTCCTCTGCTTATAAAGGCCCACAGCTGTTACAGGTTAAACCCAACCCGGAGTCGCCTTGGCCTCGTCTAAAGAGGACCTTTGAAGCTCCTCTTCATAAATGAGTCCCCACCCTGACTTGCCTTAACATCTTCAAAGATGCTTTCTCAGATGGGTCCTCACAACAGGAAGAGGGTTTAAGACTTGAGCATGTCTTCTGTGGGGGCGTGACTCAGTCCCCAGCAATTTCAAGCAAGTCGTATATTGGAGAAGGTCAACCACAAATGATCATTTTAGTTTCACCCTTACTTGGTCCTAAGCCGTTGCCTGTCTCTTCCCATTTTCCGTCATCATCAAAGCAGTGAACATCCATTTTGCTAAATTTGCACAGGGCCAAAGGTGAAAAGAAATTTTTAAGAACTCGTAACTCAATCTCCCAGTGGCCACTGCAGTTCACATATGGACAGACTACTTTGCAGTGTTTTGTGCCAAATGTTTTTTTTTTTTCATGTGGTTGACATAAACTTGGGTTGATAATTTTACATCTTTCTTTCTTCATTTCATATTAAATATGCACCATCTGTGTCACTAAGAAGTCTTTTTAAGTGCTGAATTTGCATGAATGTACTAAAATTTTTTTTCCAAAATTACCTCTGGGTGAATATGTACATAAGCAAACATCCTAAAGATAATGGTGCAGTGCATAACTCTGTTGATAAGGCTTTCTCATTAGCTCCTTAGAATGCACACTTCAAAGCGAAATTACCAGTCAAGGGTATAAATCAAGGTAGATGATACGTATTCCCAAATTACTTGCCAGAAAGAGCCAGTGAGTGTGTGTGTGAGGTCCAGTGTCACTGCTTTCGCTAGTGCTGAGTACTTTCAATTTTATCATCTTATTAATTGGACAGGCCAAAAACGGTGCCTTGTTTTCAGCTGCACTTGTTTAAATTCTAGATGGATCGAACCTTTTTTTCCTCCTCGAATGGCCATTTGTTTTCCTCCTTGTGAGAGTTAGTGGGCAGGTCCCTTGACGGCGAGTCAGTCGTGGATGCAGGGAGCCGTTATGCTTTTAATCACCCACTCTCCCTCCCGGTTAGGGGCAGCGAGTTCAGGAACCCCATCTCGCCCTGACCTCGTTTCTCAGGCGACGAAGGCGAAGGTGCCGTTTAATGATGAAATTGCTTGTCATCCCTTCATTTATTTCTCAGCCCTCTGCGGCTCGCGCAGGATTAGCCCGTTCATTACCGCAGGCTGAGCCTCAGAGCAGCCCAGGCAGGTAGCGTTGCCCCTGTTTTACAGGGACAGAGACTCAGGGAAGGGGGGACCTGCCTGGGGGGGCCTCAGGTGCTCGGACCCCATGCGATGCTCCGTCCTTCAACCCTGCAGCCGTTAGAAAGACTTTTTCCAGCTTCTTCTAACTCACTGGGAAGGGACTGACCTGCAAAGCACAGGGAGCCTCTTACTGTCTTCTCAGCTGCCTGGGGGGCCTAGTTAGCCAGGTGACTGGAGAGGGGCCCCTCTGGGTTTTGGGGAGTCCGTGAAGTGAAAGAAAATGAAGCTTGAGGTCCCGGCTCCTTCAGAGGAATTTTTTTTTTTTAACTCTTTACTCGTAGAAGATGTCTTAGTTTTCTGCAGCCACCGCAATGCTGTGCCACAGCTCCGGAGGCCAGAGGTCCAAAGTCGGGGCGTCACCAGGGCCCTGCTTCCTCTGAAACTGAAGGGGAGGATCTGTTCCATCCTCTCTCCCAGCTTTTGGCGGCGGCCCCTGGCGGGTTTCGGCCGTGGAATAACTCGATCTGTCTCCATCCCCACACATCTCTCTCTGTGCCCAGATTTCCCCTTCATAGGAGACATCAGCCAGATTAAGGACCATCCTACTCCAGTGTTTTTCCTAATTCTGTCTGTAATGACCCTTTTCCCAAATAAGGTCCTATTCCTGGGACCAGGGGTTAGAACTTTTTGGGGAACACACCTCAGCCCGCAACAGCAAAGAACAATCCGCCAGAGATAATTCATTTTTAGTTTGCTTTACGTTCATGACCACATTTATCTGTTGATTTTGAAAATACCCATTTAATCCACACGACTGACACTGGGCCCCGTGAGAGCCGCAGGAGGAGGCAGACGTGTCGCGGCTTCCGGAAGGATCAGGCTCTGGTTGGAGAGACAGGTCTGCAGGTCTGGAGATGACCCAAACACTCTAAGGGCTTGTGCTTCTTTCATCTCTTTCAGAGATGAGAATCATGTTCTAGAAGGAAAGGTTTCTTTGACCGGCCCTGAAGCCTTTGTGCTTTGGAAGAGGGTTTTTTCTCTCAAGTGTTTTGAAAACAGATGGTTTGGCCCCAGAGAAGGAGGTACTCTCCAGCCACCGGGCTCTCAGGTCGCCTGTTCCCTCCCCACGGCTGACTCAGAGCCCCCCCAGCGCTGACTGTGAGGGGGCCAGGCGGAGCCGAGGGAGAGACCTGCCCTTCCTCTCGTGTCCTCTCTGACCCGGCCCCAGCACACTGGGCTCGAATCACGTCTCCTTTCACACCCGAGCCCCAGCTGACCCAAGCGAAACGCCGCCCTGAGCCAGTGGGGACGGCCCAGTGTGGCCAGGAACCCGGGTCAAGCTCAGGGAAAGAGTAGAAAGAAATCATGACAGGAACGGCTGTTGCCTAGCGTTTCAGGCTCCCGCGCTGAGAAGTCCCGGGACGGTCACTCGCTCCAGGCCTCAGAGGCGCTGAGGGAATCTGCCTCCCGTCACCGCCTGAGGTGACGAAAGTGAGAGTGCCCAGCTGGCCTGAGGCGGCCTTGGGGAACTCTCACCTCACGTTCTCCATGCCGATGTCTTCGAAACCTCAAAGAGTCCATTTCCTCAGGAGAGGGTGTTGTGGGGGCGGGGTAGGAAGCGAATCCTTGTGGAGACAATCTACATCTTTTGGGCGAGAATGGAGCACAAGCAGTTCAACTCTCACCCTGTAGCAGAGTGAAAATGAGCTCCCCTGAATTTTCTAGAAGGAGCTCCTGGGCGAGGCAGGGAAGGAGGCCTTCCAGGCTGCGTGATCTGGGGCCTCCTGTCTTGGGGGTGGGGTGGGGGTGGCTGGACCCTGCATCTCGGGGGCCTCCCCGGCGCCGACATGCTGCGGTTGTGGGTGCTGGGGCAGATTCTGACTCAGTATGTTACTATTAAACCCGGTACTCTTTCAATTAGGTAATTTATTTTCCCCAAGACGCCCATGAGTTTTTCAAGTATGAGTTGAGAACGAACAACACTGCATCAATTGAATTAATGGGGAAAAGATTTAACAAGACTTTCTGTGTCTGTTTTCAATTTCCCCTGCAGGGACGGGAGAGGCAGATCTTACAGGAAACCATTCACAACTTCCACTCCTCCTTCGAGAGCAGCGCAAGCAACACCAGGGCCCCTGGAAGCCGTCCGTGTGCGTGAGCCTGCCTTCCCGGGCGGCCGCGGGGAGCTCCCTGGGTCTCCTCGTCTCCCCGGACCAGTGCCCCGGCCACCGCCAGCTCCTCCTGGCCGCGGGGACGCGCCGTCTGTGCCACTTCCCGTGTCTCAGTCACACCGGTCTCTCCTCCTGGAACACCCCTTCCTCGCTTCCCTGCCGATCAGTCGGTAACGCTTGCTGCTGTCACCCGGCAGCGGGGGCGCTTCTGGTCGGCAGGTGGCTCGGTTCCGTGCAGGGACTTGGGCGCCCAGCTCCCTTAGCTCGTGGAGCTGCCAGCCCCAGGGGCCTCTTGTAGCTTCTGAGTAGCAAAAGAGGACGGAGGCACGGCCACTTCTTAACCACCCTGCCCTGGAAGGGACATGCGTCACATAGTCACCTGGCCCTACCTGGCTGCACGGGAGGTTGGGAAATGTCATCTCCATCCAGGTGGCAGCTTCCCAACAATGCCTCTCAACTTAGAGCTAAGAGTCCTGGTGGGAGGTGGCCCTCCCTGCCTCCTCCTCCTTTAAAACTGCTGCCATCTCCCGCCAGCTTCAGGTCAGGCCACGAGAAGCCCTTCTGGACTTCCTTACACAGAATTAACCCTTCCAGCCTTGCTGTCTTGTATAGAACTCTGCTCTAGCTCCATATAGCACCTGCTGCATACAGTAGGCATTCAGTGTGTGTATGCTGAATGCATTTCCTTTCATGGAAAGGCAGCTGTTGATGAGGAAAACAAGGGGAACCCACAGAGTGATCCTGGGTGATCCCTTCTCCTTTCTGGCCTTCTGATTCCTTACTGCAGAGGGGGAGAGGGGTGGGCTAAGATGACGCCCCACTGCCCCCTGCTGCTTGCCCCATGTCTCTGGAGGACGTTCGGTACTGCAGATTGGAGCAGAAGGCTCCAGGATAGCACATTGCAGAAGGACTTCGATGCTCAAGTTTTCTAGGCAAACACATGGAGAATTTGGAATTTCTTCTGGACTCCATCAACACCATGGAGTTTCTCAAAAGGGAATTGGCCCATGTTGTTTCCCCCTGTATATTATATTAGAAGGACTCGGGCTTTTAATCACTTTCTGAAGTGTTTCAAGTGAGTAATTCATTCAGCCAAGGCTTGTTCCATTTCTCTTACATGCTGGGTCCTGGGGGTTCCTAGGCGAGCCAGCCCCCGTCTCCCCCATCAGGATCTCAACAGGCAAGAAAAAATATATAAATGGAGGGTCCCAACCTCAAGAGGCCTTGAGGAAAAGTGGCAGTTGTGTGGGCATGGCTCGGGTTCTGAGTTCAAATCCTGCTGTGTGGCAGGGCACAGGTTACGTATCCTCTTCATCAGAGCTAAGAGCCGGGGGAATTGTCGTACCGGGTCCTAGGAAGTACTCAGCAGGCGAGAACCGTGTTTCCTCAGCCTCCTCTAACGCCCGTGGGTGAGGCAGGGGATCTGCCCTAGAGTCCTGGGGATGGACAAAAGCACGATGACCGGCAGTGAGCAGGTGTGATTGGCAGCAGCTTGTTAGTCACCTGTACAGAGGGGACGAGGACACTGCACGGGCTGCACTGGGGAGAGGGTGAGCCCGCAGGAGCTGTGCGAGGATGGCTTTGTAGAAACGGGGTGGGGTCACCCTCGGTGCCCACCATTGGATGTGATTGGTTTGTTTGAATAACTCCACAGTCCAGCAGGGACCTAAAACCCGTTAGGCTGAGGACAGCGTGGGGTGCAGCTGGCCTGGCTGATGAGGGAACTGGCCGAGTGGGGTTTCCCATTGGGTTGGGGCGTGACAAGCGGGGGTCTTGGAGGCCCTGTGAAGCTCAGAGATGTCGAGGCAGCACTTGAATTCAGATCTTACAGTACAAGCCACTGTAGAATCCTAGTCTTGAAAGCAGCTCCCCCCTTGGCCTGGCAGCTGCTGGTCTCCCCAAGAGGTGCCATCTCATCTGTGCCTCCCCTGACCTGGCTTTGAAAGGTGATGTCACCACTTCACCCAGAGCCTCATCGTCTGCACCCAGAGGCCTCCTTCCTCCTTTCCTCCTCTACCTGCAGAAGCTGATGTCCCACCTGACGGAGATGCCTTCAGCTTCACCGCGTAGTTTCCTCGCCACCTCCCTGGAGGCCGGCACTCTTTAACCTCATCCTGCCCCGTAGGGGAAGCTGAGACAGTGAAGCCACTTCCCTGTTACACAGCCAGGAAGGAGCATGCTTGGGGTCGGCTCTGGTGGGCTCCTAAGCCTGCACCGTTTCCACGGGCTCCTGTAGATTCCGGGAGCCAGAAGCGCTGGGGCTTCTCGCTGTTTAATCTCTTCAGAGGCTATGGACGGGCCGAGGGATGTTTATCCCTGAAATTCCTGGCCCTTGGCTTTGTAAGCTTTGAGGCCCTGTGCCCCCTTTCAGCTGCCGTCTGTTTTTCTAACCTGGTATTTATCCGTCTTCCCCTCACGTGAGTGAGGGTCTGGGGGCTTGAATTCTACAAATGCAGACATCGTGATCTCATCCAGAGACCCTGGACGGGGGAAGGCTTGCTGTTCCCATTTCACAGACAGGAAAGCTGAGGCGTGGGACGGACACCTCCTCTATGCCACTGGACTAGTGTGGGCCTCTGGCTTTTCCTTCCGGGCAGTGTGCTGGTTGGTGGGAGGCCCTGGCCCTGCCGTCACCCCACCATGGCCCTTCCTACCCCACACATGTCCCCAACCCCTCTCCAGGAGGCTGCTTCCCCTACACCACCTGCCTCCCTCGCCCCAGGGACCTTCAGCATCTTTCCCAGTGCTTCCGTTGGGACACTAGTTCCGCAGGATGTTTTATCAGTTTCTTGTAAAGAACCGTGAAAGTGTGGTCAAATGGGCTTGGCAGACAGGTTAAAGCCAGGTGACGAGCTTATCTCTGCTGGGGACATCTCAGGACCCTCAGAACCCTTCCCGGGCCACGTGGCTGGCAGTGTTTCCCAGACGCTTGTCCAAGGTGCTTGTGCGTGCCTGGAGTTCCCTGGACGCGGTTGCCAAAGCCCTGCTTTGACTGGGACAGTGGCAGTGAGAGGCCTTATGGCCCTGGGGAGCCGGGGGACCCTCCATGGCTTTGGCTGGGTCGGGTCCTCTGTGACTGCCCCTTCTCTCTCCAGCTGCTCTCAGATGTGGGACATCAGGGTGAGCAAGTTTCCAGACTTGGAAATGGCCGGGACCCTGCCCAGAGGGCTTGGTCTGGGGGTCTCCGAGGGTGGAGGGTGTCATTTTCCTGGCATCAGTGCAGCGTCCTGCCGGCCATGGCGCCCTGCTCCTGCCCAGCCTCCCGGCTCGGGTGCCAGACCATTCTGTGTAGCCGGCAAGGAGATAGTTTTCTCTTTCGTTCTTTCATTCACCGAACATTTACTGAGCACTGCCCTGTGCCAGCCCTGTGCTTGTGCTTTGGATCTGGAGAGGAAAGCAAGTCGTCTCTGGCCTCACGGAGCCCAGGGTATCTTAGAGGAACTAGTGCTTAAATAGAGCATTTCAAAGCCATGTGCAGCAGGAGCTCGGCACAGAGCCTTTGGTGCCCTGGACGAGCCCGTAGGAGAGAGCACGCAGAGCTTGAGTTGAGCTGGGTCTCAGAGGTTGAGTCTGGGCGCAGAGCCGGCAGGTGGGCAGGAGAAAGGGCGTCCCAGGCAGGGAATGGCGTGTGCGAAGATGGGCAGCATACTGCATTTGTAGATGGTGCATCGTCTGGGTAAGTTAGATACGGCTTTCCCAATTTTCAGTCCTTTTCTTTGAAACACGTAGAAGCGATCTGTTCCCCTGGAAAGAGAACCGAGCCTGGGCTGCCCAGCGCTGGGCTTCGGCTTGTGCACTGCTCGCTGGGTAGCACCAGCATGTTTCTTCCTCTCCTTCAGCCTCCTTTTGGTCCCAAGGGTTGCTGAGAATCGGCTGCAGGTCAGAAAGCCCGTTTCACGCTGGGTGGAGCTGGGTGGATGTGCAAACTCTTGATGGTTGTATGCTTGAAACGCTCTCTCGTCTCTCCCTTGTGTAGCCATGGCTGGTTGGGTGAGGCCCGAAGAGGCAGCCTCCAGCAAGAGGTAGCGGCCCCACAGACGGAGGACGCGAGGGCTGCCGTGGGTCCCCGCCCTCCAGCTGTGCCCAACTCGGGGTGTTGGCGTCTTCGGGATCCCCAGCAAGGTGGACAGAAGGAAGCGAGGAGGCCATCTGGCCAGACTGGAGGAGCCGACCCAGAGGGCAGGGGGCGCCATGGAGCCCCTCTAGTTGGCGCCTGCCTTGAGCTGCCAGTGGACCCTGCTGGGCAGGCAGGCTGGGGTCTGACGGCAGCAGGCGGCTGGACTGGCTCGTGCTCCTGAAGAGCTGGGGCACCTGGAGAAGATTCTGCAGCCCAGGGTGAAGGTGTAGTCAGTGGGGGGGCAGTGGCCCGCACTGGCTGCCTGTCCTTGCCTATTTCAAGCGAGACACTCATGTCTTACTAACCAGGAGGTCCTCATCACCCGCGGAAGGGGACCCGATGTTTTCCCTAATAAAGTTGATTCCAAACCCTGCAGGACCGGCGTGGAGTGTGTGGGGTGGGCAGTGCGTCCCCTCCCCTGGGGGTTGCTCGCTCACTCACTCAGACACTTCTGGAGGGCTTGCCAGGCTCCCCACTGGCCTCGGGGCGCTGCTGCACCTAAGAATGCAGGTAGGTCCAGGGACGTGGATGTGGCTCAAGTGGTTGAGCACCTGCTTCCCACATGGGAAGTCCCAGGTTCTGTCCCTGGTGCCTCCTTAAAAAAAAAAAAAATGCAAAGGGAAAAACCAACTCAGGGGAGCTGAGGTGGTTCGGTTGAGCACTGACTTCACACATACTAGGTCCCAGGTGCAATATCCGGCCCCAGTACCTCAAAAAAACAAAAAGAGTGCATGTAGGTCCTGCCTTAATTTCATCCACTCAGCTGAGAAGCCAGTGCCAGATAGAAGCAGGTGGTTCCCCCAGGCTCGGGGATGACGGGATGACAGGGAAATGCGAGACACGGTGAGGGCCAGCCCAGTCTGCTTGGGGCCCCCAGGGGGCTTTCTTTCAAAGGCGAGACTGCATCTCCCTCACCCCCCAGGGGTCCTCAGAGCCTGGCCCAGTGGGTGGGCAGACTCCCACTGGTGTGGGATCCCTCCCAGGTTCCCATTTCCCAGGGGAGCCTCCAGGGCTGTAGACACAGCTAATGACCACCCCCTTCAGGGAAAACGTGTCCCCCCCACCCAGGTGTTGGCGGGCCAGGGCGCCATTTTGGTTCAGCCCTTGTCTTTCACCATCAAATACTTTGTTTTGCTTCCATGCAGGGACCTAATTGTTTCAAAAATTTTTGTTTGCTAAAGCACATGCTAAATAATGTTGAATTTGTCTTATGTTGACTTTACTCAGCAGAGGCATAAAACTGCACAGGTTTCTTCCAGTGAGGTTATTATGGAGCAAGCACTGAGGTGTGCCAAGTGCTTCCAGAAGGTACCTTCCCTCATCTTCACAATAACCCTGTGAAGCAGCATTAAAATTCCCTTTCTGTCAGGGATATAAACTAACTTTACCAAGGTCACACACTTGACCTTGTTGGTCTGAACCTGGGTCTCACCTCAGTTCAGCTTCTCACCATGACTTGCTGCTGTTCAGTGCGCGGAGTAGAGTTAAATTAGTACAAACCCAGCCAACAGGAAAACAACCTCATTTGGTCTGTGTGGTTCACAATTTTATTTGGGGGTGGTGGGACTTTCTGAGATACTGTAAATAGCTCGGAGGTTCTCTGATTAAGAATTCTTACAAGGCTGGGGACTGCCTGCCTCAGCCTCACTTCAGATTGGCGTGCTCAGCTCTGGGGAGCGTTCTGGAAGCAGAAGGTGGCATGAGGCCGAAATCTGGGGGGCCCTGAGGGCAGAGCAAGGGTGCAGGGGAGGCTGAGGGGTGAGTGCTAGCACTGGGAGGCAGGGTGAGCCTTCGCCAGGGCGGCCAGGAGGAGGAGTTCAGACCGTAGGTGGGGATTGGGCCAGGCTCAGGGTGGAGGTGCCGTGGGAGGAGTGTGTGCATTTTGCAGGGCTGGCCTTGGTGCTGAGACAAGCCCCCCTCCTTGGTGGTGAGCGTTTCAGTGCGTGAAATCCAGTCATTCGAGGAAGCCTGGCCTCCATCCCCTGAGGTGTGTTTTAGGCTGAGTTGTGCCCCTCTGGGAGCGGGGTTCACGTCCTCACCTGTGAGGGGGCCTTATTTGGAAATAGGGTCTCGGCAGCTGTATGCCATGAAGACGGGGGCATGCCTGAGCCCAGTGCCTGGAGGCATGCACAGGAAGACAGCCGACTGAGGAGGAAGGGGGACAGTGGGGTGGTGCAGCTGAGAGCCAGGCAACGCCTCGGATGCTGGCAGATGCCGGGAGCAGATGCCAGGAGCTGGGAGAGGCGAGGGAGGGTCCTCCCCAGAGCCTTCAGAGGGGCCCCGCGACCCCTTGGACTTCTGGCCTTCAGAACCAGGAGATGCTAAATGGCTCCGTTAAGCCACCTAGTTTCTGGTGCTTTGTTATGGCAGCTTTGCCCTTCGATGGAAAGCCGTAAAGGGAGGGGGCTCCTGACCTGGCATGGCTTCTACTTCCCAGTCACCCTTGTTCATCTTCACCGTGGCCTTCAGTGTAAAAACTCACCATTCCAGGGTCTTCCCTTTTCCTCCCCCCCCCTTCTGTGTGCACACACCTCGTTGTCCCTGTGGCCACGTTATGGCATCCAGTTTGGTTAAGCAAGCCCCGGCCCGACTGTTCTGTGAGGATATTTCATAGATGGGCTTATGTCATTAGTCAGTCGGTTGCATCTACAGCCGATTGCATCTACAATCAACAAGGAGATGGCCCTCAGCCATGAGGGCAGTCTCCTCATCTAATCAGTTGGAGGTCTTAAAGCGGGAACTGAAGATTCCGGTGGTCAGAAAGAAGCAGCTCTATCTCTACTTCAGCCAGCCCGCGTCTCTGGGGAAATAGAACTTCACTTTGATTGGCGTGTTCCGCCTGCAGCCTGGCAAGCCCCATGGTCATGTGAGCTAATTCCTATAATAAATAGATAGGTACGTGTCCTGTCAGTTGTTTCTCTGGAGAACCCTAAAGCTGTTTGCTTTGCTCTCTGATAGACTGAGGGGCTCAAGCCAGTGACCCCACAGCCCAGGAGTGAACGCTTCAGGAATGAGCAGACATTCCTGGCCCTGGCTTGGGCAGGAGCAAGCCCCCGTGGGAGGCAGCGCTCTCCCGGCGGCAACGGGGCCCTCCGTGCCCCCAGCCCTCTCGCCCCTTCCCCACCCTCTTTTCCTTTCTCAGCCTCTCCATTTCACTTGCTCACGGCTCTTCCAGCAGATGATTGTCTCCACGTTCATCACCATCAAAAACGCCCCCTTCGCTTCGGCAGACGAGTGTTTTGAGACCTGCTTTGGCGTCGCCGTGGCCGCCCACTCCGATGGACCGGGGGTGCTCCGAGGGGCCCTCCGAGCCAAGGCCACCCCCCCCCCCCGGGGCCCCTCTGCGCTGAGCTCCATCTCGGCGTCTGCATCCCCGGAGCCCGTGAGGAAGGAGCTAGAACTGGACCACGGGGCCAGCCGGTTTTACTTGATGCTCGTGGGGGACAGTGGACGAGAACCTGGTCAGGCCGAGCCCGCTGACGGGATTCCGCGGGGGGACCGCGGCCTCCTCTCGGTGGAAGGGAGGTCGATGCCTTCACTTCTCCTCGGCTTGGCCAAACTTTCGACAGACCTCTTCTCCCTCCTCTTCCCCGACGGTTGCGGGATCCAGGCGGCCCAGTCACCATGAAAGGAAGCATCTGGGCCACATGGCCCTAAATCGCAAGCTCGGGGAGGTGCTCGGCCCCCTGAGCACCCCCGGAACACCCTCCGCCAGCCCACCCTGCCCCTGGAAGCCTGCCGCCCCTGCTCCCAGCGGAGTCGGGGTCACACATGCTCTGTCCCTCTGTCGAAACCGCCGTTCACCACGGCCAGGGCGGTCGTCTCCCACGGGAGCATCAGGGAGCTGAGCAGAGCCCCTGCCTGCGTGGCGCTTGCGTCCCAAGGTGGGATTGCGGCCGAGGCCCTCCAGGTCCGGGGCTCAGCAGGGCGGCCGTGCGTGCGAAGCGCTCCCCGGGCACGAGCCGTCTGCGCTCCCGCCTGTCCTGCCTCGCTCCCGGAGGAGGCCTGGCTGTGTTAATGAGCCCCACGCTGGGCCTTGGACCTGGACACGGGCCAGGGATGCACCGGCCAGACTTACTGCATGAACAGAAAATATTTATTTATTGGATAACAGTTAACACACATAATTTGGTTTGCAAACCGCAGTCGTGTAAGCCAGAGCACGGAGCAGAGAAAGAGCCGGGCTTCAAAAGAGCACAGCTGCAGCCTGTGGTCCTGGGAGCGGGGGGCAGCTCCTCCTCGGTCTGCCTGGTACCAGGCCCTGAATCAATCACAGGTCACTTAGCATCCCTGCGTCACGGTGACTTTGTCATTAGGTATTTCTATTTTCAAAGAGTTGCACAAGTAATTATCAGCAAGTCCACTTTTGTTGTGCAAGATGTAAAATGATATTTTTACTTCCTGTGTTGACAGCCCCAAGGTCAGGTACAGTTTTCGTGAGAGCCCCGTGGGGGTCCAGGTTCGAGGGGTGCTGGAGCCCTTCTCCTGACCTTCACCTCACACCTGGAAAACCCTCCAGGGGGGCCTTTGTGGACACTCCCCTGGGCAGCCGCCCTGCTGGCTGCACTCCAAGTTTCCTGAGCTTTGGGGCATGGCATTCCACGTGATTAACCGCCAATTGCACATGCAAGGTGCTTCACCGCCGTCCTAGTCTGCCAGGGCTCGATGACACACGGCACGCAATGGGCTGTCTTAGCACTAGAACCTACTGGTTTGGGAGGCTAGAGGTTCAAAACCAGGGCATGGCAAGGCCACGCGTGCTCCCTGGAGTCTGCAGCGGTCTGGAGCTGGCTTGCTGCAGTCTGGGCCTTCCTCGGCTTGCATCTCTGCCTCCGTCACATGGCCACCTCCCTCTCCGTATCTCCTTGTCTGAATTTCTTCTGCTCCTGAAGGCCTCCGGGACTGGAGATCCAGGCCCACCCTGGTTCAGCTGGGACCCACCTAACTAGCACCTTAGAAGAGTCCTTCCGTACGTGAGCCCACACCTTAGCTGGAAGTGCGTGCTCCAGTGGGCCCACCCCGCGGGAAGGCGGGTTAGGGTCAAGAAGCGTCTTCTGTTGGTGTGTGATTTCGTCTCCCACAGCCAGTTCCAGCCTTGCTTCCCAAGTGTGGCCTGTGGACAGCAGTTCCGGCATCCCCTGGGCTTCTGTGAGGTGGTGGAGCCGGAAGCTGCAGCCTCACCGGATCCCCAGGGCACACAGTGCTCGTGGGGGCACTTATGCTGTTCCCTCCTACACAGAGGGGCACACAGGCTGCCCAGGCCAAGGGACCCCCCAAGCGCACGCAGACAGTGCAGGTAGAACGAGGTGCCCCTCTCACTTCCCATTCTACAGATGAGCATGGCGAGGCAGAGGTTAGGCAACTTGCCTAGAGACTCCGCACTTTGATGTAGACCCTGTATATACGGAATTGACCACGGAGGAATCCTAAGCAAAGCAGACGACCTGCAGGGCAGGGTTTTCACATTCCTCCTGGCGTCGTGGGCCCCACGGCAGGTTTGGGGATCATAAAATCTGGGTTGGATTCGGGGTGACACCACTGAGGGCTGAGAGGGCAGAGCTCCATCCCGAGGCCTTGGTTTCCCCCCTCCGTTAACTCTGAGGCCGTGGGGAGGCCTCAGTGAGGCCAGAGTGCATCATAAATTGTAAAGCACCGTGCACGTGCTAGTAGGAGCCTCATTCTCCAGGGACCCTGGCACGACGGTGGAAGAGGAAGGCGCTCGGGGAGAACGGAGAAGTTGCAGTAGGTGGAACCTCAGGGTTGCCATGGGAACCAAAGCTCTGAGGATGATCTAGGCAGGAAATACCATCTGGTTTTAAACACCAAAAAGCCTCGACTCACACTGGACTTATTTCTGTAAACAGCGGAATTAACATCATCCTCTTGCAGCTACGTCAGGCCAGAGCAATCTGGAGATTATTTGCCTTTCCCCTGATTTCCATGGTCAGATCTAGACAAAGCACCTCAGGAATTCCTCGCCCATCGACTGTCACTTCCAGAGAAACATGGACAAGTCACTTAGAAAATCTGAGCTTACATGGAAGGAAAACACAGGAGACAGCCCCTGGCTTCCCAGGCTCTGCAAGCATGAGGGAAGCCAGAGATGGTGTCCAGGGACAGCAGCTGGAAGCCTGGGATCCCAGTCGGAGCTAAAGCTGGGAGGCACTCAGAAAGAATCCAATCTTTCCTCCAAGCCATGGCTAATAAAACAGGCTCAGAGAGGGATGGTGCCTGCCCAAGGTCACACAGCAAATCAGCAACAAAACTGTCATCTCTAAACTCACTATTGTTTCCACTTCACCAATCACAACTCCCTTTGAAACCTGTTCCAACATCATGGCATCACTCCCCAGGAAGCATTAGGCTTGGGATTTCTCTAGTTTCCCTTAGGTTCTGCAAGTCAAGAAGCAGAACCTTCTGGAGTCTCACCTCCCAGGAATTTGACATAAGAAGCTACCATTTCTATGTTTTCTTGGGAGAAAGAAGATTTCTGTATACTGCGTGAGCCCAGATGAATCAGGGTGATTAAAAACAAGAGGACCGTGCCTTTGGTTTTCCAAAATCTATAGGAATATTCCAGTTTCCTTGCAGCTCTCAACCCAGCAGTCTTGTGGCGATGAGAATGCTTTTCATGGGGGCTGCTCGGAGCCGTTGGAGCAGAGGCACGGCTGAGGCTCTTGCCCCAGGGTGGCTGTGCGGAGCTGTGCAGCTTTGCTTGCCCTCTCTGGGCCCATTTCCCACATGCACCATAAGCCAGGCTCAATTTGATCACCTCTAAGTTTCCTCCTGGCTCTGACCTTCTGGGGCTTTACCGTGATTTCCCAAAAAAGGAAAGGCGTCTGTTGCTGCTGGAATTACCCTAGTGCCCTTTTCAGCTGACATGAACCTGAGTTGAGCACTGGCCCTTCCGCTCCTTGCTGGCTGTGATTTGGGATTTTTCTGTGAATCCAGCTTGCAGGGAAACAGTCTCCATCCCTTCTCAAGGGTTGGGGGCATCTGAGACCACCGTCCCCGTAGCCGGGCTGCCAGGTGACACCCAAGGGCAGACGTGATAGAGTGTGTGCCCTCAGACAGGCAAACCCCAAGCAACTCCACACAGCCTCTGCTGCCCAGCCTTCCACTGGATTCCAGGCAGCTCTTTGCGGGGAGCCCAGAAAATCTCTTGGCCCCATAGAGCTAAGGAGAAACCCACTCCTGGGGGTACCCTGCACCACTCCCCACTTGGCTCTGAAGCTGTTTCTGGGCCTGACTGTGTTAATGGGAAGCTGCACCCCTGGGGGTTCTCACTTACCTGCTGCCCATTGGGGCAGGTGAGAGCCTCCCATCCCTTTTCCACTTGCTGGGAGCTATAGGAACCACCTGGTCGCTATCTCAGGGGAGCCTCCAAGCTTCAGCAGCTGGGCTTGGGGATCCCTGGAGCTGCCGGAGCTGTGAGAGCCTCCTAAACTGTGGGGGATGAGAGACCAGAATAACACCTACAATTTGTTTTCATCCTGCTTCCCAGGGCAGGGAAATGGGAACTGCAGCTCCTTGCACATTTCCTAGGAGCAAGTATTTCTATCTGAAAGAACTTGGGAAATACCAGGTAGAATTGCCAATTTCTCCGCACCAGAGAGCTCCGTGTTTCCAGTTCGGCAGAGGGCAGGGACAAAGCAATCCTAACTGTTTGACCTGCGGAACTTACGTAGTCTCTCTGAACCTAAGTCTTCCTTTCTGTAAAATGGGGATAATAAACACTTCCTCCTGCAGTTGTCGTGAGGATTAAATGAGGAAAAGTACCCCAGCGCTCAGCACACAGAGCATGTTTAGCAAATCAATAAAGTTTGCAAAGCACTTCCACTCTCCTGCAGCATCTTAAGGACAGGTGTGCATGGAAGATCCCATTTCCAGGTCAGGGTGAACCTGTAGCTCATAGGGTGGCGTGATATTTAAAGATTACAAATCAGTTCCTTGTTAGGGGTCCAGGGGACGTCTCAGTCCAAGACACTTTCTGTCTCTTCACAACCACGAAATATGTCACTGTCTGAAGCCTTCAAAGAAATTGTGGGACTGAAAATGAACTATAGTCCCTTGAGACATGACACCCAAGGAAAGTGAGAATGGAGAAATGCTGACTTTCAGCATTTTATTTGCTTCCTTTTCTTGCAGTTCTCTGAGAAGGTCCTGGTTTGGAAATAGTTGTGCTGCATGCATCTCTCCTGCGTGCCCTGCCTTGCTATTTCCAGCCGTGGTGTTGTTTGTGATGACAATGTCTAGTATGTTCTCTAGGAAGTTAACACCCCGGAAAACAGAGGCTCCTTCTGTGATGAATGCTCAGCCTGGGAAACAGAGGCAGAGAACACCTCCCCAGACAGTTGCTCACAATTGGACCATGCAGGAAATCCAGAGAAAAGACCAGTGCTCTCCCTTCCTCTCTACAGTTAGAGACCTACAGGATTACAATGCGGACAACTGAGGGATGTGACCTGCCTAAGGTTTCAGAGCTGTTAAGTGGGGACAGATTTCTTTTAAAAGCTTTACAAAGCACAGAGTCCTAAGGAAAAAAAAACATTAATAGCTTTGACTACATAAAATTAAAGATTTTTTTTTTAAGTAAAGGTCACAAAGTTAACAAATGGGGGGAACATTTTCACTACCTAAGTCTGGCAAGGGATTAATAATTAGATAATATAAGAAATACTTGCAAACCAAGAAGAGGCAGTTGAGAGATAGGAAAGTTGAGTGGATGAGTATATTGAGAGAACTGCAAATTAAAACTGTAAAATTCCATTCTATACCCACCCACCAGAATTTCAAAAATTAGATGGATGATGCCAAGTGTTGGCAAAGATGCGGGTGATGTCGCCTGGTCCGGCCGTTCTGGAAAGGGGCCCAACAGACTTCAGTAAAGTTGGGTACATGCCTTGGGGGCCCTAACATCCATTTCTTGTCCTTCTGCTCTACTCTGTATCGTGGGGGTCCGGTCCCTGCAGACTGCGTTGCCCAGGCTCCCAGCCAGGTACTGAGAGGCACTGGCAGGAGGTCAGAGGATGAGAGGAAGGGAGAAGCCACGGTGTTTCTCCGCCTCCCTTTCGGCTCAGTTGGCATCTCCAAGCAGCAGCTGGGTCTCCATGGGGCCAGCCTGGGGCCAGGTGATTTCCGGCTTCTCTCAGGTAGCCCCTCCTCCCTCCACCCTCCAGCACTTCCCTGCTGGTGCTAACTTCTGAGCGGCCTCACCATCCCATGTAATTGCGCAGCCATTTCATTCCCTGAGTAACTGACTCCCTGATTCCAGTCCCTCTGCGTACTCAGGTAGTTTTCTGGTTAGACCGCTCGAGATACGTGCAACCCAGCAGTCCCCATCCTAGGTGCACACCTTCGAGAAATCGCCACGGATCCCTAAGGAGAGATGTGCAAGATCATTTGCAGCTGTGCTGTTTATGAAAAACGGAGAACTGGAGGTAGCGGGGTGCTAGACGAATGGGTATTTTGCGAGGATAGATAAATACGTGATTGGGTATCAGGCCCATTTGAGGTGCCCGTGCTGGGGGTGGGGGGAGAATGGGAAGTGGGGATGAAGAGGAAAACCTCAGCAACTGAGGTTAAAAAAGTCTATGTCCTCACAGGAGGAGGGGGAAAGCATATATTCCAGGCAGAGACAACGACTGCAAAGGAGCAGGAGCCTAACAATGGCCTCTCCAGGGAACAGCAAGAAATGGGGTGTGGCTGGAAAAGCGGGGTGCCATCTGTGAGCCTTGTCAAGCATCTGGGCTGGCCCAGTGGAGTCACACATCAGCCACGCTCCAGTGATGGTCAGGATCTGCTCTGGCACTGAAGGGGAAACAAAGTCTGCAGCTGGTTTGCTCTGCCAGCACTAGGTCACCGAAAGCCCCTGGCCTAATGTGAAGCTAGAAAACCGGCTGAAATGCACAGAGTGTGGAGGGGCAGAGGGAGTGAGAGCGACCCGGAAAGCCGAGCAGAGAAATAGGGGACGTTACAGAGAGTGAAGAAGGCGAGTGCTTGGCATCACCAATGCACTTTGGCAGATTTATATTTGAGGGCCTACTGCGTGCCTGGCCCTTGCCTGGGGCTGATGAGGGGACCGAGACGGCTGGACACAGCCTGGTGGGGGCCGCTGAGGATCCCAGCAGCTGTGGCTCAGGGAGGAAGCGCTCAGGATCCTGCAGGAGGGCAAGGTGAAGGGTCACGGCGTTGGGAAGACGGGGTCATCGCCGTGGGGGGTGATGAGGGAAGGCGTCACGGAAAAGCTGGAATTTCGTGTGGGCCTGAAACATGGATAGATTTTAGAGCTAGTGGGAAACGCTTTCCAGGTGAGGGGGTTTGCAGGTACCGAGACTCGAGGGTTGGGTGCTTGGGCCACTGAGGACGGCCTTACTTTCCTACGGCTGCCCTAAGAGTCTCACAGACTAGGCGGCTTCGAACCACAGAAACGTACTGACTCCCTGTCTGGAGGCCTGAAGTTGGAAATCAAGGTGTGAGGGGGCTGCCCCTCTGAGTCATAGGGGAGGACCCACCCTGCCCCTCTCCCGGCTCCTGGCGGTGGCGGCCATCCGTGGCGCCCTTGGCCCCTGTCGTCACCTGGCTGTCTCTCTGTCTGTCTGCTTCTCCCCTTCTGAAAAGGACACCTGTCATTGGATCAGAGCCTGCTCTCCTCCAGGGTGACCTCATTTTACCTAATTCCATCGGAAATGACCCTGTTTTCAATACCGCCACATTCATAGGTCCTAGAGGTTGGGACTTCAACTGAGATAACAGGGGCCTAAAAGCAGGCAGTACAAAGTGGACCAGATCTTCGCCGTGAGGGACACTAGTCCAGCTCTCTATCTTGGATAATCACCCCTCCAACCACATGTATGAAGAAATACTTTAAAATGAAAACAGACCCTCGAAATGTTCTGGTTACGAGTCAGGGGGCAAAGGAGCTTCAGATGAAGGCGCTTTCTCCCAAAGTAGTTCCCGTCATCATCGGGTTGGGGGCAAATAAATCTCTAAGAACAGACACAGACCACTTAGGGTTCCAGAGATCCTAAGAAAGATTATTTTCATGAACATTAAAAATGTGGACTTTTTGCAAGAGGTAATTTTCGCAAAAAGGGAGAAAAAAGCTACCTGGAAGGGAAGGGTGTGGCATCTCTTTTTTACAGCCCCTTTGATCTTCTGTCAATCGTTTAGGGAGGGTGGGCTTGCTAGAGAATCCTAGCGGGGGAAAGTAAGAAAGTAAGGTGGAAGGCCCCGGAGGCTTTTAGAGCTGAGTTCGAATCGCGGTTTTGCCCCTTCCTAGCTGCAGGTGTTTGGGCAAGGGATGCCACGCAGGCCAAGTCCCCATGTCCTTGTCTGGGAAATGAGATTGCGGTGCCTCTGAGCTCAGAGGACTGTGGCAGGATGAAATGAAAGGTGCTAAGCCAGGGCGAGGAGCATGGCAGATACTCAGCTGGTTGTTAGAGTTTCCCACAGTCATCATTCACCCCAGTTTAAAAAAATGAAGCTGAGGCCAAGGGGGTGTGGCAGAATGGGGGTCCCCAGTCTCCTATTTCCCTCTACCTCTGCTCCCGGCACCCTGCCTCCCTCCCTTGCCGACACGTGCCAGGGATGCCGAAGTGAGAAAGGTTGAACTCCAAGCCCCCTGTCTCCCTTCTGGATTGTTCCTTGAGGACCAAATGATCCCCTGGGAGACACACCCTGCATAAAATGATGTCCAGAGGAGAATGTGTGAGCCACAGGGGACCTTGCCCAATGCAGCAGCAAAGAAAACAATATGAGGCATCGAAGACCTGCCTTTACCAAAGGGAGCTAAGATAAGATGAGGAGCCAGAAAACCGGCAGTGTACTGGGACCTTGAAGCTGCTGTGTTCAGAAGGGATCGTTGTCCCGGTAAGTCCAGAATCACACTCCAAAGTTTGTCTCTTTCTGTTGAGCCCTCTTCAGCATATCAGTTACGCTTTCTAAGACCCCGTTTTACTTCTGTAAAATGAGTAAGATAATTATTGTGATACTTAAGTTAGATAATATATGCCAAAGGGCATTGCACCCTAAATGGCATTGAAAAAACATCAGGCAGGGCTGGGAGGGCACAACCCCGAGGTCGCGTGTGTGCCTTTCCCTACACACAGCACCTGCAGCTTCCCCCAGCTTCTCTAAAACGTCCCCGACTGTCCCCTCAGGGTTTGGAGCCACTGACATTAGGGTTTTATTTTGTTTCTATTCTAAGATTAAATCTAATATTGAAAAAAAATCAGGGCAGAGATAAAGAACATTGAAATAGGAAAAGCAATCGTAATGCAGTGTGTCTTTTTCCTTCTTTCTTTCTGTGTTTGGTTGTTGTGTTAGAGTTTTTAAAAGATCAGAGTTTAAAAAAAAATAAAAATAAAAAAAATTAAAAAAAATATATATATATATAAATAAAAGAGCAGAGTCATCCTCTGGCCAAACTTCCCAAAATGAAAACATGGACAATGTAACAGAAAGAAAGAGAGAACCAAAATCAATGACAAAATAGGCAGCAAAATGTTGCAAGAAACATTTTTTTTTAAGTAAAAGGAATGCATGCTCATGGTAAAAAAAAAAAAAAAAAAAAAAAAAAAAAGTTCCAATCGTCCAGAAGGGTAGAAAATGAAAAATAAAATCTCTCTATCTGCTGCTCCAGGGACCCTTGCTCCTGGTTTGACTCACCAGAAGTAACAGCTCTGAACAGCAAGAAACTTTTTATTGTTATTTTCATATTGCAAATGATTGCAGCCGTTTTTTGAAGGAGAGAATGGAATTTAGAAAATTCCCAGAGGCATGAAATTTGCTAAAAGATAATGAACATGGTAAAAAAAAAAGAATTAAGTGTGCTCCTATATCCCGACACAATGAAGATGTCAATCAAAGAAACTCCTCAAAGGAAGTCCAGATGGCCGTGCAATTGAACTTTATCCAGCTCATCAGCCCCAGCAACGCCCCTGCCCCTAAAATATCCAGAACAACCATCCACAGAAGCAACACCTGATGCACATAGGAATCCCTATAAAACTGCACTAAAACTGGAGAAAACCCTGTCGAGTTGTTCCCTGTTCAGTGTCCCTGATGAACAGAGGAGCAAACATCCTTCCAAAACGATCCTTCACCCAGAGCCGCAGCCCACGCAAATTCAGCGGGTCCCAGGCCACTTGTGCAGGGTGATGCAGTACCAGAAAAAGAGAGCGGTTTCCTAGGGCTGCCTAACGAAGTACCACGGACAACAGGAGTTTATGGTCTCCCAGTTCTGGAGACCTGAGGTCCAAAGTCAAGGTGTCGGCGGGGCCGTGCTCCCTCTGAAACCAGACGCGCATCCTTCCTGATTCTTCCAGCTCCCGGCGTGCGCTGGACGCCTTTGGCATCCCTTGGCTGGCAGAGGCAGCACTCCAGGCTCATCTCCATCATCACGTGGCCTTTTCTTGGGTACGTGCCCGTGTCCTCTCTCCCCGCCTTGTATGGACACCAGTCACATGGATCAAAGGCCCACCCTACTCCAGGATGACCTCACCGTAGCCTGACTCCATCTGCAACGACCCTGTTTCCAAGTAAGATCACATTCTGACATCTTGGGGGTTAAGAATCCAACGTATCTTTTGGGAGCATACAGTTCAATCCATAACTAATCACGAAAAGAATAAGAAGAGGGGGGCGGATGTGGCTCAAATGGTTGTGTGGCCGTCTGCCATATGGAGGGACCTGGGTTCAATCCCCGGGACCTCCCGGTAAAATAAAAAATAAAATTAAATTAAAAAAAGAATAAGAAGACACACTCTTCGCCAAAGTGGATTATCCCAAAACCCTTGGCAATGTACATTGCAGTCCCAAATTTTAGAAGCGTGTGATGAACCACAGAACCTTCTGGATTTTATTAAAATTGCCTATGAAATTCAAATGGCTGGAACATTAAGAAGTGGACAAAAAGGAACTGAAATATGACTAAAGTCAAAAGCCAGCCTACCTGTGTACTCTGTGATTTAATATTACATAGAGCCATTGGGGCGGGGGGCGGGGGATAACTGATTTCAGTAGGAAAAAAAAACAAATTGAAAGACTCTCTGTTGCTATTCAAAGAGGGAGGCAAGGAAAAAGATTGGCATGACAGAGGGCTACTGCCTCCTGTCACAGCGCACTCTTGAAAACCAGGCTATGAATCAGATCCCTGAAAGGAAAACCATATTTACCCGATAGGAAGGATGTTGTAATTGAAGCTTGCTTTGCTGATGAAGGATTCGGCATTAAATCAATCCGATGGGACTTATTTTTTCCCAACCTGTTGCAGGGAAGCCAGACCTCGTGGCTGACTCCAGCCCCGCAGCCCTCCTCTAATGTCTCCCGCCCTCAGCACCCCGGGAGGAAAGGGCCGTTCTCTCTGCCTGGTGAGGAACCTCGGCAAGCCACACCTGGGAGCCTTCTCCTCTGCCCTCCCCTCCTCTCGCCGCTATAGCAACAGGTGTGGAAGATGTCCAGGCACTAAAGCACACCCCATGTTCAACAGATACTGGGAGCTTCGTGCGCCTCCGATGCCAGAGATGTCGACAACTAGTTATCATGCAGCAGGCTGCGGAGACATCTTGCCAGAATATGGCGAAATGAAAACAGACTGTGTTTTAAGGGGTAAAGATTTTGGGGTGATGGAAAACACTTTGGAAACAGATCGTGGTGATGGTCGCACAGCATTGCGAATGCACTTACTTCCACTGCACTGTACACCTAAAAATGATTAAAATGAAAACTTTTGTTACATATATTTTACCACAATTTAAAAAAGTTAGTGGGAAAAAATGAAATACTGTATTTCATCACATCGAAGACATTGTTATTTTGTGTATCACCAAGAAAGAAAAAAATATACTGCCAGTTTACTATGCCATCAATTGTAAGACACATCTTGATTTCAGAGGTGAGTAAAAATGTGTGTCTTAGATTGGGTGAAATGTAGTAATTAACTTTTAAAGAAGTGCTAAGTGTTATCCCTCAGCATGCACCAAAGCTGATGATGGGAGCTGAGAAGAGGTAGTAATTATTTCTGCTGGGCAACTGGAGGAGGTGTTACAGAGGAGATGACATTTGATCTGGGCCGTGAAGGATTTTTCCAGTGGGAGAAAGAGTGGGAAGAACATTCCAGCTTGAAGGAATAGCATGGGCAAAGGTGGGTCTGCTTATGGCCAGCTAACAGTGGGAAGTTACTAGAATATATCAAGGGTGTGAGGAGGGAGAGATGGTTGCTAGAGCTGGAAATACTGAAGCCAGATTGTAAATGGAGTTTTGTACCCCATAGGTAATAGGGAGCTATAGAATGTTTTGAGTGGTGGAGTGATGTGATTAGAGCTAAGTTTGGAAAATTTAGGTTGGAGAAGAGTAAGAATAGAGGCAGGGATACAAGTTAGGCTGTTGCGACCAGCCAGGGTGGGCTGGCTGGAGAGAAAGCAAAGGGTAGCACACAGATCCACGTGATGAAGTCAGATTTTAGAAGCCTCAGGCGACCCTGAAGCCATGAGAACGAGAGATCTACAATAGACAACAATAAGAATGCATCTCACAAACAGTGCTGAGTGCAAGAAACCAAACACAAGGCAGGTGGCGATCCCCTGCCGTCCAGTCCAGGGAGAGGCAGCCCCAGTCTATGTCATGAGCAGTCTGGACAGGGGTCACCTCCGGGGGTCTGTGGCGGGGGCTTCTGGGTTCTGGCAGTTATCTGGTGCTGGTTGTTGTGTGCATTGCTTTGTGGACATTCATTGTACACTTAAGATGCCTGCACTTTCGGTATGTATGCTGTATTTTTAAAAATATTTTAAAAGATTAGATTACATAAATGTTTACACAAAAATTACAGGGATTCCCATGTTCCCCACCTCCCACACCTCCCACAACCTCCCACATAAACATCCTTCATTAGTGTGGCACATCACCTGCAATGGATACACACATCCTGGGGCTTTGCCACTAAGCATGGACCATAGTTCACGTTGTAGACCCCACTCTCTCCCTCACAGTTCTGCATGGTATATGCTGATATAAAATGGCCTATATCTGTCGTTTTCATGTCACTCAGGATAATTCCCAAGTCCCGAAAAAGCCCCTGTATTACAACTGCTTTTCCCGCTCCCTGCCCCAAAAGCGTCCACTGACCACTGGCTCCACATCAATGTTGTAATTTCTTCCATTGCTTGAGTCACAATATGTCTACAACAGAATACCAGTAAGTCCACTCTAGTCCATAGCTCTTCCCCCAGTCCTGAGGAGTCTGGGATGGTGATGTCCACTCCACTTCCAAGTGAGAGGGGGCTTATATCCCATGGATACGGTGGATGGGATTATCCTTCCTGCAGCTGCAGACTCTCTGCATTCCCTGGGATGGCTGTTGTCCATCATCATCTCCTCACCAGGTGACTTGGGTGAGTCCATTGAGCTGTAGAGTAAGAGTTGCAGCTCTACCGAGATTCCAGGCACAGCTGGCACATGGGCAGGCCAGAGGCTCCAGTCTCTGGAAATATACCTACAAACTCCAGCATCACATATAGGTTTGAATAGAAGGGACTGATGGACCATGTGCAGGGAGGACTTATTTGAGTCCAACTCTGTCACTGTCAGCAGCACAGATTCCAAAGTAGAGCCCACTGATAAGGCATCAATCTCTGGGGCTGTCCCCCCTTATATAGGACCTGGGTGTCTCCAGAGCCCTGAGGAGCCCCTCTGTTTGGGGTGATAGCCACTTTGGTGTTCTATGAGATCCTACTGAGATGTGCATAAGTGTTACCTCCGGAATGACCTCCTGAGTCTCTTCGAAGTCTCTTAGCCACATGAACTCATTTGTCTTTTCCTTTTCCCCCTTTTATTCAAGATCTTTTTCCAGTTGTATTGCCAGTTGGCACTTGGTATTAATCCCTCATTGCCAGGGAGGCTCATCCCAGGGAGTTATGGCAAAGGAGCATGGTCCACTGATGGATCTTGTTACTGATGACTAGCCCTACGAGCCTCTACTCTTGTAATTGAAAGTTAACCTACTGTTATGGGGTGCCTAAGGGTTGCCACCTGAGAGCCTCCTTGTTGCTCAAATGTGGCCTCTCTCTAAGCCAAAGTCACCATATGAATGCATTACCTTCCCCCTAGCGTGGGACATAATGTATGCTGTTTCAGTAAAGTTTACCCCCAAAAAAGTCAGGACCATGGAGAGAAATGGGAGGTAAGGGACCCGAGCAGCGGTGAGGAGGGAACTTTCAGGACCACAAGGATTTGGTACCAGAATGAGTCGAAGCTCTGGGACAATGTTACGGACCTTCTCTGATGGCGCATTTGGAGCTAGCATAGATGGGTGACGGAGAGAACGCAGATTGTCCTCGCCTCCAGTCCCCTGAGAGACACGCCAGGTGTTCTGTGGAGACTGCCCAGCACGCAGGAAATGGTGTGAGCAGGGTTTAGAGGGAGACGAGAGTTAGGTAGAATCTCAGAAGGCGCCTGCATGTTTTTTATTGTTTGTTTGTTTCCAATAACCATATTTGAACTAAATTTTGTGATGAATTTGAAAGGAGGTTACACTTCCAGACATGCATGCATCAAGGATATTTCCTATGTGGAAAAGGCTAGTTGAGTTTTCATTCATTGCTGTAAGTTTTTTGTTGTTGTTGTTGTTGTTTTGTTTTTAACTTTATTTTGTACATTTAATAATTGAAAACATAAGCAATTAAAAACTAAAAAGTAAACACAGATGAATAAATATATACATTTTTCAATTAAATGTAATGGATACATGTAAATTTTTTTGTTGTTTTGTTTTCTGTTTGATTTTTTGTGTGTGTGTGAATCAACATTATATTACACAATATATCTGGTTCATAGTAATGCATTCATACAGTATTTGTCCTTTTGTGTCTGGCTTGCTTCGCTCAACATAATGTCCTCCAGGTTCATCCATGTTGCCATATGCTTTACGACTTCATTTCTTCTTACAGCTGCATAATATTCCATCACGTGAATAGACCACAGTTTGTTTATCCATTCATCTGTTGATGGACACCTGGGTTGTTTCCAACTTTTGGCAATGGTGAATAATGTGGCTATGAACATCGGTGTGCAGATGTCTGTTCGTGTCACTCCTCTCAGTTCTTCTGGGTATATACCCAGTAGTGGTATTGCAGGGTCATGTGGCAAGTCTATATTCAACTTCTTTAGGAACTGCCAAACAGTCCTCCATAGTGGTTGTACCATCCTGCATTCCCACCAACAGTGAAGAAGTGTTCCTGTCTCTCCACATCCTCTCCAACACTTGTAGTTCTCTGTCTTTTTAATAGTGGCCATTCTGATAGGTGTGAAATGATATCTCATTGCAGTTTTGATTTGCATTTCCCTAATCATGAGTGATGTTGAGCATTTCTTCATGTGTTTTTTGGCCAGTTGTATTTCTTCTTTGGAGAAATGTCTATTCAAGTCTTTGGCCCATTTTTTAATTGGGTCATTTGTCTTTTTATTGTTGAGGTGTAACATCTCTTTATATATCTTGGATATTAAACCCTTATCAGATATGTGATTTCCAAATATTTTTTCCCATTGAGTTGGCTGCCTTTTCACCCTTCTGACAAATTCCTGTGAGGTGCAAAAGTGTTTAATTTTTGAGGAGGTCCCATTTATCTACTTTTTTTTTTGTTGCACGTGCTTTGGGTGTGAGGTCCAAGAAACCACCACCTACTACAAGGTCTTGAAGATGTTTCCCTACATTTTCTTCTAGTAGTTTTATGGTCCTGGCTTTTATATTTAGATCTTTGATCCATTTTGAGTTGATTCTTGTATAGGGGGTGAGATAGGGGTCCTCTTTCAGTCTTTTGGTTATAGATAGCCAGTTCTCCCAACACCATTTGTTGAAGAGACTGTTTTTTCCCATCAGCGTGGGCTTGGTAGGTTTGTCAAAAACCAGTTGACTGTATAGGTGAGGGTTTATTTCTGGATTCTCAATTCTATTCCACTGATCGATATGTCTATATTTATGCCAGTATCATGCTGTTTTGACCACTGTAGCTTTGTAATATGTTTCAAAGTCAGGCAGTGAAATTCCTCCCACATTGCTTTTCTTTTTCAGAATACTTTTGGCTATTCGGGTGCACTTACCCTTCCAGATGAATTTGGTAATTGCCTTCTCTAATTCTGTAAAGTAAGCTGTTGGGATTTTGATTGGTATTGCATTGAATCTATAAATCAGTTTGGGCAAGATTGACATCTTCACGATATTTATTCTTCCAATCCATGAACAAGGAATGTCTTTCCATTTGTTTATGTCTTTCTTAATTTCTTTTAGCATTGTTTTGTAGTTTTCTGCATATAGGTCCTGTACTTCCTTGGTTAAATTAACTCCTAGGTATTTGAGTCATTTTGTTGCTATTGAAAATGGAATTTTCCTCCTGATTTCCTCCTCAGATTGTTCAGTACTAGTGTACAAAAACATTACTGATTTTTGCGTGTTGATCTTATATTCTGCCACTTTGCTGAACTCATTTATTAGTTCAAGTAGCTTTGTTGTGGATACTTCAGGATTTTCTAAATACAGGATCATGTCATCTGCAAACAGTGAGAGTTTTACTTCCTCTTTTCCTATTTGGACGCCTTTAATTTTTTTGTCTTGTCTAATTGCCCTAGCTAGAACTTCTAGTACAATGTTGAATAACAATGGTGACAGTGGGCATCCTTGTCTTGTTCCTGATCTTAGGGGGAAAGCTTTCAACCTTTCCCCATTGAGTATGATGTTGGCTGTGGGTTTTTCATATATGCCTTTTATCATATTAAGGAATTTTCCTTTTATTCCTATATTTTGAAGTATTTTTATCAAAAAAGGATGTTGGATTTTGTCGAACGCCTTTTATGCATCTATTGAGATGATCATGTGTTTTTTTTTCCTTCAATTTGTTAATGTGGTGTATTACATTGATTGATTTTCTTATGTTGAACCAGCCTTGCATTCCAGGAATAAATCCCACTTGGTCGTGATGTATAAGTCTTTTGATATGCTGTTGGATTCGATTTGCAAGTATTTTGTTGAGAATTTTTGCATCTATGTTCATGAGAGAGATTGGTCTGTAATTTTCTTTTCTTGTGGAATCTTTACCTGGCTTTGGTATTAGGGTGATGTTGGCTTCATAAAATGTGTTGGGTAATTTTCCCTCCTCTTCAATTTTTTGGAAGAGTTTAAACAGGATTGGTGTTAATTCTTTTAGAAATGCTTGGTAGAATTCACCTGTGAAGCCATCTGGTCCTGGACTTTTCTTTGCTGGGAGATTTTTGATGACGGATTCAATCTCCTTAATTGTGATTGGTTTGTTAAGTTCTTGTATTTCTTGTTGTGTCAGTGTAGGTTGGTTATGAGTTTCTAGAAATTTGTCCATTTCATTGAGGTTGTCTAGTTTGTTGGCATATAATTTCTCATAATATCCTCTTATGATTCTTTTTATTTCTGTGAGGTCATTTGTAATTTCCCCCCTTTCATTTCTGATTGTATTTATTTGCATCTTCTCTCTTTTTTTCTTTGTTAGTCTAGCGAGGGGTTTGTCAATTTTATTGATCTTCTCAAAGAACCAGCTTTTGGTTTGTTGATATTCTCTCTTGCTTTTTTGTTCTCATTTTCATTTATTTCCGCTCTAATCTTTACAATTTCTTTCCTTCTTTTTGCTTTGGGATTGGTTTGCTGTTCTTTTTCTAGTTTCTCAAGTTGTTCAGTTAAATCTTTGAGTTTAGCTCTTTCTTGTTTCTTAATATAGGCATTTAGGACTATAAATTTCCCTCTCAAGACTGCCTTTGCTGTATCCCATAAGTTTTGATATGTTGTGTTCTCATTTTCATTTGTCTCAATATATTTACTGATTTCACTTGCAATTTCTTCTTTGACCTACTGAATATTTAGGAGTGTGTTGTTCAGTCTCCACACATTTGCAAATTTCCTTTTTTCCTGTCTGTTATTGATTTCTAGTTTCATTCCATTATGATCTGAGAAGGTGCTTTGTATAATTTCAATCTTTTTATATTTATTGAGAGCTGTATTGTGACCTAACATGTGGTCTATCCTGGAGAAAGATCCATGGGCACTTGAAAAGAATGTATAACCCGCTGAGTTTAGATGCAGTGTTCCTTATATGTCTGTTAGGTCTAACTTGTTTATCATATTGTTCAAGTTCTCTGTTTCCTTGTTGATCTTCTGTCTAGTTGTTCTATCTAATGATGTGAGAGGGGTGTTGAAGTCTCCAACGATTATTGTAGAAATGTCTATTTCTCCCTTCAGTTTTGCCAGAGTTTGTCTCATATATTTTGGGGCACCCTGGTTAGGTGCATAGATATTTATGACTGTTATATCTTCCTGGAGGATCATCGCTTTTATTAATATATAATGGCCTTCCACATCTCTTATCACTTTTTTGCATGTGAAGTCTGTTTTGTCTCATATTAGTATAGCTACCCCTGCTCTTTTCTGTTTACTATTCGCATGGAGTATCTTTTTCCAACCTTTTGCTTTCAGCCGGCTTGTATCCTTGTGTCTGAGGTGAGTTTCTTGTAAGCAGCATATGGATGGCTCATGTTTTTTTATTCATTCTGTCAGCCTGTATCTTTTTTTTTTTTTTTTTTTTTTATTAAAACAAATCTGTTTTATTAATCCATATTAAATCCTACCTTTCTTATCCAATGTGTTCATTCCCTGGTCCTTCATATAATCACAGAGGTGTGCATTCTTCTCCTCAATCATTATTAAAAGTTTTCAATAGCTCTTTAAGAATTATAATAAATAAACAGAATCCAGAACAGTAAATAAAATATTATTCACCTCTCAATCCATTTGTTGACACTGCCATGCAAAGGTGCTTTTCTCAGCATCTTTGAACAACTTTTTCCATTTCTCTCTTCGTTATCTTAATAACGCATCCCATAGTGCATCATGTGGACAAAGTGTAAAATGCATGGCTTTTTTAAAGCTATTATCTTTTGATTGGGGAATTTAATCCATTCACATTCAATGATATTACTGAAAATGCACTATTTATTTCCTCCATTTTATTCTTTGGTTTTCATTTGTCATCTTATTTTTGTCTTTCTTTTTACTCTTTTGGTTATCCTTTCTGCTTTTCTTTCTTCTATACTCTCCTCCAAGCCTCTCTCTCCTGTCTTTTTCTTTCAGGTTCTAAGGCTTCCTTTAATATTTCCTACAAAGTTGGATTCTTTTTTGCAAACTCTCTTAGTTTCTGTTTGTTTGTGAATACTTTATATTCACCTTCATATTTGAAGGACAGTTTTGCTGGATAAAGAATTCTTGGCTGGCAGTTTTTCTCTTTCAGTTTCCTAATTGTATCATACCACTGTCTTCTCGCCTCCATGGTTTCTGAAGAGAAATCTGCACAAAGTCTTACTGGACGTCCTTTGTACATGATCGTTTGCTTCTCTCTTGCTGCTCTGAGAATTTTCTCTTTATCTTTTACATTTGACATTCTGAAAAATATATGTCTTGGCATAGGTCTATTTGGATTTATTCTTATTGGGGTACGGTGTGCCTCTTGGACATGTAAGTTCATTTCTTTCGTGAGAGTTGGGAAATTTTCAGCTATTATTTCCTCAAATACTCTTTCTGCCCCTTTTCCTTTCTCTTCCCCTTCTGGAACTCCCATGACACGTATGTTCTTGCGTTTTGTGTTATCATTCAACTCTCTGAGCCCCTGCTCAATTTTTTCCATTCTTTTCTCTCTCTGTTCTTTTCTCTCTTCAATTTTAGCTGCTCTGTCTTCAGTATCACTTATTCTTTCTTCTATCATTTCGAATCTGCTGTTGTATGCTTCAAATGTATTTTTTTTTTTAAGTAATGCCTTCATTTTTTTTTTTTTTAGATTTATTTATTTAATTTATCCATTTTAACCAACACCCCCTTCCCCATTTGCTGTTTTGTGTCCATTCGCTGAGCAATTCTCTGTGTCTGTTTCCTGCCATCTCTTCTCATCCTCCAGTCTTCACCAGGATTCGATCCTGGAGACTTCCGATGCAGGAGACAGCTATTCTGCCACCTGCGCCACCTCAGCTCCTGGCTTCAGAGCTTTCAAAGCATCTCGTCTTGTCTCTCCCCTGTTATGTCATCATCCTGCTGCATGGCTCCCGGGGCCCAACGGCTCAGCAGCACACAGAGCCTGGCAGCCCATGCACCTTCCATATATATATATATATTTTTTTATTTTATTTTACCGGGAGGTCCCGGGGATCGAACCCAGGTCCCTCCATATGGCAGACGGACGCCCAACCATTTGAGCCACATCCGCCCCCTCAAATGTATTTTTGACCTCACCTATTGTGTCTTTCATTCCCATGAACTCTGTTACTTTTCTGTTCAGTGTTTCAAATTCTTCTTTGCGTTCGCTCAATGACTTCTTTTTTTTTTTTTTTTTTTTTTTAAAGATTTTATTTATTTATTCATTTATCCCCCCCCTGCTGCCCGTGCTCGCCGGGTCAGCCAACCACGCCATGCGGGCGGGCCTGCCCTCACCAGGAGGCCCCGGGAACCGAACCCGGGGCCTCCCACATGGTAAACGGGAGCCCCACTGATTGAGCCACAGCCGCTTCCCTCAATGACTTCTTGATGTCATTGATTTCTTTAACTATATTCTCTTTCATCTCATTAATTTGATTTTGGAATTGTGTGCTCATCTCACTGATTAGTTCTCTCAAATTCTGCCTCTCTTCTGGGACTTTGCTGTATTCCTTTTCATGGGCCATGTCTTCTATTTTCTTAGTATGGCTCGTAATTTTTTGCTGGTGTTTAGGCATCTGGTTAGGTTGTATTTTACTTAGATGCTCTATCTCTTTCTCTTTTATAGGGTTTTAGTGGTATGAGGCTGTGAGTTAACACAGTTCTTTGATTTTTGGCTCAACCTTGATTGTTAGGATTGTCCTGCTGGTTGCTCAAAACTGGGCACTGGACCCAGTAATTGGTTGTAGAGTCGTTTCCTAGGGCCTTGGGCAGGGAGGCTATAGAGGCCAGGAAAAGCCTCTCTTACTTATTAATTTTCTTATGTGCACGTCCTTGGTCTGCCAGGAGATGGCGCTTGTTGGCAGCTCTCAATTCAATGCCTGGTGGGAGCGTATTTGTTGTGACACAGACCAGATCAATGTGATGGAGCTTCCTGTCTGGGGGCTAGGAGCCCTGTGATTCAAACTTTCTGAGACAGTTCTCCAGACTTCTCTCGTAGCGCCCCCCTTTTCCCAGCTAGGAAATATTTCCACTCCCTGCTGAATCCTCAACAATCAGTCCCTGTTAGTAGAGGAGGAGATTGGGAGGTTTGTGTATCTTTAGCCCCTTGCAGGCTCCAAGGCAAACCATGGTGCAGCCCCACCCAGCCTGGAAGGGCTCTCGGGACAGGGCAGACCAAACCCGGGAGTCCAAAGCAGTGTCAGCCCCAGGCTCTCTCTCCCCTCTCCCATGGAGTCCTCAACAATTAGTCCAGGCTAGAAGAGAGGGAGGTTGGGAGGGTCGGATTTCTCCAGTCCTTTCTAGGCTCCCAGGTCAAACTGCCGTGTGGAGGGGCCCAAATTTCAGGTCAGAACCTGAGTCAACCTAAGGCTGTGTCCCTCTCTCTCCCCTTTCCGGGAGTGGCAGATCCCTGGAGCCCCCTTTGTCTGTGGTCGCAGGCCCAGGGGCCCGAGAATTCTGAAGAGTGTGGGGGAGGGTGCCGGCAGCAGCAGAAGCTGCTACTTCCCACTCACGGTTCTGTAGTCGCGATTTCCCTCCTCTGTCCCTCTCTCCTCTGGGTGGTGTGCAGCCTTCACCTGCTGTCCTAAACCCTAGAAGATCTTTTTTGGGGCTGTTTCCGCTTGTCCTCTAGCTATTTTTCTGGAGAAGAGATTCCCGTGCCTTACTAGTCCGCCATCTTCCCGGAAGTCTGCCTGCGTGTTTTTAATGAACCCATATCTCCAGGTCCAAACGGAGTACCTGCTAGGGCCGAGCCTGTAGACAGGATCTGGAGGGAGCACCTGTAGGAGGTGAGAAAGGACAGGCTCAGGGCAGAGGAAGCAGTGGGGTTCTTCTGGCTTTCAGAGAGTCTGGAAGCGTGAATCCAGCAATAGGGAATTTTGGTGTCCATCTCCAGCAGGGTCCAGGAGGAGTCGATTGCACAAATGATGTGTGTTCACCCGGAAAAGAGAGAGTGACTCCTACAGAGGGTGCAGGTTCACCCAGGGCCAGCCAAGCCACAGTTCCTTTCCTCTGTGGCAGGTCAGATAAATTAGGGGCTGCAGGTATCAGGCCCCTGGGACGGCCTTTAGCAAGGGTCCTCATGATATTCTGGAGTGCAAGGTGGAGAAATTCAGGCTACGGGACGGGCTGGGCTTAACCACAGGACCTGAGGGGGCAGGTGGCCCCCAGTGTGTGCAGCCACAGGACTGTGTCCCCAGCACTGTCCTTTCAACACACAGAGCAATGCTGTAGGTTAAGAAAGAAACTCAGATTCTCAAACAGCCAAGGTGCCAAGAGAGATGGCGAATATGCATGACAGCAGATCCAAGATACCAAATGCACTCAAAAAGCAAGAATGGTGGGACATAATCACAGGTGAAATTTTAAGTCCTGTCCACAGGACACCAAATGAAGAGGATCAGAGAGAAGTGGCTTGCTGTTCATTTGAAAGAGCAGCAAAACAACCTCACAGAAAACAAATCTAAGGTTCTTAGAGGACCAGAAGCTTCCTATGAGCCAAAGGCCAGTTGGCTGTTAGCTAACAGGGATGGCGTGGTCCTGCCCCCTTTGTGCTTCTTGGCCCACATCAAGGGCTTTGTGGTCGGTTCTGGGTACCACCTTGGATAAAAATGAGAGCGAGCCTAGCCAGGGAAGGCTGAGTGATCTGGAGACATTTCTCCCAAAGAGGAAAAGGCGTGGCTGGGGGTGGGACATGAGTGGGTGCCTGTGCACTGTCCTTGGTGAAGGGCTGCCATGGATAAGGGGAAGCAGACTGTTCTGTAGACTCCAGCAGAAGCTTAGGATCCAGGGAGAATGCAATAGGAAGATTGACTTTGGTGGAAACTAAGAAAAAATGTGCAAAAGTTCTATCAAACAAATAATGGAGTGGGATGTTTCAGCCACTTTGACACCGTCATCATCATCATTTATTGCATGCCTGATGAGTGCCTGGCGCTGTGCTAAGTACTTCATATGCATCATCTTACTGAATAAGGGAGTTAATTAAAAAGCAAGGCACTTGGAGCAGTGCTTGGTATGTGTGAGTGTTCAATACAAATTAGCGATTCTTGTTATGATCATCATTTAAGCCTCACAATAACCCCATGAAAAGAGCAACCTTTATTATCTCCATTTTACAGATGGGGAAAGTGAAGCTCAGGGAGGGTAAGTGACTTACTCAAAGTTGCACCCTAATAATTGCTCTTCCAGAATTGGAACCCAGGTCTGTCTGACTCCAAAACTCATCCTGACCCCAAGGGCCAAAGAAGGGCTGCCTGTTGGGTTGGTGGGTGGACCAGAGACCCCCTGGTCTATTCTGCAACCTTGACTCTTGTCCCTCTATGATCCTCTTTTGCCAAAGATCTTAATGTTTTCAAAACCTCTAGCTGAGGGGGCTTTGGGCCGCGTTCCCAGCCTGTGTCCTGGAGACCACCCAGTGGAGAGCCGAAGGTCCCAGCTTCCTCCACTCAGGACCTGTCCGGTAGATGTGGAGGCAGGTGACTCCCCAACCTCTCAGACCATGTGTGGGTATGGACGCAGCAGCAGGCTCGGGCCCTGCTGAAAGGCCCCCGTGTGCCCCTGACCCAAAGGGTTCCGTCACAGCCGTGCCCTAATAACCCAGAAGAGGACCCCGCTTCTTCTCTCCTGCAGTGGCGGTCCCGGCTCAGTCGTTTTACCCTCTCCTGGTGTTGCCCGTCAGCAGCAGTCTTTCCTCTGTAAGACCACGTCCTTAGCATTCCTACACGGAGGACAGGAAGTGCAGGGGTCTGAGGACAGAGAGATGGGGTTTGGGCTGTTCGCTGCCCCTGCTGAATTACATGTCACTCCATCGATCTGGACCCCCGTCTCTTAATCTGCAAAACTGTGATCCTAGCACCTATTTTCCAGGCAGCCGCGAAGACTGAGATGATGCATACCGAGGAGTCTGGCACAGATCAGGTAGGTGTTTAATAAATGGTAGCGATTATTCTTATGCGATCTCTATCACCAGACCACATTGGATGCCTGAAACCCAATTTTACGGTTTAAGAAACATGCTTTGTGAAAAGGGAAGAGCAGCTTGGATTCATTCAGTTAATCTTTTCTGGAGCCATCATTCAAAACGTATCCATTAAAAGAAGAAATGTAAAACAAATAATGAGCTTTAAGGAGAAAAGCAGCTGAGCTCTTTGGCTGAATGAAATATTTTAATGTAAACATGAATAAGAAATACAGGAGAAAACGTTTGCCACGAGGGCTTTATATGTATAGATTTTAAGGTTTGCAAAGATGGCTTTAAATATATATATGTATTTATAGAGGCAGCGGTCAGGAGCTAGAGAAGACGCAGGCACGGATCAGCGGAGATGGGGGTGGGCCCTGGACCCAGTTCCTGGGGGAGCAGCTGCGGGAGGGCAGACAGCCGGGGGAGGCCTGGCCAGACTCCCAGGGTTGGGTTCCCGCTCAAAGGGACAGAGCATCCTGACTGCAATACCCCAGAGCCCTGCAAGCCCCAGGAAGGAGTGAACATCACCTCTCATCACGGCCCGAACCTCTGAGCTGGCGTTTGGAGACTGGCCTCTGGCTCTTGTGTGTGGGGAGAGGGAATGGGAGAAAAAGATTGTCCAAGGAGATGGGGTTATGGAAAGAAGACAAGGACTTGAGCCAGAGAGCCCTGAGCGGATGCCCACATTTTACCACTTCCCAGGGGAGCGCCCCTGAGCACGTTGCTCTGGAAAGGTAGATGAGCTCATGTGGATTAAGTGTTGACCACAGTCTTGGGGTGGTATCTGCCGGTGCGTGGCTTTCCCTCTAATGAGAAGGACGATGACCAGTCCAGCCACTTCTCCCTACCTGGTCTGCTTACGCCCTGGTTCATGCCAGCGCCCGTGGCTTATTGCAATAACCTCCTAACTGGTCACCCTGCCTTTTCCCCTTCCAACGATTCTCCACCCAGCAGCCAGAGAGTCTGTTAAACTAAATAAGATCCAGTCACTGCTCCACGCGATACCTTCCAGTGGGTCCCCACTTTGTCCTCACAGTGCCTGGAACTACTCGGTGCAGCCTGCCTTTGACCTTGGCATTTCCCCTAACTCACTCTGCCTCAGCCACACTGGCTTCCAGACTGTTCCTTGAAAATCGAGGTGCACGCCCGTCTCAGAGCCCCTGCCCTTGCTCGTCCTGGCCCTGGAACCCTGTTGGCCTGTCCTTTAGGCCTTTGCCCACCACTCGCTACAGTGTGTGCTTCTCTAACCTCCTGTTTCCAAGGGCCCACCCTCTCTATCTTCTTCCTGTTTTATTGCTTTCCATAGCACTGTCCACAAACTGACATTCCGAATTATGCTGCTATTATGATTTTTATCTTTTGACTCTCACTTCCACGAAAGCAAGGGGTCTGGCTTGTTCACCCCTGTATCCCAGTTTCTATTAACAGTGCCCAGCTCATGCAAATAGGGCCTCCTCAATGCTGCCCAAGCAAAGGAAAGATTCTTAGAAGAGGAGCACGCCTTCTAGCCTGGCGACCGAGGCAGGAGCCCAGACCCAGGAAGCACGCCAGGGACCCAGTTACCAAAACTGGAACGCAAGGCCAGGGTAGGCTTGGAAGCCGGAGGGATGCCCAGGCCTCAGAAGTGGGGCATGAGGTCAGAGTCTGGCCTGGAGCCAGGCGGATGGAGAGGGAGGCTGGGAGGCCGGCACGCCTCGGGTCAGGGCGGGGAGCAGGCCACGGGGCTCCGGGCCAGGTCACCCCATAAGTGGGGTCAGAGGGGCTGAAGGGCAGGTTGCCAGGCAGGGTCCTAACCACTTAGTAAATGTCGGGCAAACTTATCCAGCTTTCAACTTATTCCCAGATGTAGGTGTTGGCGGATACTCCATATTGGCACAGCTTACAAGGAAAACACAAATGACTCAGGGAAAAAAAGAGAAAAAAAGTGAAAACGCTCATTCAGAAACCTGAGCTGAGGAGTGAAGGAAAGGCAAGTGTCTCTGACGAGAGGGTACCTGGGATGCCAGCGAGATACCAGCTGAGTGTCCGGGGAGCAGCCTGTCCTTTGGACAGGGCTCGTTGGTGGGACGAAAGCGGAAACGCTTCGGTGAGCTCCTTTCCCTTAACCCTCCAGCTGGGGGGCGAGGGCACCCTAAGTGCCTGCAGAAGCCTAGAAAGAGGCGCTGGGGCACGGAGCAACTGTCCTGGTTTCCCTGGTGCATTCCGAGGTACTTCCCGGGAGCTCAGTTCAGCTTCTGCTCTTGGCCTTTGTGCTTCCTGGTCTCCGCTGCCCTGCCCCACCCCAGGCTGGGCTGGATTCTCCCCAGGGGCAAGCCACGTGTCTGGAACCTTACAGCAGAGATCTCCACGTTGGGAGCAAGAGGAAATAGGCTGCTCAGTTGTGAGAAGAGGGGCGTTGGAATCAAGCTTGGCCTGAGAGCTGCCCTCCCCCGCCCCAGATGGCTTGAGCAATCTCACAGCCTCTCCGAGGCTCAGTATTCTCACCTGTAAACTGGGGATAATATTACCACCTACATAGGAAGTGATGCCAAGATGAAATGAAGCTAGGTGAGTAAGTGCATTTAAAGCACAGTGCCTGGCTCTTAATGGACCCTCAAAAAATAAGAGTAGCTGTTATTATTATTATTTGTCAATAATTGTCATCACTGAACCTTTCATAGTTACATCTCTACAGAAGGAACTCACAATAGGCCTACAGATTAAAAAAAAAAAAACAAAAAAACCATACACACATAGATTCTCATCTGCTTATCTCAGAGTAATAATAATTTATAATTACAAAAGATATGTTCTATAATAATAATTTATGAGTACTTCTACTTCCCCAAATGGGGGTGGTGAAACTGATATTTGCTCAGAACCCCACGGCAGGTTGACAATGGAATGAGGGGGAGACAGGAAGCTCCTGCTGTTTTCCTGACATGGGAAACCTTCTTTCTGTGGCTGTCTACTTAAAGGAACAAGGAAAATGTCCTTACACGTCAGTAAAGAACACAAGAAGCATTCTTGGGAAACGCTTGCCATGTCCCAGCAGGACTCAGGCCATCTTCCTCGGGTACATCAGGGATGTGTTGGGAGGTGCTTGTGGCCTTGGGAAAGAAAGGACTGCTCAGGAACGAGAGTCAGGACAGCAGTTGCTCCCATTTTATGGATGAAAAAGCTGAGGCCCAAAGGGAAGCAAAGTGGTCCAAGGAGGGGCCTTTGGACCTGAACTTGGGTCCTCTGCTTCTATACACAGGCTGTCTTTTGTTCCTAAATGGCCAAACACAACTGTGGACTCCTACACTTAAAGATCTCCTCAATCAGAAGGAACAGCCTCGTGATGAAGTGTGATCCTTGTCGCCATGGGTACCTGCCGCCTCTCTCCAAAGGAGGCTTTCCCAGATTCGCAGAGAGCGAGGGGAACGGTCCAGGAACGTCATCTCTCCCACCCGGTGCCTGGTGGGACCAACTCTCCCACCACATGCCTGGGGAACTGAGATCCAGGGGCACAGCTGCCCCCTCCCCAGCTCCCACTGCACTGTGTGCTGCAGCCAGCTGGGGAGCCTCTCTGAGCTTTGACTGAAACGCGCAGCTCTTCCTTCCTAGGTCGTTGCGGGGATTACATTAGAAGGTGCCTGGTGCTCTAGGAACAGGTGGGCAGGAGCAAGGGCTCGGTGTAGGTTAAACTCCCGTGTTGCCCCAAGTTCCTCCACAACGCCCTCAATGCTTTGTCCAGGCTCACGGAGCATTTCTGCTTTGATGTCTTAGGGTGTCCCCCCTCATTAATCACCGCTGGGGTTTTATCTTTTCATGACCGCGATTTCCATTCTTCCAGCACCGGGAGGCACACGCGGCCCAAGGCCCTAGGCCAGCTCCCACGGGAACATCGGGGACCCAGGGCAGCTTTGCCCACGGTTCGCCTGAGGACAGAGCTCCGACCCCGGGGGAGAATTCTTGGGCGGGGTCCTTCGGGAGTTGGGGACGCGGGGAGGTCATGTGCCTGGAGGGGGCGGTAGCGCACGCAGCTGCGGACCCCAGCCTCACGCAGGGTGGCAAAGGGCGGCTGCTCCCTCCGGTGGGGGTCCCAGCCAGCGGGCAGCCCAGCACCGAGGGCCGTGCGGGCGCCGGGGGCAGTCTTCGGCCGCCCCTCCGTGCCCAGCCAGGGCCCCGGGCGACCGCGCGGGGCAGGAGAGCGGAGGCTGCAGGTGGCGCTGGGACGCCTCCGTGCGCGCTCGCCCGCCAGACCTGCGAGCAGCAGCCCCCAGGCGCCGTGCAGGTGCCACAGAAAGCGTGCGGCGCGCGGTCCCCGGCGGTCAGCGGGCCGGGGGCGCGTGTGTGCGTGTGCGGGCAGGCGGCCCTCCCCGCGGCCGCCGCAGCGCCAGCGCCGGCGCCGCCCCCTCCCCCGGCGCGCACGGCCCGTCCCCGTCCCCGG
>JAKSZT010054401.1:2768947-2816721 GCA_026826555.1 Tolypeutes matacus | reverse complement strand
GGGAGGAACAGGCGCAGTGACGGCCAACTGGACCACCTGGGGTTCGAGGGGCCGCGGGCCTGCCCCCAGAAAAGCCAAGGGCGCTTTGCTGTCGGGAGGATTCCGGGACCCCAGGGGCCCGAAGGCGCAGCAGGGCTGGACGCTTGGTGCGCTCCTGCAGCCCGGAGCCCGCACGGAGGCGCGGGCAGGTGCGGGGCCGCCCGGTCTGCAGCGCTGCAGCCTGGCTGTGCCCGGCGCTGCCTGTAGCCCGAGCGGTCTTAGAAGAAACCCTCACTGGGTCGTGTGCTCAGAGAGTGCCCTGCCGGGTCTCGCCCCGGGCCGCGCGGGGTGTCCGGCGGCGCCACCGCTCTGGGCCGGGCGGCTGCAGGAGCAGCGTCCCCCGGCGCAGACTTGCCAGGAGCCGGAGCACGGACTTGGAGCGCAGAGCGGGCCTCCCCTGGCGGCCTCCTGCCCTGAGCGGCGCGGGAGAGCCGAGCGCCTCCATCCCCGGCCTCCTCCCCACGCCCTCGGCTGTGTTCCGGCCGCAGGCCAGCTGGCACCGTCCCTGTCACCCTGAATTTGGGGGCCGGGGCGCGCGGAGGGGCCTTGGAGGAGCCATCGCGCACCGCGCCAGGTCGTGTTTGCGAGTTTTCCGGGACAGAGGGAGCCCCTGCGCTCCGGCCGCAGCGTCGGCGGCGCGGCCTGAAGGGGGCAGTGGTTTCCCGTGCAGTCCGCTCGTGGGCGCCTCTGCCACCGCGCCAAGCCCGCCGCGGCGCTGGCTTTGACCCTGGCTCCTGGGCGCTTCTGCTCCAACCCCGGGGCCGGCCCCTTGGGGGAGGAGGGTCACGCCGCCTTCCTGATGGTGCAGCCTGGGCCCCGCTGTCCCCGCTGTCTGACCCTTTTTCTGTCCCCAGGGAAAGCAGAGATGGGGATTGGTCTTGTTCCCCGCCTTCCCCCACCCGCCCTCACTGAGGAGCCAGCTTGCTCTGCGCTGTAAATAAAAGGTGAAGGAGCGGGTGGCAGTTGGTGGCAGCGTGCAGGCCGTGGCAGGAGACGCGTCCTCTGCCCTGGGGGGAGGCGAGCTGGGTGGCTGTGCAGGGCTCCCCCGCGTGTGTAATCCTTTCTGAATGACATTCCCAGCGCCCTCATCTTTGCCCGAACATTGCAAGTTCTCGGGGGTTCTTGTCCTGCACACGTAAATGGAGAGAGCAGTGCAGCACACGGAAGCATGTCTTCTTGACACTGCTTCTCTGTGAAGGGACCCTGGAGAGCTGGGTCTCTGGAGACAAAAAAGCAAAACAAAACAAAAAAACATGGGTAGACCGGGCTGCTCTGCTTGCATCACCAGCAGATATTGCCAGCTGCATAATGTTTATCATCAATTTATTCCCCTTAGAAAGCTTCCCTGAAAGAGGTTTTGTATTATGCCGTTTGTGGCAGCAAGGAGATGAGGCTTGGCTTCTGAGCGTTGGAGCTTTTGCATTTTATTTTTTCAAGTGTGCCTTGATGACTTTCTGAGTGAGAGGGCCCAAAGTCAAGAGCCTGAGACAGTCAGAAGGCTCTTCAGTCTATGGGAGTATTTAGGAGGACGGCAGAGGCTGGTTGCAGCCTCCTGCAAACGGAAGCCTCTTGAGCCTTTTGAGGGCCAGTGAGGGGCACAGAGGGTGGGCCTTGGGGTGGGTTGGATCTAGTTCTAGTAGAAAATGGTTCCCTCCCCCTGGGTGACCTTGGTGAGGCAATTAGTCTCCTTAAGCCTAGATTTCCACATCTGAAAAAAAAAAAAAAAAGAATATTTATGTACTCAGCAGAGTAGCAATGCAAGGTTTAAGGGGATCAAGGCAGAGGCACTGTGCTCTCTGGCATGCAGTAAGCACTAAATCAATGTTCCCAGCCATCCTTCCTGGGATTTCTTCTGGCGTGAACTCACAAGTAAGACGCTCTGGCTTTCGACGTGATGAAATGGTCAGTGCAGAAGTATCATGGCTGCTTGTGTATTTTTCTTGCTTTTGAAATCTCCCGAAGAGTTGGTGAAGTTACCAGCAGAAACAAAGACTTCTGACTCACAATCAAATACCTCCCGGCAAGAAGTGTCACACTTGGGAGAACACCGAGGGGATATGCTTATTTAATTTTTCTCACATGGCCTGGTGTTTAAAGCGAAGCTGGAGTGAAGGAACGACGAGCCTGGGTAACGTGCAGCAGAATCCGCCGAAGAGGGGGTCCTCGTGGCCTGAGGCACAGTTTAAAGGGTTGGGGGCTTTAGCCAGAGGAGCCCTCTTTGTGAACAGTGCCTACGTACTGCCCGATTACTTGCTGGCAGTGTCACTTGTCTGTAAACTGGAATGCAGGATGGGATGTGGAAGCAGGTTTTGGCTGGCTTTACTGACAGTCGTTGTCAGGCACTGGCCGGCGACTGAGCAGCCAGGGTGGACCTTTGTCCACACAGCCTGCAGGGAGATGAAGGTTTAGCAAGGGCAGCTCATCTCTGTAAAGGAAACCCCTGGGTGCTTTCCTGCAGGCGGACCCTCTGCTATAATTAGGATGCCTCAGAACTTTCAAGACCCCCTTCAGTGCCATGTGATTGTAAAAATGAAACATCTCAACAGAGCACCTGCCAGGCAGAACCTCTGCTTCTCTGGTGTACCCTAAAGACACTTCAGCAAGGAGGCTTTGAGTGTATAAAAATACAAGCAGGACACCTGAAAATACAGATAAAAGGTGGCATTGGAAACCATATAGAAGCTTGGGCCTTATGGTACCGAGAACCTGGGCTAAGATGGCTATTGCATTTTGAGCAGTAAATTGACTGAGCTTCCTGGCAGTCAAGGTAAAAAGATAAATATGGCCAGTGGATGACATTACTTTCATGTTTGATTAAAAGAATACAAGTGGCCATGTCTTTTAAAATAGTTTTTTTTTTTTTTTTTTTTTTAAAGATTTTTATTTATTTATTTATCCCCCCCTTGCTGCTTGCGCTCGCCGGGCCAGCCAACCACGCCATGCGGGCGGGCCCTGCCCTCACCAGGAGGCCCCGGGAACCGAACCCAGGGCCTCCCATATGGTAAACGGGAGCCCTACTGATTGAGCCACAGCCGCCTCCCAGTTTTTTTTTTAAGATACATTTTACTTACTTATTTCTTCCTGCCCCCTTGTTGTTTTTCATTTGCTGTGTCTGTTCATCTTCCTCATTTGTTTAAGAGGCACCGGGAGCTGAACCTGGGACCTCGGATATGGGAGGGAGGTGCCTAATCGCTTGAGCCACCTCCACTCCCTGCTTTGTTGCATCTTTGATTCTGTTTTTCCTCTCCACATCTCTTGTTGCATCATCTTGTTGCGTCAGCTCGCTGTGCCTGCCTGTTGCATCAGCTTGCTGTCTTCTGTAGGAGGCACCGGGAACCTCTGCTCCCTGCTTTGATGTGTCTCTCATTATGTTTTTTCTTCCTGTGTCTCTTGTTGTATCAGCTTGCCATGCCTGCCCATTGTGCCAGCTTGCTGTCTTCTTTAGGAGGCACTGGGATTCAAACCAGTGAACTTCCATGTGGTAGGTGAGAGCCTAGTTGCCTGAGCCACATCTGCTTTCCTTTTAAAATACTTTTGCTGGAGATGCAGAAATGTTTTTCTTTTGTGTGTTTGTGTGTGTGTGTGTGTTTTTATTCTTTGGTAGCCAGATTCATAAAATTAAATAATAACCAAGAAATGGTTAAAGAAAAAATGTTAGCTTTTCTGATTTGACCAAAGTAATGTTCCTTGCAGAAGAATTGAAAATTACAGAGAAACATGAAGGAAAATGATTGCCCATTATGTACCTACATGATGATAATTTCTGTCAATAGTATTGTTCTCTTCCAGTTAACAGTGTTGACTATTTTATGTACTTAAGATCTTACTTATTGGCATGATTATATATATATGTTTTTTTCAGTTAACATTGTATCATGACTGTTTCCCCATGTCCTCAAAGATGCTTTGTCAAGATGCTTTTTAGTGGCTCTATACTATTCCATCCTGTGTGTACTGCACCGTAAATATTTGGTTGTTCTCCTATGGTTGGACTTAAATCTTTCCCCACTTGTGGCTATTAATAAACCTCAGGAAAGTTCAGGGAGCCAAAGGCACACATTGCAGGTGAATTCATGTGTGCAGTTCTCAGGACATCCACCGTGCTGCAGGGACCCAGCTTAGAAAATCCAGAGGAGTGATTAGTGAGCATGTTCTTTGCTTGGGTAACTTTGCCAAATATCTGTGCGCTCATTCATTGTGCTCTAGAAAGGGCCCAAAGAGCTGTTGGATCGAGGCCGAGCTTCCCCAGGAGGTCTGAGTGCGGCTTGGCAGGGGCTTAATGAGCACCTACCAGAGCTGCTGGTGCTGCAGGAAGGAGCGAAACACAGGCGTGAGCTTGAGAGAGGCAAGTGGCAAACGAGGGCGAATAGGGCAAGGACAGGCATCATTTTCAGTGCAAGACAGAAAATGGTATAGTGGAGACGGTTGCACAATTCTGTGAATATACTGAAGGCCACAGAATTGTGCGTTTAAGTGGGTGAGTGTTATGATTTCTGAATTCTGGCTCCATAAAGCTGTTATTTATTTTATTTACAGGCAAAAAACAGACAAACTTGAGCTCTTTTAGGATCAGCCCTATGTCTCCTTTGTGTTTACAGCCCCGTGGCTGGCTTGGTGCCTGACTCTTGGATTTGTGTCTTGCTTAGGACTCTGTGTTGGAAGTGACAGAAACTCACCTTTAACTGGTTTAAACAGAAGAGGGAATTGATTGGCTGACGACACTGAGAAAACTTGGGGTGGGCTCCATTCAGGCATGGTTGGATCCAGGGGCTCAAATAGTATCTCCAACAACATTTCCTTCCTGGTCTCTTGGCTCTGATTTCCTGTGTTGGCGTCACTCTGGGCAGGCTTTCCCCACACGCTGGCTCAGGTGGCCCCTTGCACCTGTGGGCTCACACACTCCCAGTAAGAAGAGTTTCTTCTCCACTGTTTCAGCAAAAGCCCCAAGCTCCGCTCTCATTGGCTGGAATTGGGTCATGTGTCCATCCCTGAGCCGATCATGTGATCAGGAGGGACCAGGCCATGGCATCTGTCAGTCTTTCCTGACATGAGGGGGTGATGAGGTTGGCCCCGCCCAGCACATGGACAAAGAATGGAGGAGAGATGCTTCCTGGAAGGAAATCCAGGGGCTGTTAAAGGCACGAGGATGCCAGGTGGGAAAATGCTAACCTGGATCAAAGAAAGAAACAAGAGATGCTAGGGGCATTAGGAGAGAGGAAAGAGTGTATCTGGGTCAGGAGAGGCTTCCTGGAGGAGGCAAATCAAGATGGGCCTCAAAGGCAGAATATAATGTTGACAAAGAGAGGTGGGGGCTCCAGGAATGGGGAGGTTGGATCCCAGGAAACATCCCTGAGATCCCAGGATGGAGGCAACTAGGTGTGAACAGTTTGGGGGCAGGGACTCGCCAGATTTTACCTGCGTGAAGGGTTTGTGTGGGGAAGGGCGGCTGGTGTGGGGAGTGGAAGGCCCTTGGTGCCGTGTCAAGAAGGTCGGACTTTGTTCTGGAGCTGAGAGAGGTTTCTGAGCAGGAGGGTGCCGCCGTCAGGGCCGGCAGGAATTTGGAGCCTGGAGACAGAGAAGCGACTGCAGCAGTTTAAGGGAAAGACGGGGCCAGAGGGAGATGGAGAGAGAGGAGGAGTGATGTGTAGGAGGGAGGCCAGCCCTGGGGGCCAACTGGAGGGGCAACAGAGAGCGGGCCCTGGAAACAGAGGGGCAGCTGGCAGGCAAGACGGGGAGTGGGGAGCACGTCCCTGCGGGGATCAGGCGCCACAGGCTTGGGGGTCCCTCTCGAGACACTTCAGCTCCTCCAGCTCCAAGCACTGCTCAGCCAGCACCTGCTCCCAGGGGCAGGCTTCTAGCCCTGTTTGGGGACCTTGAGCCAGTCACCGTGCCTCAGTTTCCTAGTCTGTAAAATGGACAGACTACCACCAGGTAGTAACTACCTGGTGGCATGTGTGAGGAACAAACAAGGCGATGCAGGTAAACAGCCCCTGGGTTTCCTCTGCGGTGTCACTTCTCCACTGCACTCTGGGTGGGGTCTCCTCACCGCCCCCTTCCGCCACGGCAGGTGCTCCAGGCCTGGCCCATCAGGGTCATGTGATTGGGCTGGGGACAGACACATGACCCAATTCAAGCCAATGAGCGCTGAGCTTGGGACTCTGGCGGGAAGTAAGTCTCGTCACCGTCGTTAAGCCTGTGCTCAGGGGCATTGACGTGCTGACCAGAACGAGCCGTGGGTGTGGGCCTCCACAACCCGATGGGAACGTGAGCGTTGTCGGCAGCTTGCGTTCCTGCCGCCGCGTGGTGGCTGGGAAGGGCTGTTGGAGAAGGAGCTTGCAGACGCTGAGGCCTTAGCAGTGTGTCCCCTGGCACGTGTCCCACCCTGCCTTGCAGTTTCAGCTGTATTTGTATCTTTCTCTCCCACTGGCCTGTGGCCCCATGAGGGTGCAAGGTCACGTCTCTGGCCCTACAGGGCCTGACATGGCGGGGGGGGGGCATCAGTAAATGCTTGTTGAAGTGAATTGCAAGTGGATAAATTAGAGTCTGCTTTCTGCGTTGGCATCCTGTAGGCTGGTTTGTCTGGATCACTTCCCAGGGTCTTTATCGCCTTCACCGTGGGACGAGGGGACCCCACATATCTGGATTTAGTTGGCTGCTAAGCTGCAGTTGCCTTCAGCCCCTGAGCTTACCCAGTTGAGGGCAGTGGCATGGCCAAGCCAGAGCCTCACAGTTCCTTAGGCCTAGCCAGGCACTCACAGGCACAGCTCTCCATTCCCAAAGTCCTTTTAAAAGGGGGAGCTGGTGGTGGAACTAAGGCAGGAAGGGCTGCCTGCTGTTTGGCATCGGGCTAAGAGTTTTGGCGTTCTGCCTTACCTTGAAAGAGGCTTCTGTGTGTTCGGCCTCCCCTGCTTGTCAGCATACAGCAACACCAGTTTCTTCATACAGAGATATGAGATCTTGGGAGGGAAATTAGCAGCTTGGAAGTCTAAGACAGTCATGCAAATAGAGGTGCTGAGCAAATAGATATAAATATATGTGGCTTTTGTTAGTCAGGATGGGCTAGACCATGCCGCAGAAACAAACAAATCCTGAGATCTCCATTGCTCACCCTAGTAAAATGTATCCCTTGCTCGTGCAACATCCACTGTGTGTCAGGGCGTCTCCTGGGTGGCTCTCCTCCAGACAGTGATGCAGGGATCCAGCCTGCTGTTGTCTTGTAACTCCCCCTTCTTGGGGGTTCTGGAAGACAGAAGTGGAGAGGAATCCAAGGGGAGGGCACCCTGTTCTTTACTTGGACGTGATCTCTATTATCACTACTCACTTTCCATTCATCAGCAGCAGCCATTGGCCGACCTAACTTCAAGAAATGTCAAGCAGCATATGGATGCACAGACGTTTGTCGTTTTGGGTCCCTTAGGAAGTAGATGGAGTTTCAGTTGGATAGGACTGTGGTAACCTAAGACCACAAACCGGGTGACTTAAAACAGCAGAAAGGTGTTGCCTTACAGTTCTGGAGGACAGAAGTCCCAGGTCAAGAAAGCTCATGGGTCTGGCAGTGACTGGCATAGCCCAGCCTCACACACATGGCCACCTTCTTCCTCCAGCGCCATCTTCACTAACCACACCTTCAAAGACCCTATTTCCAGATAAGGTCCATCCATGGGCCTCCTGAGGGTGAGGTTTTGAACATGTCTGTTTGGGAGACACGATTTGGTCCATAGCAGAGGCCAAGATGGAGTTAGAAGTGCAAGAGATCTAGCAGGGCTAACAGCTGGCAAACACTCAGACCCCAGTGCTGGTTGACCCATGGAAGGAGAGTGGGGAGGAAGAGTCTCGGCTGGCCCAGCCCCCTGGGGAACCCCAGAGCCGACTGCCCATGAGGTCCAAACTAGCCAGGCCACAGGCAGCACTGGAGAGACTGTGCTCAGCCTGAATCCTGAAGCCGCTCTGGCTGGAAGCCGTGGGCTGATCGCACTCCTCCCGCCAGCTTTCTCTTAAAAGGAGATCTGAGTGGTCTGCCACGATGGCTGCTGCAGTGCCCAGTGGGACAAGCGTCGGTGGAGAGCGCTTTCTGCCAGGCCCGTGCCAGGCTCTGTGATGCGGAGTTGGATGGGCCCCAGACCTCGCCCCGTGTTGTTTGGGAATGAGAAGTAAATGACCTCTGATCTCTTGGTTTTTCGGTTATTTATTTTGGTTCTCGGAAGGTGAGAGAATGACATGGCATGGGTGCCCAGTGTGCGTCTGCGTTCGTCTGCCTGGGGTTGTGGAATAGCGCACAGGGAAGCTGGTGAATTTGAAGAGTGAGTGGGTGTGCCTGACAGAACCCGAGGGAGCGTGAGCCCCAGACAGTTCTGGTTCCGGTTTAGTTGCTGAGGCCCTGGGCGAGTCTTTGCCCCTCTCTGTAAATTCCAGCATGGCTAGAGGACCTCTGCTTGTTTGTCCACCACACGGGCAGGCGCTGGGTGTGTCCGGGCCATTCCCTGTAGCCAGCATGAACTCGGGGCCAGGCAGGGAGCAGGAGCCCTGGAACTATTTACTGCACAAGTGAATGGCTCTGAAAGCCTGGATTCCAGCTCTCCAGGCCTGAGACGATTAAGAGGCATCATTTTAACAAATGGAAGAGTTGCTGTGCCTGCCAAGCCGTGTGGGGAGAGCTTCCTGCCTGCTCTTTATTCGTTCTTTGGGATGCACTGCAGCTATGGAGTGCAGTGGAGGAAGAGGACTTGTGGGACACTCCCGTAGAACATCATGTGCCAATCTGTGGTGACAGACGCCCACAGCGTGCTCCGAGGAACACCAAAGCCTGGAAAGGGCACCCTTGCCAGGGTCTGAGAAGTGTCATGGCCTTAAGAGGTCGGTTGATTGGAGCACGGCGGAAGCCAGCCGTCAGAGGGCAAAGGAGCCAGGTTCCGCTACCCTAGTCCTGCCACAGGGTGTGTGAGAGCTGACAGAACCAGTCTGGGCTCTGGTCCTAGGGAAAATGGCCGGAAGGAAGGCACGTTATCTGTCCTGGTGAGCTGGCAGTCCAGGGGCAGATCTGGGCATAGGAAATAAGGAGATGCCGTGGAGGCCCCTGGAGTCTCTCGGAAAGCAAGACTCAACCCAGGCACCCTGCTCTTGGGCTGGAAGCTTCTGCCCTTTGTCCTTGCACAGCCAGACTGACCCAAGAACTGGGTCATTCAAGCCTGAAGGTGACCCTCCCCTTGATGGTGACAGTATGTCTGGATCCCAAACTGGAGAACCAAGTTTGTTAGAATCATGTTGGTTAAGCAAGAGGAAGTGGGTTATGAGCCAGAGTTGGAGGATCTGAGATTTCCTGCCTGAATAAAGGGCACGGACGTTGGGACACCTCTTTGGGCTGATCGAGGCATCCTTTTTTGCCAATTTTCTACTCTTTCAGCCTTTTTTGAACAGTTTCCTTTGCTGGAAGGATGAGGTGCCATTGTCATCTAGAAAATGAGTGGTGGAGCCAAAGCACTGAGTAATGGGCTCATGTGTCTCCATCAGTGCCCACTTCCCGCAGCCGCTGGCGGCAGCAGCCCTCCTTCTCCTGCCACTTGGCAAGGACATCATCAGTCACCGTGCAGATGAAGTCTAGCCAAAGAAGGACTTTGTGGAGCGATGCGTGCTGCTGCCCTCGTGGGGCAGGGCCGTGAGGTGGCAGGGGGGAAACGGTATTTCCACGCCGTGTCCGTCATCCACTTGACTCTGTTCCGAGGGAGCCTCTGGTGAGAGCAAGGCTTGCCCTTCTAATATCCATCGCCATCTTAGCCAAATCGCCTCATTCCCACAACTCTCCACTCACTGAAGCTTTTCTGAAGAGGCCCTGCGTTTTTCCAGGGATCTAGCTGGCAGGTGGGGCCCCAGGTGTTCGCTCCGGGCATCCGATGAGCGCCCCCGCTAGCGTGCCCACCCGGCCCGTCTCACAAGGCGCTCTGACTTGGATGGGTGGGAGAGCTGGCTGCCCACCACTCCACGAGCATCCTCCGGGGCCCTGCTGACCTCCCGAGCTCCTTGCTGGACCCTGGGGGTTCCAGAAGCTTTGGGGGCAGCCCTTGGAGAGTGGCTCATCTCCATAAACGAAGGAGAAGGGAATATACCAATAATACGGTGTAACGAGCCGTGGCAACAACTCGCCTTTACCCCGCATTTACTGCTTGTCAGTGCCTCCGCCAAGCACTTCTCGTCCTCGCAGTCCGATGAGGGCCATGGTCTGTGTTTTACCGATGAGGCTTAGAGATTCATTTCACGTCATAACCAGCCAAGCGAGGGGAGCTCTCCCTTTGCTCCCCGCTGTTTCAGCACTAAGAGAAACGACATCTCCAGGTAAATATGTAGTCACCTTTTCTCAACAAGGCAAACGGCGAGTTGGTCAGGAACTGATGCTTTGTTATTACTTTTTTGGCGAATTTCACCCAACTGCTTTTTTCTCCCATTGCACCCCGCCCTCTCCCATTTCCCTGTCTGCCCCCGCAGCCGCACAGCCAGCTCCGTGCTCTCTGCTCACTCCAGGTGTGTTCTTGTGCACACCTGGCCCACAGGCCCACTCGGCTCCTGCGCCTGGCACAGCGTGGCAGCTCCAGCTTTGTTTACTGGGGACGTCTCTCCTGCTAGAACGGGGTTCCCTCAAGGGCGGCAGAGGTGTTTCCTTTACACACTGAGCCCCTCCTCAGTGCCAGGTGCTGGGCTGGTTTCGGGGTGTCGTGGGTTGAACTGTGTCCCCCAAAAGGCACATCCTCAGCCCTGGTCCCGTGAAGATGACCTTGTTTGGAAACAGAGTCTTTGAAGATGTGGAATTAAAATGAGGCCACACTGGAGTGGGGGGCCCTGGTCCAGCATGCCTGGGGTCCTAATAGGCAGAGGGACATTTGGGCAGCCACAAAGGGAGGAGAAGGCAGTGCCAAGGCAGAGGCAGAGCCTGGCATGATGCAGCTGCGAGCCAGGGATCGCCCAGGGCTTCTGCCAACTCCGGAAGCTGGAGGGGGCAAGGAAGCCTTCCCCCAACAGGTTTCAGGGGGAGCGCGGCCCTGCTGACACCTCGAGTTTGGACTTCTGGCCTCCAGACCTGGGAGACAATACCTTTCTGTTATTTTAAGCCATCCAGTTTGCGGTATTTTGTTCCAGCGGCCCCAGGAAGCTGAGCCACAGGGCAAGGGATATGAACTTGAAACAGCCGTGCCCTCGAAGGCCCGCACGTCGGGTGGGGGAGGCAGCCCGGGATGGCTACCACGCAGCGTGAGAGCGTGATGGGGCCAGTGGGCCTGGGGTGGGCACAGGGCTGTCCCCAGCTGTCCTTGCACCCCCAGGACCCAGCCCTCTGGTCAGGCGGCCTTCCTGCCTGACACCCTGCGGGGGCTTCCGTTGCTCTGGGGATGGGACAAAACTCCCCACGATTTCTGAGGCCTGGCTGGGTCTGCCCTGCCCACTCCCCAGCTTCATGGCTGAGCCCTCTCCCCTCTCCCTCTGGGCCCAGCCCCATCTGGAACCTTCTACCGCCTCTTCTTCACCCTCTAGATACCAGGTCGAGTGTGCTTTTTCTGCCTTCCTGCTTGGGAAAAAATCCCCGTCACCTTTTATCTAAGAACCAAGAACCTTTCCGTTCTGGCACTTATCACAGTTGCAACTTTACATTCGTTTGCTGATTTGATCAATACCGGCCTCCTCCAGTTCTCCCAGGAGACCGTGAGCTCCTTGGCAGCAAGAACAGCTCTGTTTTGGCTCACCGCGAAGCCCAGCACAGTGCCCAGAATACAGCAGGTGCTCAATAAAAATTTGTTGCCTGAATGAATGAATGCTCAACGATTCACCGGGCCCATCTGGTGTTTATAATGGCTTTGCTAGCACGTTTCCCAGTGCCTGTGGGTGAGGAGGGGAGGTGGCGTGGCACGGTGGGAAGGCCAGCGTATTTGGCATCAGGCCACGTGCGTTACGTGCTGGCGCTGCTGGCTCCAGGCCTCGGCGTCCTCGTCTGTGGAATGGGGATGATACCTTTCACGCAGGATTGATCTGAAGGCTGACGCAGAAGATGCATGCGAAGCGTCGAGCCCAGGGGTCTGCCTTGAGTGGCACTCACTGAGTTTTACTGTTAGCATTTTATAACACACAAAAATGTAAAAATGCTATGTAGTCACATAAAAACTGGTTTCTATTTCCGCGTGGATTTTGGGATCTGTGGGCTTGTCTAAGTTTGCTACAGGGCTGCCAATGCAATATACCAGAAATGGGTTGGTTATTATAACGGGAAATTTATTAGCGTAAAAGCTTACAGTTCCGAAGCTGTGAAAATGTCCAAATTAAGGCATCATCTCCCTGATGGCTTTCTCACCAAAGCTTGGCTGCTGGAAGATCCTGGAGTCCTGCCATGTGGTGAGACAAGTTGGTGGGTCTGCCTGTTTCTCTCCACTTGCTCCTGGAGCTCAGCTGTGGGCAATCGAGCATCTCTCCCTGGGCCTCTCTCCTTGAGCCTCTCGGGGCTTCTCTGTCTTTCTGCAGCTGTAGGTGAACCTGGAGTCCCCTCTCTCTACTTTCTCCTTTCTCTCACATGACAGCACCAATGGCAGTTCCCAGTTTATGTAAGACCCGGCAAGCAGGAGGAGACCCGGCCTCACTGACATAACCCAATCGAAAGCGATCTAATCAAGTTTCCTTAACCGAATCTAATCAGAAGGCCCATCTACACTGCATCTACAGGCATGGGAATGAGTTAACTTAAGAACATAATTTTCTGGGGTCCACAAAAGACAAACCAGGACAGGGCTGTATGTTCAAGGCCATTTCGCAGTGTGTGAAGTGTCTGGGTCCTCGTCGAATAGGCTTGCCCACTTAAACGGCTGGTTTGTGACCCCCATGCATTTCCAGAAGGATTTGAGGGGCATCCAGTGCTCCGTGGTGACCCTCCCCTGGTCCTTGGGAGTGAAGTTCCCAGAGCTCTGTGCTGCCACTGCCTGCCATTGTCCGCGCCCTCACCTGGCCCGCGTGTCCCCTGCCCAAGATGGTGCCTGCAGGCACACGACCCTTTTTGCTGAGCTAGCGACGACTCACTCAGGGTCTGGAGCACTATTGTGGTTCCTGGCACCTGGTAAGTGCTTAGCAAACGCTTCTCAGATGCGCAGAGCTGAACACAAGGTCAGAGATCGCAGTCTTGGATGAAATCACAACCGAGCCTCTAGATGGAGCGGAGGGAGAGGACGCCCTCCGGCGCGTGTGTTGGGCAGATTTCTTGGTCGAGCGCTGAATGTGTAGGCAGAAGAGAATTCTGGGGTGCCGGTGGGTCGAGAACACAGTCCCCTCTAGGCTCCAGAGGAGATCTTTTAGCTTCAAGGGCAGGGGGTTCCGTGGAAAGAGCTCTGTACTTGATATGGTGACTCGTTACTAGTGGATGACCTTGAGCTTGTCATTCAACTTTGCTGGGCCTTGTTGTTTTCATCTACAAAATGGGACTGATAATACGGCTCAGCTTCTTTGTGGAGCTGTTGGAAGGTCATTGAAAGAGTGAAGTAGATTAATTCAGAGGGGCTTTAAAAGGCTGTGCAGAGGCTCGGATATAAGATACGCCTGAGACTAAGCACCGAGAGTGATTAATTCTAGGTTGTTCTCTTGAGGGCATTGGATGTTTGCAGTAACATCATTATAGAGGATGCGGAGATGCCATTCCTGGGGTGACTCATTCAGCCTCCTCAGGAAGAGGGAGGTGCAGGGCAGGTTACAACACTGTGGAAGCAGTTTGCAGAGGGCCAAGGTCATGTGACCCTGCTGTCTGATGGAAGCATCTAGAACAAGACGTTGTTAACACTTCTCTCGGCTCTCAGTTGTCTTCGAAAGGCAGCTATCTGTCTTTGACTGTGTTGGCCAAACTCTTGATCAGTGAGCGTCCCGGGGCAGAGTTTCGGGGCCGTGGCAGTTAGAGAGGGCTGTCTGCCGAAAGCGGCGATTTGGGATCCCAGCCGGCCGGGGGGCCCAGCCCTCAGATCGTGGCGGTTGCTAGGTGTCTTAGCATCTGAGGGCGACCGTAACAAACTGGGTGGCTTCAAACAACAGAAAAGCATCGTCTCCCAGTTCTGGGGACCAGAAGTCCGAAAATTAGGGTGTCGGCGGTGCTGCGCTTCCTTCGAAGTCGGCAGCGAGGTAGGACTCTGTTCCCGCCTCCTGGCTTCTGGGAGTGGCTTGCCGGTGACCCACAGCTTTCTCTGCCTCAGTCGTCCCATGCTGCCCTCCCCTCCGTCTGTCTGTCCAAATGTCCTCTTCTCATAAGGACACTGGTCCTAATGGATTAAGGGCCCACCCTAAGCTCCCTTAGCATCTCATTTTAGCTGAATTAACCCCACCCGTCCACACAACGTGCATTCTGAGTCTTGGGCATCAGGACGTGACCCTCTTTGGGAGACAGAGCTCACCCTGTAACAGTAGGTGCAGGGGCTGGGGCTTGGCGTCCGCTGACCCGTGAGACGCTCAGACCCGGGCAGCCCGCTGCAGCCCGGCGCTGGGTGGCTGCCACGCCGCGTGCCGAGCTCAGGGCCCTTATTTTCTCCCAAGAGCGTTGGCTCTCCCCAGGCAGAGGTGCAAGAATTTGGTTTGTGACCTCAGGCCTCGGGGCCAAGTGTGTGGCACAGGACCTTTGGGGGCACCAGTGGCCCCCTGGCTACCAGGTATGCCCTCGGAGAAGGTCAGCCAGGCCCTGTGGGCGCTGGGCTTGGGGAACACCAGGTTGGCTGTGAGTGGCAGGCTCCTAGCAAGCCCCTACTGTGTGGCAGCGCTGCGCTGAGGGCTTCCACACCTGCACCCGAGAGCGTCTCTGGAAGCCTCACCTCCCCGCCGTGTGAGCAGAGGCTCGATGGCCGGAACCAGGTGGTCAACAGACCCCGCAGAGCGCGGGGCCGCTCGGTGGGGAGAAGGCGACCTCCGTTCTGGCATGTGCTGGGGGCGGGGAGCGGGGAGGCCGCCGTCTGGAAACGGTTGGTGGGTCTTGGCTTCCCAGTGCCAGGAGCGATGCTGTGCTTGGCTTGAGCCTCCCGAGCGGCTCTTCCGCTGCATGACCGGACGCCAGGTGCTCCGAGCTCTGTGACTGGACGTTTTGAACCAGGCTGCTGATGTCTGGGTGACATTCTAGAAGCTCTGGTCGTTCAGGAGCTCGAGGTTTCTGGGGACCGTGGCCGCGTTTTCTCAAGAGCATAGGGTCGTCTGGGAGGGGGCTCCCTGCTGCCTGACCCCCGCCCGCCCTCCCGGGGTCCTGGGTCTTAAAGCGCGTCTGAGAGGCGGCTTAGCACAGGGGGCCTTGTTTGAAGTGGAGGCCCGGGGCGCGGGGTGTTGAGGGGGTGGGCCGGTCTGTGGATCTGGGTGTCGATGGCAGCTGATGCCGGAAACCTCCTCGCCACCGGCACGAGGGGTGGGGGCAGAAGCACTGCGTGTTGGGAGCCGTGCCCCTCGTGTGTCTTTGGTGCCGTCACTGCCCTAGAGGAGGAGGGCCTGCCCTGGGTCTGGGGATTGGCTGCCCCTGGTTTCCGGGGAGACCCCTGGCCTCTGCAGCACCCCCAGCAGCAGGACGGGGCTCAGAGGCTGCACTCAAGGGCACCCCGAGGGCGTCTGGGGAGAGAAGCCTGGGCTGCCCCGTCAATCTCCTCCTTGAACGGTGCAAGAAACGTGACCTTGTCTGGGCGCCAGTCTGGTCCAGTACAGGTGGTACCTCATTTAGTTCCCACAGTAACCTTATTTAGTAGATATTCACTAACAGCTAACAACAAGAAGCACACATTTTTGCACAGTGATGGAGTCCTCTATTTCTTCCCAAAGTGTCATCCATTAACAGCGGGGTGGAGGAGGTGTTCTTGCTGTTAGTCCCATTTGTAGAGGGGTAAACTGAGGCTCCGAGTGATGAGCCCAGGTGAGGCAGTGAGCTGAGTCCCAGTCCAGTCTGCCTGACTCTTGCAACTGTCCCAGCAGCTCTGTGCTCCAGGCCGGCCAGGTGGGGCCCTGTGTCCCCGTGCGCGCTGGTCTGGTCCATGGGGAGCTGCCCTCTGTGTGTTCCCGAAGGCCCTCACTTGAGTCCAGGGCATGTAGCTGTGTCTTCGTTTCTGGGTGAATATCCGCTTCGTGGGTGGTGGGGGGCTGCCTCCTTCCCCCACCAAGCACCCCAGGAAGGCTGCCCCAGGCTGTCTGTGGGAGGGAGGCAGGCGCTCAGAGCAGCTGGCTCTTTGGCGGGGGGCAGTCTCCACACCCGGCCTCCCCCGGGAAGTGACCTCGGGCTGGGCGCTGGCCCCAGTTGGGAACAAGCCTCGGGAGAGGCCCTGGGGGCCCGACCGTGGCTCAGGCGTTGCCCTGTCCTCAGAGAGCTCGCAGGACAAGTGACCCTCGCGGAGGGCTTAAGATAGCAGACACGTGAGCAGGGCCGCGAGGGTGCGAGTCCTGCCACTGCCTCTCGTGAGCCGTGTTTCCCTGGGGGGAGCCACTTCACCCCCGTGTTCTCGTCTATGGGACAATCATATCACCTACCCCGGAGGCGAGTCATGAAAACTAAACCAGGATTCGCTGAAGACTTCTCCACGGCCTGACACACAGGGAACGCTATATAAGCGTCAAATAAAATAAACGACACAAGGAAAGTGGAAATATGCTCTCGACAAGGCGCCAGCAAGGGCTGTAGGGGCGCAAAGGGGCAGCAGTGACGTCTCACTGGGTAGAATCTGGGAGGGCTTCCTGGAGCAGGTGGCCTTCTAGCTGGCCTTGAAGGACAGAAGGTAGAAGGTATGAGAAGATGCGTGTGGGAGGAGGGAACTGCACGAGCTAAGGCCAAAAGGTGAGCGTGTGAGCTGGACAAGGTGGCTCAGGCGGATTTGGACTTAAATCCTGGCTTGGCCACTTCCGAGGGCGTGGCCCTGGGTGAGCCCCGTAGCCCGGGAGCCTGGTTTTCCACCTGCACCAGGAGGCTCTGGGTGCACCTGCCTTGCAGGTGGCCCCAGCTGGGGCTGGCACACCCCAGACTCCTGATAACGTTGAACCAGAAGAGGTCTTGACCTTGTTTAGCACCACTTAAATTCGGGAGTAAGTCTGCCCTGAGACCATATTACTTTTAACCGTAGGAGAATGACTCAGGGCGTAAAGAGGACCTGGGAGTGATTTTAAAGCTCTCTCCAGGGTGGTCCGCAGGTGGACCTGACAGATGCCATCTGCTGTACACACCTCTTCCTGATCGTCCAGACAGAGGGAAGCTGGTCGAGGTAGAATGGCTGTCTTAGGAGTTCAGCTGTGAGAAGCCGAGTGGCCAGGCCCAGCAGTGCGGGCTGAGGGCGGGAGGCTGGTGCTGAATCCCCAGGCCCGTCCGTTGGGCGGTGGGTGTCCTTCCAGCTGAAGAGGACGTTTCCCTTTTCCATGCAGGGGGTGAGCCACATGCCGAGCTGGTGCTGGGGGACCTGGCAAGGATCGGGTCCACCGTCCCCAACAGGGCCTTTGTTTGGAGACCGGAGAGCCCCTGGGGGCCACCGCCACTTTGGACTCTCGTGATTGATTGGATTGTCTCAGGAGAGCGCGGTTCTTGGTTCCCAGCTGGGATGCCAAATGGCTCTCCTTTCCAGACCTGCTGGGTTCCAGCCTGTTGACAGCCAGCCAGCCACAGGTCACCTCTTCTGTGCACAGGGGCGGGACCTTCCTAAAACGCATTTGGACGGAGGAAATTCCGATCAGAGCAGTGCAGTGGTTTTCTCACCTACACGGATAAAGAAGTTGATGTCTAAAGACTAAATTGGATTTTCACCAGAACGGGCTCAGGTCTGGGTGTTTAGGAAAAGACAGTTGTAATAGCTTTGGGGGAGCTGAGGGAAGGGAAGGGTGTGCTCAGAACACAGGCAGGGCTGGCGCCGGGCTCTCTGGGCTTTCTTGGGGCTCTCGGAGTCTCTGTTTCTCTACCTGTAAAGTGGGGAGAGGGGGCACCTGCTGTGACGACCCTCCCAGGCCGACTTTCTGCCCCATTCATAAAACGTCACCGGACAGCCCTTCACAGGAGTCAAGATAGAAATATCTGGGATTGTTCAGTATTTCTGCGGGGCAGCTTCAGTGTCAGTCGTCTGAACGTGCGGGGAAGGAAATCATGAAAGTGCCAGAAGTAGCAGTGTTAGGAAAATAATAGGAAAATGGGACTAAAGTAGGTCTCACTTAGTTTTGGGAAGAAATAGGGCATTGGATGTAAGGATTGAGCTGTCCGTTCTTGTTTCTAAGTCAGAATTTATTTGTGGGGAAGAAAGAGACTTTGGAGTCTCTCATCCTGGCTGGGTTAGAAGTCAGAACGTCAGAGGAGGTTTAAGATCGGCCAGAACAAACAGACGTGTCCGGAAAAGACTTGCTTCTGCGGCACGGAGGGATGTAAGGGGCCGGTTTAAAAGCTTTTGGGTCTGTGTATGGTGTGTATGATCATAGCTGACATCATAGTTTTAGGAAGAACAAGCAGTTGCCACGAACCCCAACCGTTTTGACTCCCCTGGAGAAATCCAGGCCAAGAGGCACTCTGGAATGGAGTATTTTTGGAGGTGGGTGCTGGCCCCTCTGCGGGTTATTCCTGAGTGCTGTCAGACCCAGCGGTTCCTGTTTGCAGCTGTGCAGAAATCCTCCTGAAACTGGGGTGCTGGGGGGCCCAGGTTGAGTGTCAGCGTGCCCTGGGAGCAGGCATGAGCTCATCCCTGTGAAACCACGGCATCACCCCAACATCAGCACCCCGGCGCTGTCGGAGGAAACTCCTTCCAAGGCCTTAGCCTCTGCTAAGCACTTCACGGGGAGTAAATCTTTTCATTCTCCCCAAGGCCCTATGGGGGAAATAAATATTCTTATTGCCCCATTTTTCAGATGAGAAAACCGAGGCATAGAGAGGTTAAACAACCTGCTGAATCGGGCAGGTTCTCTAGAGAAACAGAACCAACAGGATACACACACGTGCACAGATAAAGACGTTTATTATAAGGGATTGGCTTACGTAGGGCAGGCCAGGCCACAAGCTGGAGACTCTGATAAAGGCGATCTTGAAGTCCTTAACCTGAATTCCCCAGGGGAAGCTGGCTGGAAGCTCTGGAGAGAGCCAGGGTTGCAGTTGAGGCGGAAGTTCTTCTGACTCCTGAAATCCTCAATTCTGGCTTTGGTTGGATGAGGAGACTACACATCGCTGAGGATGATCCTCTTTGCAATTAACTGTAGATGCCACCAACTGATTTTAGATGCAAATCCCCTTTTAACAGACCCTCACGGTCACAAGCAGGCCAGTGCTTGACCAAACCACCGAACACTGCAACCTCGCCAAGCTGGCGCCTGGAATTTACCATCGTGCCTGCCTATGGTTACAGGGAGAGCAATTGACACGGCTGAGGTTCAAACCCAGGCAGTCTGGCCAGGACGGACCTGCCTCCCTGTCTGGCCTTAAAAGGACCTCAGGGATCAACCAGTCCAGCTGCCTGCCTTCCCGCAGATCATCTCGTCATTGCCCCCACCTTATGGATGAGCACACTGAGGCCAGAGAAGGAGCTGATTTGCGAAAGCCACACAGTGAGATTTTCAGGGTAGTGAGGACCAGAAGCCGGCGCTAGAACTAGTGCAGTAACGGCCGTCTGCCGAATCTCCTCCTGGCCTCTCCTCTGACTGTTCTGAATGCCCTGCTCTTTCCGAGAGGGTGAGGGCAGCATCCACGTCTCACCCACTGGGCTCTTCCTTCCCATCCTGATCACGCTGTGCCTGCTCCCCTTCTAGAACCCTTGGATGCGCCCCTTGCCGCCAGGCCCCCTTCCCTGGTGTCCCCCTCCCAGCGCGCCTCAGGGGGCTGCACCAAGGTGACCTTTCGGCTGGCCAGGCTTCCAGCGTGGGTGCTCAGAGGGTGGTCGGAGCAGCTAGGAGAGGAGGTGGTGGACTCTGGGGGCCACCCTGAGTGTACACGTCCCGCTGGGCTGGCCTTTCTCACTTTGCTGAGGACGTTGCTAGATGGATTAGGTTGGGGGAGCTGGGGACCAGGCAAAAGAGAATTCCGGGGAGGTGTGAGGCACCCCCTTTCATGACGTTCCAACCGGATCAGGAAGCTGGGCACTTAGGGGCACCTGCTAATTGTTTGACTCTCCAATCCAGAGGTCAGTTGGCTGGGCGAATCTACAAGCAGCCTGCAGAGTGGGCCACGGGCTCTGCTGTCTGCCTGGGCCACTAAAGTAAATACGCCTGTAAAAGAATAGATCTGTTTACATCTGCCGTGACCCAGAATCACGGACTGGGTAGTTTAGGACAACAGAAATGTCCCCTTTCACGGCTCTGGAAGCTGGACGCCTGGCGTGGGAAGGTGCTGGCAGGGCCGTGCCCACGCAGAAGGCACCAGGGAGAACTGTCCCCTGCCTCTCTCCGGGCTTCTGGCGGAGTCTGGCTGTCCTTGGTGTTCCTTGGCTTGTAGAAGCATCACTGCAAGCTCTGCCTCCATCTTCACGTGGTTTCCTTCTCCGTGTCTCTGTGTCCAGATTTCCCTCGTACAACGACACCAGCCACGTTGGACTTGGGGCGCTAGAACTCTAAAGACCCTATTTCCAAGTACAGGGGGTTAGACCTGGACCGTATCTTTCCGGGGAACACGATTCAACCTACGGCACTATTCTCTCTTTAATCGGTGGTTTGAATAAGGTCGTAGAAGTCAATACTGGTCAAATTTTGCTGATGATGTCGAGCTTGGAGGATTAGCAAATAGTTTAGATGGCAGAGCCAGAAAGCATATTCCTCCTGTTATATCCGTCCCCTTGCCCCAGGATCCCAAGGTTCTTGAGTCAGGGTTCAGTGTCATCCTGCACTGGGCAGGCTTAGGACAGGACAAAGTTGCTGAAGCTGAGGGAGGCGCTGAGAAGGGGCCTGCTGGTCAGGGTGGGGACGTAAATTCAGCTGCGGGGTGCCTGGAATCCTCTGGGCCAGCCGAGAGCAGCGCCTCCATCGGGGGTATGCTAGGCGTGGTCCACTTGGGGGGGCCTTTAGTCCTCGAGACTCGGGGTTCGCCTCGAGTGCCCTAACCCTGCTGCGGTCTGTCTTATTGGCCAGGGCTGCGGCCACAGGCTGGTGGGCTGGCAGGGTCTCACTGGCCTGCAGTTCTGGAGTCCAGACGACCCAAGTTGGGTTATCAGGATCACGCCGTCTCCAGTGTCCGTGGCGTTCTGGAGCTGGCTTGCCGGCGGCCCTGACTCAGGCTCTGCCCCCGTCACGTGGCGCCTGTTCCTCTGTCTCCTCCCGCGCCACTTTCCTCTGCTCACGGGCTCTGCCACCGCAGTGGCTCAAGGCCACTTGCTTCGGTTAGGCCTCCGCGTCTTAGGTGCTTTGAGATCCCATTTCCACAGGACTGGGGGGGCAGGACCTGAGCATGTCTTTGTGGGGTGTCCTGACCCCCAGGATCTCAGGATGTGACCGTAATTGGAAAGCGGGTCGCTGCAGCTGGAATTCCACTGGAGGAGGGTGGGCCCTTCATCCAACAGGACTGGTGTCCCTTTAACAGGGGAGAGGAGACAGGGAGGAGGCGGCACGGGGAGACCGAGGCAGAGCTGGTGGTGGTGAGGTAGCGGGGAGCCAGGGTTTATGGGCTGCAGTCTGAGCTGGCAGCCCTGGAGGAGGAGGGGCAGGCTTTGGGGGGCAGGTCCAGGAATCCCCAAACCCAGAAGGCCTGGTCGCTGCCCACCAGGAACTCCTATTTAATTCCCCTATGCATTCAACAGGTGCTTGCCAAGGGGGGCCCTCGTTCTGCCTTTGGTTGGGGCAGCTTGGGGGTGGAGGGGGGATGAAGCAGCTGACCTTGAGGAAGGTGCAGAATTTCGTCCTGACAATGGTAAATTTTACCTGTGATCCTAGAAAGCAGTGAAGGTTAAGAAGTGCCTGCCCTCCCCCCACCTTTGTGGTCCAGAAAACTGCTCACTCACTGCAAAGAACCACCCTCCCCACATGACCTGAATAAGGTTCAGGGATGCCCCTTGCTTACCCGGGCAAGGCCAGAGACCGACCCTCCCAAGTCCCATTCTTGGCCTCAGAAGTGATGAGCTGAACTGCTGGTCCCCACGGGTCAGTCGGAACAAAATGCTTGTCAGCCAGACTTGTTAAGCTTCTCTCCTTCCTCCAGACCCCAGAAAACGGGCTGCTTCATCCCCATCTGATCACGCTGCCCTTTCAGCCCACTTCCCCACACCTGCTTCTTGACTCCTCCAGAAAAGAAAATCCCTGTCGCCTACCCCTTGCCGTGCTCGCTGATCTTGGGGCCAGAGGCTTCTCCTCCTTCCCTCTATTGCAATAGCCCCATCCCCCGTGCAATAATCCCTTTAAATAAAAGCTCTCCTTACCAAGTGGGGATTTGTTTTTCACTTCACAATCCTAAGGGCAGAGGCCAGCATAAAAACAAAATACAGAACCACAGGGAGGAGTGCTTTGGACCATGCCACAGTCGTGGTTTTCACTCTGATTTTTAAAGAAAATGTTCTTGTAGAGTACCGCCAAATGTATTTTTGGTTTTGAGCATTTGGGATAAGTGTATTGTCTTCGAGCCACAGGCGCCTTTGTCTAGAAGGAGGGCAAATGTGCTGAGAAATGATGGGTGTCATTGAGTTCCACGAGCGATTTCTGTTTGGGGACTTCAGTCCGTGTCGTGTGATGATGTCGTGTTCTACTCGGGGGTCTTTCCCAGCTGAGAAGGGGGAGGCATGCTCTCAAGATCATTTGCTTCTTTGGAAGAACCACCATAATGAAGAACTTAGATTTTTGTAGTGTTTTTAATCTTATGACAGAGGTAATTTATATTTATTATGGAGAACTTGGGAAATGAAGATCAACAAAAAGAAGAAAGTTAAAATCACTCATAACCCCACTATCTAAGATCGTCATGGCTGCTGTCATGGCATGAATCCTCATGCTTTTTTTTTTAAAGATTTTTATTTATTTATTCATTTATCCCCCCCTTGCTGCTTGTGCTCGCTGGGTCAGCTAACCACGCCGTGCAGGCGGGCTTGCCTTCACCAGGAGGCCCCGGGAACCGAACCTGGAGCCTCCCATATGGTAAACGGGAGCCCCACTGATTGAGCCACAGCCGCTTCCCCCTCATGCTTTTTTAAAAAACAAAAGTGGAACATCTGCTGTTTGTTACATCTTCCTTTTTCCTGTAAGTCTATATAATAAGGGGCTTTCCAGGCCCTTCCTTTCAGTGCCTTTACATTTTCAAATGGCTTCCCCATATTCCACTAGGCCACAGTTTATTTGGATAATTTCTACTGTGGAACTTGTGGCTTGTTCCTGAGAGCAGCTGATTCCTGTTCTTGACAGCAGTTCTGTTCTATCAAGTTGCCCTGAACACTGTATTAGCAAATACCGAACACTTGCACCTGGGGGAAATCAAGGGTGTCTGTCGGTGAGCCTCTGCTCACATTTTCATCAACCAGTCAATACAAAACCTTCTTTTCTGCGTGCTTCTGTTTAAAGACACTTTATTTAATATATGCTCCTGATTCGTTAACTTGAACTCACGGCCAACAGCTCTTTAACGCATGCCTGGGCGAAGCTTACCTTATACACACATTTTCTGCAGGAGGCACATCACGCCTCCTTCCTTAGCTCGGGAACACTGGACAGCACTTCGGCACTACGCTTGGGGGCCAGCTCACTCACCCAAAGCACAAAACCGAGAAAAGCGTGGCACTACCAAACGTGTGGTGACAAGGGCACTTGTTTGCAGCCTGAGAGCTGAAGCAGGGCGGCAGAGCATCGCCTCATTGGGCCTCAGCAGGGAGGGGCCGTGAGCATCCGGCCACTTAAAACATTTGCCGCCCTGCCATGTATGACCTCGAAAACCCCTTGAGGACTGATTTTGAAGTTACAAATACATTTTAGCGAGTGGGCGAATTTGCAAATGTGGCGTCTGCCGATGTGCCTTATTTATGCTTCTACACAGTGCTACAGCACACAGTCTTGAAACAAAATGCACGTGCTTCTGCACGATTCGTTCCTCAGAATCTCGCATTGGCTGGGCCAAAGGGGATGCAGCATTGAACTATTTTCGTACTTAGATCTATCTGTCATTTCCAGAGGGCTCACTGGAGGCCCGAGTCAATGGGCTTCTATATGCCTCATCTCATTTTTGTAACCTTATGAGGTAGGAACTATTATTACCCTCTTTCAAGATAAAACATCAGAGGCTTCGAGAGTTTTGGGCAACAGGAGATGGCCCAGGGCGAGCAAACCCAGTCTGCCGGCAGCACCGACACCAGAACCCTCCGCGGTCCGCCCTTGCCAAGCTGTGCTCAGCCAGGGATGTACAACGGGCCCTTCCCGGAGCACAGCCGGGAAGTTATCACCAGATAAAAAACAAAAGCCCCAAATGCTGCCAGTTGGGCAGATGCTGGGCTTTTATTTTGCATCTCTTTGTTAGTCGGAAAGGGTCGCTGTGTTTAAGTATCCCTTTTAGTGAGTTGTGTCATATACACAGCCTGTTTTTCCTAATGTGCATAGCTCTTCCTACTGAATTGGGAAGCTGCTTTATACGATAAGAACTGTGCAATTCTTTCCCCTTGTATATGTGGTAAGTGGTTTTTCCAGTTTTTTCCCACTTGCCTTTTAGTTTTATGTTATTTTTCAACATAGGGAGGTTTTTAATTTCACCCATCTAGCTTTATATCTGCATGGTTTCTACTCTACAAAGCCCTTCAGTACTCTGTGACTATATAAATAACTCACTTAGATTTTATTTTTGTTACACTAATGATTTTATTTTTTAAAATATTTAACTTTTTAGTACACAGAGAATATATATTTTAAAAACGTACCTCTTATGGTATTCCCCCCCAAAATGGTTACTCCATTGTCTCAATACCATTTCTTGAATAACCTATTTCTCCCCGTACTTGAAATGACGCCTTATATATAGTTGGTCTGTTTCTGCACTTTCTGTTCTGTTCCGTTGGAACATCCAACACTTTCTGGGTCAGGGCTCACTATTTAAGTCACCCCAGCTTTATCTAACACTCTAATATCTAACAGAGTACTCGTCCATCGAAGGATTTTCTCAACTCTCCTCATCCGTTTCTTTTTACACTAGAATCTTTTGTTGTTTTGTTGCTTTCTAAAAAAACACTGCTAATAAAATTGATATTTTGGTGGGAATTTGGTGAACTTAGGGATCAATTTGAGCAGAAACAATATCTTGGCAATACTGAGTCTTCATATTGAAAAATAGGGCATATATTTTTGTTTATTCTTGTCTCTTTTCTCTCTCTCTGGAAAAATTGGTAGTAATTCCTTCATTCAACAGACGTTCCTGAGCAGCTTCAGGCATTGTCGCGCTTTTCATATAAGCCCTGCTCATCTCCGAAGTTCGTGGCCCGGTGTTTTATGGCCTTGCTACTCTTTTGAGGATTGCCTTGTAGCATTATTGTGACTCCTCCTTGTCACTGTGTTTTCTAATTAATTTTGCCTCTCTGTAGAAACTGTTGATTTGCGAATATTTTCGTGCCCAGTCACCTAACAGCATTTTTGTCGGTCCTAATAGCTTTCCGTGGGTTTTCTTGGGTTTTCCGGGTAGACAGTCACGTTATTTGTAAATGCCGATCGTTCTGCCTCCTCCTTGCCACTGTCATCCACGTTTGCGTTGTCGTCAACTGTGGGGACAGCTGGGCGCATCCGTCTCCTCGTGGCCGCCATCCCAGCTTGGGGCGCTGGCTGTGGTTTGTGACAGACTTTGTCGTGCCCCGGAGGGATCCTCTTTCTCACTTACAGGAGTTTTATTTTGCTTTCAATCAGTAAAGGATGTGGAATTTTATTAAATGCTTGCCCAGCATCTCCGTGTGAACTGTGTCCGTTTCAAAAAGAGTTTTCTGTTTGGCTTTGTTTGGCAGGTGGCTTTATATCTGCATCTGGCCTGTGGACACTGGAGGGTGGTCACGTGGGCATCCTCGCCCTGCCCTGCGAGGGAGGCCTTATTTGGGAATAGGGTCTTTGAAGATGTGATTAGCAAGGATGACACCAAACTGGACTAGGGTGGGCCCTGGCCCAAGATGACGGTTGTCCTTTGAAGAACAGAGAATTGGGCACAGACAGACAGACAGACAGAGGGGAGAACACCATGTGATGCCTGAAGCCGAGGCCGAGCACCAGGGATTGCTGGTAAACCACAGAAGCAAGGAAGAGGCAGCAAGTCCTAGGAAGCTAAGACAGGCTGGGACTGTCCCCGGAGCCCCCCAGGTCGTTCGCTCCCAACTCGATCACCGCCCCACAGAGAAACAGCCCCCAAAACTGCTAGGGGAGGCGCTCAGGCAACGTGTAGGCAGCGTGTCGGAGCCAGTGGAAGCCTCATGAGCCGCTGGCATGAGTTTTAGGAAGATAGGAAAGAAAGAGCATTGTCAAAATTTGGAGGTGGGGTGGCAGGGGAACTTCACGTCCCCCCACGAGCACTAATTAGGAGACCATGAATATGAGGAGGCATTTCAGCCATCCTCCAGGTGAGTTGTATCATGTTTGCCTCGTGGAGAACTGAATCACAATGCCATAGACATTTAAATTGCGCATCATGAGTGCTTGTCAAGTGCTAATTGCAGCCTTTCTGTGCTCAGGTATCACCAGGCTCCTGATCATGCCAGCTGCCGGGATGGGGGGGGCAGGCACAGCCTCTCCAGCAAAGCACCTCGCAGCGAAGGTGCAGCTGTGATCGGGGTAGATCTGATTTGTTTTGGAAATTAGATCTGCTTTGTAAATAAAAAGTGCCCAGAAGTGTCCCCAGGATGGGACCAGTTGATTTGACGGAAAACAAGTTGTTCTAAAGCAATTTGGTTGAAAATAGTATGATCAAGGTGAAAATTGGGTCCAACACAATGATTTGGCAAAACACGAGTAGTCCCTGTTACTGGCTTTTCACCTATTGGTACTTTTGGTGCGCTAGTCATTTATTCAACAAGTGTTAACCGTCTGCGTGTGCCGTGTGTTGTAGGCAGTGGGGGACCACGAGTGAACGGAACCACGATCTCTCTGCAGACGGTGCACAAAGAAACACGACATCTAGTCCTAAAACACGTCAGGTTGTGATATGGGCTGTAGGAGAAAAAGGAGGCAGGCTAAAGGGATGGGCGACAATGATTTAGAGGGGGGGGGGTGAGCTCTTTCTGAAATTGGGGTCCAAAGAAGGCCTTGCTGAGACGGCTTTTTTTTTTTTTTTTTTTTAAAGATTTTATTTATTCATTCATTTATTCCCCCCCTTGCTGCTTGTGCTCGCTGGGTCAGCCAACCACGCCGTGCAGGAACCGAACCCGGGGCCTCCCATATGGTAAACGGGAGCCCTACTGATTGAGCCACAGCCGCTTCCCTGAGAGGGCGTTTGAACAGAGATTGAATGGAGGGAGGGAATGCGGATCTGAATCCCAAGGCTGATGGCAGAGCATCTGGGGTACCTGGGGCAGAGCGTAACTGGGGGCATTTGAGAACAGCGGGGAGTCCTTTGGGGCTGGAGTAGCATGATGGAGGGGAGGTGGTACAGGATGAAGCTGGAGATGGGGAAGGGGTCAATCCCATGAGCCTTTAGGGCCATGGGACGTTTGAGGATTTTGAGCAGGGAAATGATGTGATTTGACTTGTTTAGGAAACCAGGGCCAGTTTCCAAACTCTGTGTCAAGGTATTTTTTGTTCATTTCTCAAAAAATTTTTGGCAGAGTAGACATAATTGGCTGAAGATGAAAGAGCTGTAAAAAAAAGAGGAGAAGTAGCCAACAACCACAAACAGCAGGAAAAAACTCTGAAAAAATGCTAAGACATCTATAAGACGTTGTAAATCTGTCTCAGGTGCCCCTAAGTTATGAATATGCGAGAAGCCAGTGACCAGGACTCTGGTCACTAGCAGACTGTGGCCTGGGTGGAGCCTTCTGCTGGCCTGGGATGGCCAGAGTGCAGAGAGCAAGACACCCTTTGGCCAGGAGCAGGGGTCTGGAAGCAGGTGGCTTTGACCCATCTTCAGAGGCTGGAAATAGGTGCCACAGGCTGTGGACTTGGGCCACAGGTAGAGCAGATGTGCTTCAGAAAGTGCAGGGTTCCTCGTGGCCGTGTGGAAAGATTGTTTCGCCGTTGGTGCCTCCCTTCCCGCTTTCTGGTCCTGCGAGGCTGGGACTGAGAGTTTGTGGAGTGGAGGATTATCCGGGGTCTTGGGTTCCAGCCTGGAATTCTTTCCTTTGTGCCAGGGGACCTCCTGTGCTCCTGGAGTCCCCTGTCCCCCTTTGCATCATAGCATCCATAGCAGTGGAATCAGAGCCAAGGGGAACCTCCTGGTGCCTTGCCTTTTGGCTGGTCCTCCTCGTCCTCCTCCTGCCCATGGTCGCTCCTGCTGTGGTCTTGCTGACAAGCAATCCCTCCACGCTTGCTTGGGAGTCTCACTGGGTCCCCTGTGCCGATCAGATAAAGGCCCGTCCATGCTCAGCCTCCATGTCTTTGGACATGGGAGAGGAAAGGCTCCTCCCTCTGAACTGGAGCCCCCGGGTCTCCTCCATCCTAGATGCACCGCGAAGCCCGAGCGTGCACGTCCCTCCTCTGACCCTCAGTTTCTCCTCTGCAAGATGGGACAGCTGGGCTGTCTGGGCCAGCGAGAGCGGAACTCCCGCTCTAAGATTTGGTGATTCCTTTCTGACCTCTTCTCCCAGGACTTCTGCCAGGTGGAGCATTGGGGGCTGAAAGGGAAGAGGAGCTTCACTCTGCCCCCTCCACAAAGCCCCTGGGGTGGGTGGCTGACATGTGGAGGCCCTTCCTGACCTCTGGGCTCAGGGTCTCCCTGGGTCCTCCATGAGCCCTGCAGCTGAAGGCTGCACTGATGCCCCGGTGCCTCTCGGAGACCCAGCTGAGCGCCGGGCCTGCCCAGGGCAGTGGGCTGAGGCCTGGCTGTGCTGCAGCCCTGGGGCGTCTCTTGTCTCCTTTGTCACGGACTCCCCCGAGGCCTCACATGGTCCACCCTTCCCTAACAAGAGTCCTGCGCCTACGCGGGACGGCAGCGATCTTCTCTTGGTCATTCCTGCTTCTTGCCCCCATCGCAACCCCGTCGCCCCTGCCCAGGCGCCCAGCCCTCGTGCCCCAGACCAGGAGCGGGCTCTTAGGAACGGCAGCGTGAGTGAAGGAGGGGGTGGACTCCAGGACTCCTCCGCCGGGAGGGTGGCCTTCGCGCCTGGGTGTGCTCTTTCCCCGTGAAGGATGGCGAGGAAACCAGCGTGCGTTCTCGGCCGTGGAGATGGGTTTTATGGGTTGAATCGTGACCCCTCCTAACCCCTCGGCCTCAGAATGTGACTTATGTGAAAACAGGGCTACTACGCATGGAATTAGGCAAGGCGAGGGAGATCACACTGGAGAAGGTGGGCCCTTAACCCAACGTGACTCATGTCCACCTAAGAAGGAGAGAGGAGAGAAGGACAGACTCCCGGGAGAAGGCCGCGTGAAGACAGTGAAGAGGCGGGAGTGATGCATCTGCAGGCCAGAATGGCCACAGAGGGCTGCAAATGCCAGGCGCTGGAAGAGGCCAGGAAGCGAGGGGGCAAGGCCTGCTGACACCCTGAGGTCAGGCTTCCGGCCTCCAGAACTGCGAGACAGTCCGTTTCTGCTGCTGGAAGCCCCCCCAGTTTGTGGAGCTCCGTTCCAGCAGCCCTGGGACGCTAAGGCTATGGGTTTGGCACCAAGTGGAAAGAACAGGCAACCTAACCGCACTGGACTCGGGCGTCCCTGCCTGTGCTCGGGCTGCCTGTGCTCCATCCGTAGGCAGTTTGCTCGGCCCAGCTTGTGCCTGGCCTCGTCCTGGGCACTGGAAGGGAGTTCCCGCTAAGTGAAGTTGTAAAGGCTTCCCGTCCCCTCTCTGGAAATGAATCAGCAGCGGGAGCCGGGCCAGGCTCGAGCCCCAGAGCCAGAGGCGGGAGCACCCAGCAGTGGAGCCTGGTTTATAAAGCTCTGCTCCTGCCCCAGAGGATGGATGGCGGGGGTGGGGGTGGGGGGTCTGCAGTGGCTGATGCGGTGGCGAGGCTATGTCCTTTCCAAAGCGGCTGCCACTTATCTCCTCCTCGGCCTTCAGAGACAGTGGCTGGGGTACGGGCAGGGGGCATGGGGCGCAGGGCGCAGCTCAGGCCGGGGCTTGTCCGTGGAGCGGGTGGTACAGCAGAGTCCAAGTGATGCAGGCCGTTGCGCACAGTCTCCCGTGTCCAGTGACGTCCGGCGCATTCTGGAAGGAGCGTCACGGCTCCCAGTGCACCAAGGCACTGATTTTTGGGGAACTAAGGTTTCCATATTTAAACACCAAAATCCACTTTCTTTTAAAATATTGACCGCTTTGTGTTTCTTTCTAAAATATTTGTAGTAGTTTTCCTTTTAACTTGTAAATTTTTTTCCTATGTATGTCTGTAGTTAGGGGAAAAAACCCACAAAATACTGAGGAGCACTAAAACTTCTCCCTCCATCTGCTCTTTTCAGAGAGGAGTCTTGTTAACATCCCACCTTCCCTGACACTGTGCTTTTAATTTCATCTCTTAGTGACGATTCCAGATCTTCATCTCCATCCTCACTAGTAGTCCTGTCCCTGACTCTGTTAAAAGCCAAAAAAAGTTTATGGTTCTTGAGTATAAAAAATGCTATGTGCAGTTATCTATTTTTTTATTTTTATTTCCATGGTTGCTGCTGTGGGAAAACCTTCCTTATAGTGCTTCTTGCCTCTCTACATATATTTTCCTGATTCTAAGATACACATCTGCCCTCTACATTTTAATGTTTCTGAAACCGGCATGTGTCTTGCCAGCTGTCAAAGGAGCAAATTCTGATGAAGATAATTGCCATCTGCCTGACAGTGGGGTCTCTCCCATTTTCCACCTCGATTGCTTTGGTCACGTATTTTGTGGGAGACTTGACCCTCGGCTGAATGTTAGCTTACATTTGGATCCCTAGATTATTGTGTATTCTAAAAGGGTACATCCTCATGAAGGAATAAAGTGCCCGTGAATGCAGAAGGTGGCCTGGCCTGAGCCAGGCAAAGGATCAAAGGCAGTAGACATTGCCAAATCTCTCAGAAGAGGTCATTGAATTTTCAGAGTTAAGGGAGGTAGGCATGACCGATTTTTGTGGAATGAAGAAATGCCAAGTGCCCCCAATTATTAAAAGCTTTGGGGAGGCGGCTGTGGCTCAGCTGGCTGGGCTCCCGTTTACCATATGGGAGGCCCGGGGTTTGATTCCCAGGGCCCCCTGGTGAAGGCGAGCCGGCCTGGCCCACGCAGCATGGTGAACTGACGCCTGCACGGCGCCGTGAGCTGACACAGCAAGACGATGCAACAATGGGAGACAAGCAGACACAGAAAAACGCAAAGCAAAATGGACACAGCAAGCACAAGCAGCAAGAGAGAGATAAATAAATTAAAAAAATAAACTAAATCTTTAAAAAAAAAAAAAGCTTTGGACTGACTGTCAAGAGAAACTGCTTAGTTTCCATTAGAATATAATTCAATAAAAGAAAATTGAAACCTCACATAACCAAGTAGGAAATCTACATGAAAGCCCCTAATCTGATTGGCCTGAGAATTTTCTCAACTTAAGTTTCCCGCCCCACCTCGCCTGTAGACCAGGGAGGGTCCTGCCGGACACAGGTAGCTGTGGCTTCTGGTGTAATGTCCCTTAGTGGAGACCTTTGCCCTCCAGGAACCAGAACCTCTAGACTTGTGCTGCCCAGTGTGGCTGCCACAAGCCACAAGCAGCTGTTTACATTGAAATTTAAGTGAAATAAAAATTCTGTTCCTCCATCACACTAGGCACATTTCAAGGGCTTGGGAGCCACATGTGGCCATGGCCACCATGTTGGTCAGGGTAGGAACAGAACATTTCCCTCAGCTCACTGAGGTCCACTGGGACCCACAGCACTTGTAGATATCAGCACAAGGGGCATCCGTTCTCCAAGTGGGTCACTGGGAGTGAAGCTGCGAGGTGGCCGTTCCTACCTCTGGCCCTTGGCTCTCAGGCTGTGTGTTCTACCTGGGGGGATGCAGCGCCAGGCTTCGTCTGGGTTCAGTAGGTTCCATCCTGGCACACGGGACCCTGCAGGGTGTGGTCTCCATGCCAGCCCCTCCCCCGAGCCTTCAAAAGGCCATTCCATTGCTCACCAGCCTGGCAGCTTCTGAGGCACAGTCACGCGGCCCCTGCCACGTCTCTTCTGCTGTGACGTGGTCCCCAGGTCTGAGACAGTGCTCTGAGGGACCCCGAGGCCGTGCTCCGAGGCTCTGCCAGCCCTTGGAGAGTGCTGCTGGCTACCGCTCTGTCGGCAGGGGCGTGAACCCGTGCCCAGAACACGTGCCAATGGCAGTGAAGTAGCTGGCTGGACTCTCCGGGGCTGCTGCCATATGGGGACTCGGCTCTGGTCCCTGTGGCTGGCAGGTTGGGAACCTAACAGAGTGAGAAGCTCCAGCAGCCTTGCAGAGTGGGAGTCCACACTCCCTCTCCTCCAGGGCCCACACCATGAGCTGCTTTCAAACGGTGTCTGGTTCTCTGCTGCAGATGGCATGGCCTTGCTCCAGAACTCGCGGGGCCGTGTCGTGATCGTCCTGTCTGGGCTTGCCACAGACTCCACGTGGTGTTTTTTCCCCCCACCGTATCCCCCTAGTACCATGGGCTCTGCTTGGGTCATATGGCCACAGTGACTCACAGTAAAGTCGACAGCATGGGAAGCTTGTGCCTGGACAGGCTGCAGAGCCCTTTCCTGCCCTGGGATCTGTTCGGAGCTGGCAGCATTCTTTGTTGATCAGTAAATGGTCCAGAACAGTATTCCCAAGTATGGAATATGCTGCTTGCAACACCCTGAGAGGCCTTCTAACTGTTGGGAGGTGCAGGATGCAATGATCAGTTCTCTGCTTTGGAGAGAATGTCTCAGCACGTGTCCGGCCACCAGGCCCCTGAAGACACTGACGCGAGGGCCCGGGAGACTTTGCAGGGTTTGTCGTTGGCTTCCAGAGGCCTTGCTGCTTCTTGCTTCTTTGGTCCAATTAGCATGATGTCATGGAGACACAAGACCACGGGGGTGTTCTGCTCAGAAACCAGAGTCCAGGTCCCTTCGGACTGTAATGGGGTGGGGGGTGGGATTGCCACCGCCTGGGGACAGACCGTAGACGTCTCTACTCCTGTGTGCGCCGCATGACGGCAAACAGTGCCTGGCCCTCCTTATGTGTCTGGGCACGGAAAAAAAATCCATTTGTCGGCGTGGGGGCCGCGTCCCATGTGCCCGGGCGCACGGTGGCCCAGCGGGGCGATGGCGGCACTGCTGGTGGAGTTTGCGGTGGGCCCTGGTGTTCGCCAGAAGCCAGACTGGTGAATTTAGTGGGAATATGATGGTGTCTTAGCCTTCTCGGGCTGCTGTAGCAAAGTGCCACAAACTGGGTGGCTTCAAGCAACAGAAATTGATTGTCTGACGGCCCTGGAGGACAAGGCATCGGCAGGGCTGTACCCCTCTAGGCTTGGGGGGGTCCTGGCTGGCAATCCATGGCGCTCTTTGGCACGTGGCTGCCTCGTTCTCTGCTTCCACTCGCCGGCTGACTTCTTCTCCGTGTCCAATGCTCCCCTTCTCGTAAGGACCCCAGTCTTATTGGATCAGGGCTGCCCTACTCCAGTTTGGCTTCGTCCTAACTAACATCTTCAGAGACCCTATTTTCAAATAGGCTCCCACTCACAGAACCAGGCCTTGGACATCTCTTTTTTGGGGGACACAATTCAACGCAGAACACCCCAAACCCTTTATCCGCTGGGTCTTTACGAGCTGCACTGACTTCTCCTTTCCACCCCACTCCCTGTGGAATGCCATATTGTTTGTGGCTTGGTGAGGGACGTGGGGGAAGCATTTTCAGAGGCTTCCGCTTGGCCCTCCTCTCTGTGGTAGCTTTTATGCCATAGGCCAAGGAGCCAGTGTGAGGGCTCAGCCAGCACCTGGGTGGCCTTCCCAGCTCTACGTGCGAGGACTGGGGACAGAGCCCCTGAGTGGGTGCGTGGGCCCAGCGGGCTCCTTTCCTACCTGTCCCCCATACACTTGCACTCCACCAGGGCCCCGTGGGTGCTGGGGCCCTGTGCTTACCAGTCCTAGGATGATGGGGCTCTCCCTTTCCCGAGTTTACTGTTTCCTGAATACATTCCATAGGTCTCTCTGGAGAGATGGAAGGAATCACTGTTCTCCGTACTTGCTCTGGTGTTACAGGATCTCTCCTCGTGAGAACTTAGCCTCTCCCTCGGACAGAGCCTTTCAGGTTTGCAGTGTGTCTCGGGTCCATAAACTGCTCCATAAACCAAGGGATCAAGATTTTTTTTTTTTTTAATCAAGGCAGCTAGCTTCAGCCTCAAGCTAGCTTAAATTTTTTGGTTGTGTAAATTAAGCAGTGCCCATCCAGCCTTCCCTGGGGAATGCTGTCCCACTGACCACCCTTGTGGCTCTCCAGGGGTCCGGCCCGCTCACTGCCCCTCTGACCTGGTCACTCATCAGGATCATCGCCTGCTCCTGGCCTCTGAGCAGCTCAGGACCCTGCCGTCCCCTCTGCTCTCAGGGAGACCAGTTCTCCGGCCTCAGAGCAGAGCCACCCTGCCCCGTCCCACGACGCTGGAGCCCCTGCAGGACTGCTACCCAGAACACACGCTGCTGGTGGAGCTTCTGACCTTGGTGTTGTATCTGCTCTAGTATGTTCACTTCCTGAGATATTTTTTGGAACTTTAAAAAATTGTGGTAAAATATACAGAACATAAAATTTACCCTTTTAACCATTTTAAGTTTACAATTCTGAGGCATTAAGTACATTCGCAACGTTGTGTACTTATCACCACTGTCTATTTCCAGAACATTTCCATCATCCCAGACAGAGACTCTGTACCTGTTAGGCAATAGCGCCTCCCCCTCCCCGCTCCCGCCGCCCCTGGTAAGCCCTAGTCTACTTTCAGCCTCTATGAACTTGCTCCTTCTAAATATATCACGTAAGTGGACTCCTACACTATGTGGGCTTTTCTGTCTGATTCTCACCCTCAGCCTGACGGCTGCAAGGTCCATCCGTGCTGCCACCTGTGTTAGAGCTTCATTCCCTTTTCAGCCGAGTCATGGTCCGTTGTGTGGACAGAGCACATTTTGTCCGTTCGTCCGTCAGCGGGCACTTGGGTTGCCTCCCCCTTTTGGCTGTTGCGAATGATGCTGCCAGGACACTGGCACGTGGACATCTGTCTGAGTCCCTGTCTCCGCTCTCTTCGGGTGTGTCCTTGGAAGTGGACAGCCAGGTTATATGGTCACTCTGCGTTGAACTTGCCGAGGAGCCACCAAACAGGTTTCCACAGCGGCTGCCCGATTTCACGTTCCGATCAGCAGTGCACGAGGCTTCCTGTTGTCCCACATCTCCACCATCACTTGTTATTTTCCAGTTTTTGGATAACAGCCGTCATGTGGGCATGTGATGGTCTCTCACGGCGGGTCCCTGAGCTTCTGGAGCCTTCCCGCACCATCTTTGTGGCTTTTCTGACCTTTGTGCTTCACCTTCTGAGGCCTTGGCTTTTCCAGGCTTCTGAGTCTTTCTTCTGGCCACTTGGCAGGGCATGAGGACTCCTCAGTGGGCGGGGAAGGCCCATCTCCCCCAAACCCCCGCTGTCAGCTCCAGCTCCAGGTATGACTTCCTGGCTCCTGGAGACACATTGGTGGCTCCTGTGGCTCCTTTGGGGTCTCTAGGTCTACGCTGGCAGGTGGCCCAGAAGGTTTTCGAAGGCATCGGCCTGGTGTCTCCAGTCCACGTCCTCTGGCCCCACTCCCCAGTCAGAGCCCTGGTTTAGGCTGAGTGGACCTGTCAGGGCAGAACATTCAGTCTTCTCTGAGCTCCCCTGCTCTTTGAAAGAAGTCCTGGGTTTGACCCTCAGCTCTCAGTGCTCCTCATACTCAGGGAAGTTCTCTGACTTCCACAGTTGACTTAAGCTGGTGATTAATCACCCTCAACCTCTCTTCGTCTTCTCTGGTCTGGTCTCTTGGTAGCACTCCGCAGCAGCCATCTGACTCTATGTGCCTCATATCTACTGCTTCCCTGGCACTGCTCAGATGCCTGAGACCGCACTCCTACCAGTTCCCCACGCCAGTCCTGCGCTGCTTCAGCCTGCCAGGGGCCACGAGGCCCCCACGCCCACCAGCCACGGGGTCCTCGGTGCCAGCTCCAAAGCCTCGTATTAGACCCTGCTTTCTAGAATGCTCCTGAAGCCAGCTCCTTCGCTTGGGTTCCCTGGGAAACTGAGACTCTGAGATTGGCATGCAGGGATTTTTTTAGAACATGTTCTTGGAAACTACCATGTAAGAGAGCAAGGGGTGCGGGAGTGGGCAGAGGGAGGGCTGAAACTGCAGTGCCTGCCCTGGAAGCCTCAGCCGATGCCCCGGGGAGCTGGCACTGTCCCTGGTCACAGTCCTCAGGCCTTTGCATCCCACTGTGGATTCGGGGCTCCTGGGCAGGAGGCCTGGCCTTGCGTGCAGCAGCTCCCTCTGGCCCAGGGCAATTTCAGGAAGAGACTCAGCCCTGAGCAAGCGGTCGCCAGCGCTGCCCGATGCTGGAGAATGAACACCTTGCTCCTGAAGGGTGGCCCTGGCGAGGCAGCCCCCACAACTGTGGTCAAAATGCCTTTAGTGTACAAAAGGAAAAACAGGGATGAGCTCAACCATGCCCTAGGAGCGGCGGGCAGAGGCCCCACGGTGGCCGGCTGAGGAACGGCCCCCCAAAATGCCCACACCCTCATCCCCAGAGCCTGTGATGGTGAGATTGCCCTGGATTACCCAGACGGACCCAAAACAGTTCTGAGTGTCGCCATGGGAAGGAGGCAGGAGACCAGAGGGGGCAGACGTGATGAGGGCGTCTAGAGAACGAATGACGAGGACGGGGCGCGAGCCAAGGAATGCAGGCCACCGCCAGAGGCTGGGAGGGGCCAGGAAACAGAGTCTGGCAGGAGCCAGTGCGGCCCATACGGTGTGTTTAGCCCTGGAGGATTCACTGAAGACTTCTGACCTCCAGAGCTGTAAGAGAATAAATCTGCGTGGTTTGAAGCCACTCTGTTTGTGGTGATCGTTACAGCAGCCATAGCAAACTCATTCAGACGTGCATAGGAGATTCGCAAAAAGATAAATAAAATTGTCCAATAAATGCAGCTGAAAATATATAGCCTAGTTACAAATACATATGTACTAGCTATCAAGGAAATTCAAAATGAAGCAGTAAGATGCTATTTTTACCTATCAGATTGATCAAGATAAAAAATGATAATTTCCATTTTTGGTGAATGTTAGGGAAATATAGATTCTCATATTGCTGGTGGGAGTGCTATATAAATTGGTATAATTTTTCTGGGAGATGATTCGAGAATAGTTATCAAATGACTTCATAATATGTATCTTGGATCTAGAAATCTGTTTCTGGGAATTTATTATAGGTAATAGTTGGAGTATTTCCTACAACAGTGAAAAATGGGAAATGACTTATGGTTCAAGGGGAGTGCGTTGGCTGAATAAATTTTGATATGTCTGTATAATAGTTGTACAATACTTTCTGTTTTGTACAATACTTTCAGTTTTGACATAGGATGATATTAATTATTGTTAAATGAAAAATTTAGGGCACAGAACACTATGAATAATATAACCCAGATTTCATTAAAAGATGTATATAAAATACCTTAAAGGTTATGCACTATAATTTTGATTGTGGTAATTTCTCGTAAGTTACAGATTAATTTACATTTAAAATCGACAGCGGGTCAGCAAACTATAGCACCTCGTTTTTTTTGTTTTGTTTTGTTTTTTTAATAGCCTGCAAGGGAAGAATGGTTTTTATACTTTTTTAAAAAGGGTTATTGAAAAAAATAAAAGAATATACAACAGTCACTGTATGGCTTGCAAAGGCTATAAAATATTTAAATCTGGGCATTTACAGTAAAAATTTTGCTGCTCCCAGCTCTGTATCTTAATTTTCTGTGGTGAATAAAACAATGTTAAAAAATGTAAAGCAAACAAACAAACAAAAGAATGGAATAAAGAATTTTAAAAAAATTTCATAGTGTAGTGGTTTAAGATAAATAGGTCAATGGGAGAATTAAAAACGATGCTAAAAAGGAGTATCATAAAATGAAAAGAGATGTGACGTACAGAGAAATGTATGCTGAAGATCTGGGACAGTTGATAAAAGTGAAACAGAAACTTAGCCTTGAGCTTCCTAGTGGCCAAAGCAAGAAGGTACACATGATCCACAACATGATCCCTGATACCTAAAACAGCCCAGTTGCTCAGGAGGAGTGTAGTAGTTTTCCTTGGCTGAGGTAATTTCGTCTCTGCAGCTGCATAGTGTGAATCTTTCATGTGATCTGTGAGTACTTTGCCCAGAGGGAGAATCACTCAGCTTTGGGTTCATGGAAGAACAGCTCTGGTGCAGAAGTCTTCGATTTAGGGCGTTACATCCTTTATGGCTGCCCAGATCCCTTGTCTACTTCCTTTCTTTCTTCTTGGTTCCAGATGAGGGTCTTCTGGGTAAGCCAGTTGGGGTCCCACAGCTTACACCTATGTGGCTGGAAAATACTTTGAGCCACAGCTGCTGCCGACAATAGTACTGAGGTCACATGTTGCCCCCAAAGCTGGGGCTTCCTGCCATCAGGATTACCTGAACCAAGAGCCCAGCCTAGGAAGAGAGCCCGCCCCCGAGGGCTGCTGCCCTGATTCCTGGGAAGGGGGCTATGGTAGGATGCCACATTGATGGGGGAATGGCTCTTTGTGGGACAGATGCTGGCTCTGCCTGGGGAGGGTGGACAGAGCGATGGATGGGGGTAGACACTTGCCGGCACCGTGGCTGCTGGAAGGCGGGCCTTGGTGATACCATGGAGGGGGGAAGCCTGGCAGGTTTATCACTGCAGCTTTCATTCATTCATTCCACAATGAGGCGTGATGTTTTCCACCAGTGCTGTGCTTAGGACCCACTGGGGAGCTTTTTAAAAAACAGAGACCCCCGACTCTACCCCAGACTTTGGAGTCAGAATCTCATGGGGGGGGGCAGGCATATGCATTTCTAAATCTCTCTCTTGGTGATTCTGATGGAAATCGTCAGTAGAGAAACCACTGGGGTGGACCGTGGATTTTGGCACTTGAATCCTGACTTCTGCGTATGGGTCCCATGACTCACCCTGCTTGTTAGTCACATGACCTTCGGCGAATGACTTACCCCCTCTGAGCCAGATTCCTCATCTGTAAAATGGGTTAGAAGGAATATGGGTCAAGTGGCACTAACCACACGGTCAGAACTCAGCATCCTGATGGAGAAGGCTGCGTTGCCGGCACCCTGGGTTCAGTTTCTAACGATTGAACGTTGGTTTTCTCCATGGCTCCATCTTTTTCAGCTGCCTTCCCCTTGTAACTGGGTCCCTCCCTTATATCCAGGTCCCCGGGCCTGGGGACCTGCCCAATATCTTCGTGCCTCCAGAGCTTGCAAATTCCAGGGCATGGCAGGGCCAGCGGGGCTGGGCAGGTAAAGTGAACGAATGAGGAGTGGAGGGTGAGGACTGACACACATGCTTTGTGCAGTAAGCCTGCCAGGGTCGTCTCTAATTCCCTTCAGAAATATGCACACCATTTTTCTTGGAGACGCAGTCCTCTTGGTTTATGTTTTGTTTTCCCACTTTTAATAGAGACATGGGTACCGAGAAGTATTTCCTCGCCATAAAAAAAACAGCCTGGCAAGTGCAACGGTAAATGTCGGCTGAGACGGGGAGTCTCAGGGCTGCCCACCCAAAGGTTCAGCGGTCACTCGGCTCCTGCAGATTGTGGCCACCTGGGAATGTGGCCAGAACTGAATTTTTTCAAGAGAAGCCAGAAATTTGGATTTTTTTTTTTTTTTTTTTTGAGGCACCGTTGCCGGGAACTGAGCTGGGACCTCCTACGTGGGAAGCCAGTGCTCAACCACTGAGCTACACTGGCTACCCGAGTTTTGTTTTCTGTTTGCTTGTTGTTTTTAGGCGGCACTGGGGGCCGAATCCAGGACCTCCCATGTGGGAAGCAGGTGCTCAACTGTTTGAGTCATATCTGCTCCCCTGGATTTTAATAAAATGTTTCAGTTTTTAAAAATAGCCCCGTGTGGGTCAAAGAGAAGTAGTTTAGGGCTGACCATGGCCCAGAGCCCACTAGTTTGCATCCTCTAATCCAGACTCGAGGGGCTGCCTTGCTCCTGCCAGTGGCCCCCCGGAAGCCCTGGTCTCAGACCCCTGGCCATCAACCCCTTTTTCTCTGATCTCCCGTATTTCATGTTCCTGTCCTTGCTTCATGGTGCTTTGCCCTCCTGCTGGGACATCCTCGTCCCTAAATGTGTTCTTGGAAATACGTCTCTCCTCTGATAGGTTTTCTTGAGAATACGTGCAATGAGTTAAGGTATCGCTGGTAATTAGCTCACTGTGCTTTGGCAATGGAAAAATCTTCCTTGCCAATAATTTCTCTCGACATTTTTTCAGGCAAAGCAACATACTGGGTAGTTATTTTTAGATCAGGAATAATTTGAGTGTTATAATGTCAGTGTACGTAAACCTGGTAAGATTATAGGAAGGTTTTAAAATGAGTTTTGAAACTAGTGACATATAAATTAAATGTTGAAATACTTGCCCACTTATTACTCAAAATACCAGCTCGACTGTTGTTCCCCCCCCCCCTTCTTGCACTAAGACAGCATCAGAGAGCCCAGCTTAGCCTGGTGAGGAAGCCTGTCGGATGTGACTGTAGCACCTTCTGCTCTGCTCTCTGGTCCTGCTCCCCCCCCCCAGGGTTCTGTCTTCTAATTTATGGCCCCCCATCCATCCATTTCTGCAAGCCAGAGGCCGAGGGACATCTCCACACGCCTTCTTCCTTTCCACCTCCTCCATCCTAAACACCTCCCGACCTCTTTACTCTTCACCCCTGCCACTAGCCTCGCCTCTGCCACCACCACCTGGCTCTTGGCAAGGCACTGGCGACACCCTCTCAGTGCACCCCCTGCAGCGGCAGCCACATTGCACCCTGGCTTAGAGCCCCCAGAGGCTCCTCCTTGCCCTCAGGATAAAGACCCACTCGTGCTGGACGACTCCCGCCCACCTCCCAGGCTGGCCCCCGTGGCTCTCCGCACTCCGGCCTCCGCCCCCTTTTGTGCCTTCATGCATATTGTGCAGCTCTGTCTTCATGGAGTCCCCGACCCCTCCCCGCCTGCCAAGTTCACCCAGCCTGTCCTTCACAGCTCAGTGCTGACCTGACCCAGGTATGTGCCTTTGACCCTGCAGAGCTGGTCCTCTCCTCTTATCTTTTCTTTCACTCTCTGTGCTTCTCCATAGCCTTGCCAGCTTGTATTTTATGTCTATTTGTGCACCTATTTGACGCACATCTGTTTTTACTACGAGTATGCAGGTTCCATATGAGCACATTGAACTGCGTCCCCTGAAAAGATGGGTTCCAGTTCTAACCTCCAGTTCCACGAATGAGACCTTATTTGGAAATAGTCTTTGACGTGTGATTAGTTAAAATGAGGCCAAACTGGGAGCGGAGGTGGCTCAAGCGGTTGAGCTCCCGCCTCCCACTTGAGAGGTCCTGGGTTCATTTCCCAGTGCCTCCTGAAAAAACAAAAACAAACAACAAGCAAAACAAATGAAAATAAAACAACTCAGGGAAGCCGATGTGGTGCAGTGATTGAACTCCGGTTTTCCACGTACAAGGTCCCAGGTGCAATTCCTGGCCCCTGGCACCTCAAAAAAAAAGAAAAGTGTCCAAACTGGATTAGGGTGGGCCCTGACCCAATATGACTGGTGTCCTTATATGAAGGAGAGAGTTAACACAGAGACAGAGGCACACAGAGGAGAAGGCCACGTGCAGGTGGAGGCAAAGAGATGTGGCTACCAGCCACGGAGCACCAAGGATGCCAGCCAACACTGGAAGCTGGAAGAGGTGAGGAAGGGTCCTTCCCTAGAGCCACTGCAGAGAGCGTGGAGCACATTCGTGGGCACCCCGAACCAGTGCTCGGGAGGTCTGCTTTTCTCCCAGTGTCTGTCTAGCTCTGTGTCTATGCACATTTGGTGGCAGGGGAGGAAGACTGCTCTGGCTCTAAGCTGGAAAGACCATGGACGTTAGAGTCTGAAAACCAGACTATGAGTCCCAGGATGGCCACTGATGGGTCATGTGGCTTTGAGCAAGCCACTTAAACTCTCCAGGCCTCAGTTTCCCCCTGCGTGAAATAGGAATGAAGATGCCGATGCACTGTTGTTGGAGGGTGAGAAGATACAGCATGTAAAATGCTTAGACAGAGCACTCGATACTGCATGCACTCGATGAATCTTAGGTCCAGTTTCTCCAAGAGCTGAAGGACATTGTGTGCAGATTCCTCTGCCTTCTGATTAGGAAAAAAAGATAGTTTTAGCTATTTAGGGTGCTGAGGATTTATATTTTCTGTGGCTTCACCTAAGCTCTTGAGAAGAGACAAGTGGCGCTTTGAGGTGTGCGCGTGTGTGTGTGTTTATTCTACGCCGAACACCTCTGGGGAGTCCCTTTTGGCATTTAAGGCTGTGCTAAGAGCCCCCAGGGACTGAGGGATGTTAGCATATCCCAATGGCTCCTGAATTCATATCCAGAAAGAGAAGAAGTTAGACGTTTTCCCTTTTTAGACCTGGGATGAGAAAAAGAGGAGACAGTTGCGAATACCGAATTGTACCTAGGAAACTTAGAGGTTGCATTTCTTTGAATCTTGCTCCAATTTAGTCTGTCCTTTCAACCAACATTTACTGTGCATTCTATTTGTGTGTGATGCTTATGCCAATGTCAGGTTTCTTTCAGACATTTAGTTTAAAAATAGTTCCATTTGGTAGGCAAAGAAGGCTAACTGATTAGAGAAAAGGATCCTCATGGCTTCTGAGGCAGTGGTTTGTACCCCTGCCTGTGCTTTAGAACAGCTGAGGAGCTTAAAGGAATGTGGGTGCTTGGAGCCACCCACGCCAATTAAATCAGACTCTCTGGAGGGCCACTGCTGGCTTTGGCATTTTGTAAACTGCCCTGGTGGTTTCAGTGCACAGCCAGGGTTGCAAACCACTGTTCTTGGGGAGCCACAATGAAAAACCACTTTGTTTGGACCTCATAGTCACTGGCAGCTACCAGGGAGGTCCACCTGGTGAAAGCTTTTCCCACCTGCAGGCCAGGGGCCTGGGGGAGGACCAGCCACCTCCAGGTGTAAACCTGGAGAGGGAGAGGGAGCACTGCACTCAAGAGGGAAAGACTGGGGAAAGGGCTGAGCCTGACCGAGGGAGAGTGGGGGGACTGAGGCGTAGGTTCGCCTCGGAGAGGTGGGGCTAGGGAAAGGCAGAGCTTTCTGCGGTGTGCAGGGAGGCTGTGAGCAGGCAATGGGGAGGCTGCTTGGAGAGAGGGCAGGAGGACGGACCTGCCACCGCAGAGCCAGGTCCATGTCCTGCTGCTGCTGCTCTTTGGCCGAACTCTCAGGGACGCGGTGTCCTCATCGATAAAATGAGGTTAGCTCCTGCTGAAAATGCTCCACGACTGCGAGGTGCTTTTCCACTTTAATAGCCTCAATGGACAGGAAGCGAGTGTGCTGGCGCCGAGATTGCAGAGGCAAGCTGGGCAGGCGGGGGATACGACACCCACAGCTTCCCGATTCCTTAGGAACTGGACTGGAATTAACCAGACCAGACACCAGTGGGGTGCCAGCATCCACTCCAGACCTGGAGAATGCCGACGGACATCCGTAAGGTAGCAGCTCTTTCTCTGGTGGCAATAAAAGATTTGGCCTTATTTTATTCTGGAAACGTACAAACAGAAAGTAGGCAGAACACTAAAAGGAATCCCCATGTCCCCTTCACCCAGCGTCAGTTGCCGGCTCATGGACAGTCTTGTTCTGTGATGATCCTTAGCGGCTTCTTCCTCTCCCTTGTTATTTTGAAGCTAATCTCAACATATGATATTGTTTTATTTTTAAATATTTCTGTCTCTAAAAGATAAGAACTTTTGAGCACCATTATCACAAGTAAAAATTTAACAATAATTCCTTGATATCATGGAATATCCAGTCAGGGTCCAAATTTCCAATTGCTCATAAATGTCATAATTTTTAAAGTCTGTTTTTCAATCAGGCCCACACATTGTGAGTGGTTGATGCGTCTCTTAAGCATCTTTAAAAAAATTATTATGGTTTTATATACATGTCATAAAATGTGTCATGTCAGCCATTTTCAAGTGCACAATTCAGTGGCACTTGTTACAGTTACAATATCGTGCTTCTACTACCACCTACCATTGCCAAAACTCTGCGCCCGTGAAGCAGTGACTCCACACTCTTCCTTCCCCCAACCCCTGGTAACCCCTGATAGACTTTCTGTCTCTAAAAAATTTGCTTATTCTAGATATTTTGCATAAGTGGAACCATGCAATGTTTGTCCCTTGGGGTCTGGCTTATTTCATTTAGCATGAGGTTTTCTAGGTCCATCCATGTCGTAGCCTGTATCAGAACTTCCTTCTTTATTGTAAGTACTGACCACGTTTTGTTTACCCACTTACCTGTCGACGGGCACTTGGGCTGCTTCCACCTTTTGGCTGTCGTGAAAAAACGCTTCAGTGAACACTGGTGTATAGGCACCTGTTAGAGCCCCTGTTTTCTGTGTCTTTGGGCATATACCTAGGAGTGGAATTGCTGGGCCATATGGTAATTCTCTGTGTAACATTTGGAAGAACCACCAAATTTTTTGCACGGCGACTGTGCCACTTTTCATCCCCACCAGCAAGGCACGCGGGCTCCGATTTCCCCACCTCTTCGCCGACACTTGCTGCCTCTACCTTTCTGACGGCAGCCGTCCTGGAGGGAGTCACCTGTCATCTCATTGGGGCCTTAAGCAGCTTTTTGTCTCTAGGTTCCCCCTTCATTCTTCCCCCCTTTCTCTTTTTTCTCCTTGCACTTTACTTGCCGGGGAAACTGGGTCACTTGCCCTGTAGTGTTTCCCGCTGTCTGGGATCTTGCTGGTGACCTCATTAACTTTTGGGCTGACCGTGTACTTTTTAAAACTGGTCGATCAGACGGGCTTATTCTGCGCCAGGCACGGCTCTAAAGCAGTTAAAGATATATAGATAAGCTCATTTAGCCCTGCGAGGTGGGCACCATTCTCTTACCCCCCATTTTCAAGGCAGGGAAACGGAGGTTAACTGAAGCCAGGGTTAGGTGGCTTGGTCGCACAGCTGCCGAGTGACGGAGCCGGGAGGCTAGTGCAAAGGAGGTGGCGGTTTCGGTTCCTGGGGAGACAGGACCTAAGCCCATGAGAAAAAAAAAAAATTAAAAACAGAAATGGCAACTCAGGTCAACAGAGGAAAGATGCCCAGACCACACCCGATTATCTTCCGAATGAATAACACACACCGTGAATGTCAGGAAAGAATCATGGAAGGCAGAATCTCTTCACAGCTCTCCCCAATTTGGTATAAATCCAGCCATACGAATCACCTCAGGGCATTTTGTTAGTATAGTTGTGAATGATTATTGTTCCGGAAACTAGCCAAAATGGATGGCCTTGTTATTTAGCAGAAATAAAGCAAGGTGGAGGGCTGCCTCCGTCTTCCTGAGAGCCCCTGGGGGTCCCCTCTGCAAGGGCTTCCTATATTTTGGTGGTCGTAAAGTTTATTTTTGAAACAACAAAACACTGTTTTGGAAAATGGAGAAGGAAAGCATTCATCTCCCCGCTGCGTCATGCCTCTTTTTCTCAGTTTTTCCTCTCGGCGTAAATATATACATCTCCTTTACTTGTTGCTGCGCTTGAAAATTTGAGCCTTAGGTCTGAGGGATGGAAAGCTTGCAAAGTGGGGAGGAAAGAAGCACTTTCCTTCTTTTCTGTATCCCCCTGATCTAGCTAGTTTGGGGTCACTGTTGAGGATTCTTTAGGAGCATGGGAGTCCTGGGAAGGACGGGAAGTCAATCAGGAGGCTGCCAGGTGTGTGGAAGAGGCCCTGCTGCCCGTCCTGCCCTGCCACAGGCTCTCAGTGTGACCTTGGCCTTCAGGTGACAAACTGGACGACCTTGAAGCCCTTCCCAGCGGTGACATGCCAGGATGCTTGGATTCTAATAAAATCACCATTTTTTAACCCAGAGGAAAGCCACGTTGGTCTGGGAGCTGTACAGGGGGATTTAGAGCTATCCTTCTGATAGAAGAACAATTGTCTTGGAGGAAAAATTGGTCGAATTGAGTCCTCCCGACGGCAGAGTTAAATCAGTTAGATTCAAATCAAATCCACCCAGCCCTGCCCGAGCATCACCAAGAGATGAATCAGGAGAAATCTGCCTTTGAAACTGACCTCGATTCGGAGACATCCGTCATTTTTCAATGGACCTTTAGGTTGTGGACTTTCCTTTGGGCTCTGTGTTTTCTATTGATGCCTGTGAATGAAGGAGAGTGACAGCCAGCATGACCCATTTAAAAAGAGTCATATTTAGGAAAATGGAAAATAGCCCAGCTATAAAGTCTAGAAATTGGGAACTGAAAATTATTATGGGGTATCATTTCTGTGGGGTCATGCTAGCCAGCACAGCTGGCCCGGGGCTGGGGGCTGGACTGGCTGCACCTTACTAGAAATGCAGGTTCCCAGGCCGCAAGTGCCAGAGGTCCATTCTGTGGGTGGGGCCAGGCCTGGGAATCTGGATATTTAAGTGCTTCCCTGGGGAAAGCCTGGTAATGGATGGTGGGGAGGGTACTGCAACATCATGGATGGGATTAGTCCTACTGAGTGGTGCGCTCAGGAGGGGTTGAGATGGGAGAGTTGATGTGTGTGTGTGTTTCCACGATAAAAAAGAGGAGTACGTAAAGAGACAATGACCATTAAATGATGGTCCTGGACAGGGTATAATAATGGAAGAGAAAAGACCCTAAAGGGGACATATGGAAAAAAAAAAAAGGAATATAGACTGAAAGCTTTATGTCAATGTTAAAGTTCTTGAACTTGATAACAGGATTAGGAAATATACATGGCAGTATTCGTGTTCAAGGGGCACGATGTATGCAACCTACTCTCAAATGTTTAGAAAATAGGTTAGACAGACAGACAGACGGATGGATCGACAGAACGATAGATGCAGCAGATGTGGCGAAATGTTAAAGTCGGTGGATCTGGGTATCTTGGGGGTGGTTATTGTCAAGTTCTCTGTATGGGTTTTGAGTAGTTTTGGCAACTGTCCTGTAAGTTTGGAATTCTTTCAAAATATAGTTTAAGGGGAAAAAAAAAACTCTCCAGTGATTACAATGCTAACTAATCCAGCTGGGTTTGTCAACCTCTGATCTACTCAACATAGGCTGAACTAAGACCCAGACTGGGGGCTGGGGCAGGAGTTCCCCAGTGGCCACCCTGGACCTGGACGGAGGCCCTCGAGTCCTCACCTGACCCCCCTTGAAAGTGGCAAACAGAACGCTGACGTGGAACCTGGAAATACGTCTTTAAAATGCAGCTAAGTGGTAGGAGCATTATAAGCACGTAAATACGTACACGTGAAGCTAGAGTAGGGAGATGGACTTAGAGGATTATGTCCTCTATTTGGGTACCAGGACTGTTGGCCATTTTCTCTCCTGCTGTCGTGAAGTTGCTTGGGGAGAAAACACTCATTTAAAAAATAATGGTCACACAATACATGAGGGAATCTGAATTCCTAGCCTGGAGAGCTCTGCCACAATCTCCAAGGGAGCAGCAATAGTCCTCTGAGTGTAGGGACAGTGCCTGTCAAAATAGGATGACCCACTGATGT
>JAKSZT010054401.1:2620949-2768547 GCA_026826555.1 Tolypeutes matacus | reverse complement strand
AAAAAAAAATAATGGACATTTCAATGGCCAGTGCAAGCCTGCTCTCAGTTCCTCCATAGGACAAGTCGTGCTTGACTTGCTGAGAGTGCCTTTTAAGCGGCTAAGCTCGCACCTTTGCCAGCACTCACCATAATGAGGCCAGATATTTTAAGATCACTTGGGTAAAAACTTTTACATTTATTTAACTTGTGAACAAAAGATGGGATTGGCGACCTCCTTACCCTCCTGTATTCCTCCTCGGTGTAATTAACCTAATTCTCCCTCCTGTTGGCGGAGGGGAGGAAGGGGAACTGGGTGGCCTATTCATAAAACTGGCACAGCCCGCACTCTGCGCCCCCGGGGGGGTGGGCACGCTTCTGTCGAGCGCCCCCCAGGTAACAGGCCCCGTGCCGGGGCGGCTCTCACGCCACCCCCAGGCCCCTGGATTCCCAGATGACAAGGCTGAGAACCTCCCAGGGGTCTCCAGAGAAGCAGAACCAACAGGACATACACACAAATACATAAACACAGACTTATTTGAAGGAGGTGGTTCACGCCACTGGGGTCGGGCAAGTTCAAAACCTGTAGGGCAGCCTGGAAGTTCCCATCAGAGCTGACCTTGCAGGCTTGAGTCTGGAATCCCTCCGGGAGGCCAGCAGGCTGGAAACTCAGAGAGGAGAGTCTTGAGGCAGAATTTCTTTTTTTTTTTTTTTAACCCCCCTCAGGTCTTTGGGCTTAAAGCTTTCACCTGGTTGGAGGAGGCCCACCCACGTTACGGAGGTCCTCTCCCTCATGTCAACTGATGGGTGGTGCTAATCCCATCTGCAAAATACCCCCATGGCACATCCTGGCCAGTGTTAGCTGACAGACCAGGCTAACCCTCCCAGAGGGCTGACGGCACCTGCCAGGATCCCAGAGCCGGTACGCGGTACGGCTGAGCTCACACTTGGGGTCTTCTGTTTCCAAAGCCCACTGCGCCTTCTCCGCTCGCCTCCTGCACATTTCCAGATCTGGGATTTCTCTGGAGGAGAACGATTGAGCAGAGAGGAAGAGTTGGAGAAAGAACATAGCGGGCCTGAGCTGCTGCTCATCTGGCATTATCTAGTAAACACAGAATTACCAAGCCCCACGGTCAGATGCTGGAAGGCAGGAATTCCCAGCAGGCAGGTGCCCGTCCTTTCCTTGAGTGTTCCCAGTGACGGGAAGCTCATTCCCTAAGATAAAGTCTGTCTGCTAAATGACAGCTCCATGCACAGGGACCGTAGCTGTGTCTTCTGGTATCCTCAGCACATTACTCGTGTTGGATTAATTAATCTGGGAGCATCCCAATTACTGAGGATATCATTCCTTCTATTGCAACAAAAGCATCCTCCCTGCCTCTTCTCATTGTGCCCGGCACTGCCACCTGGGGCAGATGGAGGGTGATCTCGACGGGAAGCCGAGAAACCTGGGTTCTGCTCCTTCAGGGTGACACACAAGCGTCCCGTGCCTCAGTTTCCCTGTAAGTGAAACAACACTGCTGGCCTGCTGTTGGCAGAGGTCCTGGCTCTCCTGCCCCGTGAGGCCGGCGTGGCTGTGGGAAGTGGTCTGGAGAGAGTCCGCTGAGCACCCTGCGAGCCGTGGGTCCCCGGGCCAGCCCGTGCTGGAGGCCTCACTTCAAGGGACATGGCCAGGTGGGGGCTGAGAACGAGGTCGCCCCAGACGGCTGAGCCAAGACTTGCTCTGCCGCTCTTTCACAGGGTTCGCTTCGGGGCTTTGGAAGGTGTGGCCGGCATCCCTACCGCGGCCTCACAGGGCGCAGCGTCCAGTCAGACCCCCGGCCAGGACTTAGTTACGGCAGAGGGACAGGGGCACGGGGTGAAGGCTGGCGGCGGCCAGGTGCAAGCTTGCAGAGTCTTCTCCCCGTGGAGTCAGCCCGTGGTAGAATGCTGCCTACCGAGGAGGCTCCTCAGAAAGCCCCTGCCCGGGGTCTTCACTGGGGCTGCTTGCGCTGGCGCCAGACGCCGGGTGTTCTGTGTGAACCATTTGGGCACAGTGAGACCCTCTCGGCAGGCTGTGGGGGACCCTCCTGAAACCCAGGTTCCCTGAGGCCAGCCCAGGGCCCATCCGGCTCGCAGCCTTCCCGAGGACGGCGGCCTCAGGCCTGCCGACTTCAGCGTTCCCTGCGCAGAGCAAGGCCCTGGAGCCAGACTGCCTGGGTTTCCCTCGGGCCTGCCGGTCGCTGAAGCGAGCGAACTTTCCTTTGCCTCCGTTTCGGCACGTGTAGGACGAGAGTAATAAGAACACCTGCCTCACAGAGCTGCTGGGAGGTCGTCTTTATTTAAAAAGTGCCTGGACAGGCCCGAGCACAAAGGGGCACAAGGTGACTCCAACGTAGCTGCTGTTATTCTTTTTTAAAATTTTTATTTATTTTATTTTAACAATTTTTTTTTAATTTTTTAAAAAAGATACTTAGAGTACAGAAATGTTACACAAAAATTGTAGGGCTTCCCATGTTCCCCACCTCCCACTCCTCCCACAACCTCCCACATAAACATCCTTCATCAGTGAGGCTCATCCCCTGCGATGGATACACACGTCCCGGGGCTTTGCCACTGAGCATGGACCACAGTTCACACTGTAGACCCCACTCTCCCCCACACAGCTCTGCATGGTATGTGCTGATGTAAAATGGCCTGTATCTGTCATTGCAGTGTCACTCAGGATAATTCCCAAGTCCCAAAAAAGCCCCCGTATTACGACTGCTTTTCCCTCTTCCTGCCCCCCCCCCAAACTGCTATTATTCCCATCATCCCCTTGCTCAGGGCTCCGTGATGCTGCAGTAAAGGAGCCTCCTGAAGGCTCTGGAAGGTTACTGGCACCGTCCCGCCCACGTGGTGCCCGGTCCAAGGCAGGGGTTTGGGACTGTGCCATTTACCTGCAGGACGCGCGTTCAAAGCCTGGGGCGTGGGCAGGGGACTCAGTGCTGATGGTCTCCGACCCTGGAGAAGAGCCTGCTGAGGACGCTCGAGGGAGCGGGGAAGCGGGCGGCAGGGGCTGGGCCTTCTGCAGTCGGAACATGAACAGGAAGGAGGAGGCAGAGGGCACCGGCCCAGCTTCCAGCCCAGCGCCACCGCCAGCCTGCCGAGGAGCCCGCCACTCCCCGAGCTGGACAAGATGTCCCTAAGTCTTCCACCTCTGACAGACTGGGCCTCTGGAAGCCTCTCTGGAGCTGGATGTGGGCTAATATGTCAGCAAGCTCTGCAGTCCCAGTGTTAGAGCCCAGGGCTCCTTTTGATGGCCCGGGCAGCCGAGACGCGCCTGGACTCGTAGCCCCCCTCCCAGTCTTATCCTTTCTGCTCTTCGCTGCCTGCGTGCTGTGTCCTGACAGTCACTGCCTCTGCCTTGAGGAGTTGGTGACGGCGTCTCTGTGGCCAGCGGCCAGGATCGTTGTGGCCTGGGAGATGCGTTTGGTGGCTTCCCCACCCCCGCTCTCTCTCGACCCCTTCTCTCCCCTCCCGAATGCCAGGCAGGTGAGGCCACAGTGCAGAGATAAGGCTGCAGGGGAGTCTGGGTCGCGAATGACAGAAACTCCGTTCAGTCCAACTTCAGGAGCCAAAGGAGTCAGTTGGGTCAGAGCTGAGTCCTTCGGAGACTTTAGGTGAGGCTTGGACTGCATCATCAGGATTCGGGGCCCCTCCCCTCGCATCCTCGGGGTCGGCTCTGTCCTCTGCACCTTCTTACCTCTTGGTGACAAGATGGCAGCCAGCAGCTCTCTGCAACCTCCGCAGAAAAGCAATTCTTCTTCCCAGCAGAGCAAACAAAAGTCCCGGACTGAGCCTCAGTGGACCTGTTTGGGGTGCCCAGCTCTGCCCCTGTCACCATGGCCACAGGGGACACAGGTGGCTCACCTGGACTGAGAGGGGGCCAGTGCCCTCCAAGGAACGTCTGGGCTCCGTCACCAGGAAGGAGGGGTGTGGGCAGCGAGCCGAGCTCAGCAGCAGAGGTCCAGCACGCAGGGGGGCGGCCTCCCCCTTCTGGGCTCCTGCTAAACCAGTCATCAGGGCAGGAAACTTGCATTAATGCTATTTCGTCCTGAGGGTCTGGAGCTGTCCCTGAGAACCTGCTGAGTGGTCAGAAGCTTGTACTTAATGGGCCCCCAAAGCAGAACTGCTCCCAGCACTGCCGTGAGTGGGAAACAGCCGGCCAGGAGCCGTCTGGCTTCTAGAAGGAGGCATTCTGCCCCCTCCCTGCTGCCCCCCTCGTCACCCTTGGGTGAGGCCCTCGAGTCCCCCCAACTTATCACCTGATGAACAAGCAGCGGGGACACAGGCTGGGGGTGGGGGTGCAACTTGCTCCCTTCTCCGGAACTCACACCCTCCTTGGGGGAAGTGGCTCCAGCTCAAACAGCGGCAGCGTGGATCCTCTGCTCCATTAAAATCGGGGAAATGAGCTTCAGAAGCAGGGAGGAAGGAAGGGGTGGGCAGGCTCTCAGCGCCGCCTGTGTGTTCTGGGACCTGCTCGCTGCTTTACGTACTTTGGATAAATTAAGACTTACGACAGCTCAGTCAGACTTTTATGGGTCGTCCAGGGACGCCCCCGCCCCCATCCAAATCCCCTGTGTCTGTGCGTGTGTTCAAACTCAGATTCTTGAGCCCAGACCCCTCGACCCCTCATGTGTGTTGGGGGGAGGAGCCCAGGAATCTGCATTTTAATAAGGCCCCCAGGCTGTTGTTATGTGCGCTAAAGAGAATCACTGGGCAGGGAAACCTTATCTCTGTTTTACAGATGAGGAAGCCGAGGCTCCAGTAGCTCTAGGAACTCAGTCACCCTCTGTCCGTTAGTATCTTTCTCAAATCTCATGCTTAGGTCTGTGGCCTGCTCTCGTTCCCTTGGGCACCTTGGCCTCTCTTAGAACCTCTGCATGTCTCCCTCCACTCAGATGGGACCTCCTCCAGGAAGTCTTCCCGGATTCCATCTCCAGCGGGTTAGTCTCCTCCCTGCACTGGGCTCCCCAGGCACAGCTTGCCTGAAGCCTAGCGCTGCCCTTGTCTGCTGTGGCTCCTCCTTTCCTCCAGAGAGTGCCTCTTGCATGCCCTGGTCCCCAGTAGGGGGAACATGGGGGGGGACTCTTGTGTCTGTGGCCCCTCAGTGACTCCCGGGAGTGAGGGGTTCTGTCTGGCAAGAATGGGGGACGTTGGGGCAGTGTCATGGACAAGGGCACACTTGAGCTGCGCCTTGCAGGATGCGGTGGGAAGGGGGGCAGCTGCCCGCAGCTTGGACCCCATCTTCATTCTTTAGCAGCGGAGTGTGGAGAACAGGCCGAGATGACACGAAGGTCCCCGGGCTCCGATGAGGCTGGGCAATTAGCTTCCGTTCAGCATTAACTGAGCACCTATGCGTGCTGGAGGTGCACCAGATCTGACCCCGCCCCGAGCAAGGGGTCTTCCAGCTGTTTTGAACTACTACAGAATTGTTTAAAATGTTTTTTATATGTTGTTTGTCTTATTCGGCTTAAAGGAGAGTCCTCAGCGCTGAAATCAGTGGGCTGCGGCCCAGATTCCCTTTTTAAGGCAAACGAGGGATCAGGAGAACAGTGGCCTGCCTGGGTGGACGCCCACCCCGAGGGGGCCGGGTGGAAGTCGAGGCTGAGGCGCCTGGTTTTCCCGGGGAGCAGAGGAGGCCGGGTCCCAGAATCATTCAGGGCTGTGCGACCAGCGAGGCCACCATCCATGACCAAAAACGTTTCTTCACCCCAAACAGAAACTCCATTTGGGCAAGAACTTCCCACCCCGGTAACCTCTGACCTCCTTTCTGCCTCTACAAATTTTTTTTTTTTTTTTATCCCCCGCTTGCTGCTTGTGCTTGCTGTGTCCATTTTGCTGTGCGTTTTTCTGTGTCTGCTTGTCTCCCTTTGTTGCATTCCAAAAATACATGCAATATTTAAAAAAACTTAAATCAGTAACAATCCAAGTACAAAATCATATCAAAATCAGTTTAAAGAAATACAGTTCATCTTGAGGCAAAGTCCCGTCTGCTATAGACCTTTGAAACTTACAAAACCATTTAACTGCTTCCAATATACAAATGGAAAGACAAAGGATAAACATTTTCAATATCATAAGAAGAAATTGGGATGTTAGACATGAGTCATGGATCCTCTACAGTTCAGTAAACCTGCAGGGCATCCTCCATTCGATTTCAAAGTTTGAGAGTCATTCTTAAGATGATGGTTTCTTCTCCTTGGGGCCACATGGGGACCCACCCTTTCCACAGGCTTGCCCAATGGCCATTTTCTTCGTTCCAACCACATCAAGCATCTGGGTGTTGACCAAGCTCCAGACCTTACAACCCAAGAGTGTTGGGGCGATTGCCATGCCTTACCCAATCTTTGGGTTAGTCTTAGCCCCCCTAGTACAGTGAGGTGAAGACAACATTCCCCCTAACCTTTGGCATACAGGCTCAACCCTCTCAGAGCAATGGGTTGACCACCTGGCCTTCTCTAATCCATGGGGGACAGGTACACCCCTCTCAGACCAATGGGGTATTGACCTTAACCGCCCTAATCTTTGAGGAATGTGCTACAACCTCCCTGAACCCTGGGGTGGCAAAACTCTCTCAGAACATCGGGTGGGGACATCCACCCTCTTCAACTGCTGGGGAAAACTCACCTTCTCTTCACCATGGGGCATCAAAACTTGGGGCATCTTGCTGCGCCAGCTCGCCACGCCGCACGGGCCGTCAGCTGACAGCATCGTGGCGGGCCGGCTCGCCTTCACCAGGAGGCCCCGGGAATCGAACCCGGGGCCTCCCATACGGTAAACAGGAGCCCAGCCAGCTGAGCCACAGCCGCCTCCCTCTGCCTCTACGAGCTTGCCTGCTGTACGTACCTTACAGAAACAGAATCATGAATTTGTCTTTTCGTGCCTGGCTTATTTCACTCAATACGACGTCTTCAGGGTCACCCATGCTGTGGCACGTTCCGGGACTTCATTTCTTTTTACGACTGAATAATATTCCGTTGTGCAGGACAGACTTTTTCATCATCCGTTCGTCTGTTGGTGGACGCTTGGGCTGCTTCCACCTTTTGGCTGCTGTGAACTTTGGTGTACAGATAGCGGTTTGCTCTTTTCACTTCTTTGGGGCATTTACCTAGGAGCCGAATTGTGTCTAATTTTCCGAGGAACTGGGCAAGGCTGTCTTTTATTGTCAATGATTGTCCTGACACACAGTCCATGTCCAACCAAACCTACATGCCCTTTTCCCCCTGCCCCCTCCCCTGTAACCTGTAATCTCCTTCCTGTCTCTGCAGGTGTGCTATTCCCAGACATCGCTCGTAAGTGGCATCCTACGATATTTGTTCTTATGTGCCGAGCTCATTTCACTGAGGATGATGTTTTCCAGGTTCTTCTGTGTTGCAGGCCTTAGAACTTCGTTCTTTCTTACGGCCAAATAATACTCCGTCGAGCGGCTGTGCGAGGCACGGCTGTTTTCAGTGGGACATGGGAGCTAGCAGCGGGCTGTGGAGATGCTGACGCTGCAAGCTGGCAGCTGGGTCTCTGGGAACGGGCTCCTGGGAGTGCAGGGGTGACCATGCACTCTTCAAAGCAGAGTGTGGGAAACCAGGATTGTCTTGAACCAGTGCCAGTGGATCTCTGCATATGCAGGTGTAAGAGGACTAGGAGACTGAAATTCATTCCGGGTTAACTAAGTTGTATTTGTAGGAAGTGTGTCAATGCAAAACGAGGCATAGTTTCTCCCCTCCCAGGGGGGTGGGCACAAGGTCCTGGGTCCCTAAAGTCCATTTTCAGGGCAGCATCAGTCCCCTGGCTCAGACACCTCTGTGTCTGGGGGGGTGGGGGTGGGGGTGCAGGTCACCCCAGAGATGCATGGATGGAGCAACCCACTCACCTCAGCTGCCCAAGGGCCATCAAGGACTCTTCTGGAAGGTGGGGAGAAGCCAGCGCTGGATTGGGGATGGGAGTCCTGGGTTCCAGCCCAGCTCCACCTTGTTCCCATCTCTCTGTTGTCCTGGTCAAGTCCCCCCCCCCCGTCCTAGTTTCCATGACAAAGGGCCACTAACTGGGTGGCCTAAGACAGCAGAAATGGATTGTCTCACCGTTCTGGAGGCCAGAAGTCCGAAACCGAGGTGTCGGCAGGGCCGTGCTCCCTCTGAGACCTGCGGGGGAGGCTCTTCCAGCTTCTGGAGTTTGCCGGCACCAACCCTGGTGCCCCTTGGCCAGCAGCTGCCCTACGGCGTCTTCTCCCCGTCTGTGTCCAGCCGTTTCTCCTCTAGGACCCCAGTCATGCTGCATCAGGGCCCACCCTCATCTGGTTTGGCCTCCTCTTAACCAGTCACACCTTCAGAGACCCCATTTCCAAATAAGGTCCCACTCGCCCGACTGGGGTTTAAGACCTGAACATGTCTTTTTGGGGGGATGCAGTTCAACCCTTAGCACACCCCTCCCTGCCAGGTCTCATTTGCCCCAACTTTGATGAGTTTGAACTAGAATTTCTCCGAGTGTACTTATAGCGCTCACATTTTGAATCTGTGATTTTAGGCTTGGACTGTAAGCATTTCTCATTAATCTAGAACCTTTTTTGGGGTAACTTTGTATAGTTACTGTGTATTTTGTTTTGAGTCTTTCTTTCCAGAAAGACTTTCTTTCATCTCTGTCCCCATATTGTACTCTTCTATTTTCAGCAGTTCATCTCATTTTTGTCCCCCCACCCTTCTTCTAATGGATTTTGGAGACAGTCAGAGCTGGGTTTGGATCCAGACTCACCACTTCCTATTGGCATGACCCTGGGCAGGCTATTTAGCTGATCTAAGCCTCAATTTTCTCGTATGTAAAATGGGAAAAAGAATTCTAGCTATCCTGAGGTTTTTGAGTAATTGACATGCTACATGTACGGTATCTAGTTTATCGCCTGGCATGTAGTAAGCGTATTCATGGACGTGAAAAGAAAAGACACCTAGAGTTTGGAGCATTGAACACGGGAGGAAATTTTCAGTTTAGTGTGAAACGGGAGCTAATAATGTGTACGGCTCTTCAAAGTTGGAATGGGCTGCCCTTGAAGGAAAGGAGCTCCCCATCCTTGGAGCTGTGTAAGCAGGGGCCTGCCAGGCCAAAGCAGTGTTTCCAAACTTCCGTCACCACAAGAATCCTCAGGCCCCCACCCCAGACCCACTGACTGGGAGTGGACGGCTGGGATTCCATATTCATGGGCACCTCCTAGCGAGGTATTGAAAGGAGACATTTTTGCATCAGCAGGACATTGGACCAGAGGACCTTCCCCCTCTGAGATGCTCAAAACCAAAATGAAATGTCTACTTAATCCCCTGTAGTTCCTTGGTGGGGCGTGCTTCAGTTTTCCCGTGAGGTCTTGGGGCCAAACCCCGCAGCCACCTGAAATGGCCCGAGAGCCATTCTCTTTGCAGTGTAGGTAGACTCTGAGGTTTGGAGAGAAGGGCAGCCCCAGAAGTCATTGCTCGGTCCACAAAGGTCATTTCCGGTAAATTCTTAGCCTTTTGTCTTCACCACCAGTGCCTTGGTGGAGAACTGGAATTGGTTTTCCTTCCCCAGTGCATCCTTTCCCAGGAACATACATTGCCAGGTCCTCTGCCTAACCTGATGGTCAGTCAAGCTGCCCACTAAAGGTGAGGCACACAGTGCCGCTCCCCAGGTGTGGTTTGCAACCACCTGCCTCAGGGTAGTGATGGAACATGTCGCCGATGCCCCAAACCCAGGCTGCGCGCATATGTCTGGAATCAGAATGGGGGGCCTGGAGGGGCAGGGGAGGGAGTTGAGGGCCCCGGGGTACAGTGTGGCAAGACCGGGATTTGCATGCCAAGCACTGTCCATAGGTGGTTTCCTTGGCACACGAACATTGGAGAACAATCAGAAATGTTCTGTTTCATGGGGAAACAGCTAAGGAAGGAAATTTGTTTCGCCCAGTTTAAGAAGACCATCTTTTCTTCTTCTACTCTCATCTCTTCCTCTTGCAAATCCACATGTGCCCCCTCTCGTTTGTGCCCTGCAGGGTCCCACTGCCTTGCCCTTGCTCAGGTGGTTCCTGCTCCTGGTCTGCCCCTTTCTTCGAATGGTCCTCTGACTTAAAGGCCCAGGCTACAGATGCCTCCTCCTGGAAGCCTGCCAGATTCCTCCTCGGGAGGCAATCACTCCTCTTGCCTCTGTACACGTCTTTCCCTTTGTTTGAACTGGCGGATGGCCGTGGATGAGTTCTGGGGAGAGTTCTGGGTGTTTCTGCCACTGTCCCCCCACTGTTGTTTTGGGAATTACTGGGTGGCAGTTGCTCTCATTCGCTCTCTCTCCACTCCCACCTTCACCCCGTTACCCAGCCAAGACTCAGGGGGCTTGTAGGGGCTCTCGATGTCTGTGGGATGAAGAGACCACTCTGCCAGCCTTGGCTCCCCAACTGGAGTCTGGGGTTCCTACCCAGCCTCAGTGGTGTGTCCCAAAATGCCCCACGGTTGCTAGACGCTCTGGGCGTGCCAGTTCTGTGAAGCCCTGATGAAAATAGAGACAGAGCAGTATGCAAATGAGGTGAAGATTGTCCTCATAGAGAACAGCTGATGAGATAATTTGCATATCCTGACTTGTATTTCGAGTAAGTTACATTATTCCTTAAGGAACTGGGGCAGCGCATCCTGTGGAATGGAGATGAAGCGAGAGGTAGCTGTCAAAAGCAGCTGGGCCCCAGGCAATGGTGCTAGGCCAGAAGCAACGGGGTGGGGAGGGTCACAGAGGGGCAGATATTTTAGGTCAATATAAGGAAGGGCTTGGACTGGTGCAGCTGCCAGGAAGGGAAGGGACTTCCTCTTGAGGTGGTGAGTTCCCTATCACTGGAGGTGTGCAAGCAGAAGTCAAATGAGCTCTTACTGGCTGTATGATAGAGGGTGAGAGGTATGACTCTTGTGATTTCCAGTTCTCAAACTTCCACTCATTCTCTGATGCTTTCCTTCCTCCAACCCCACGGTGACTACACTTCAAAAAAATTATTGAGGCGTATTTCACATAACATAAAATTAACCATTTTAAAGTATACAATCAGTGACATTTAGTACATTTGCAGTGATGTGCAAACACCACTTCTATCTAGTTCCAAAATATTTCCTTTGCTTCAAAAAGAAATCCCATACCATTAAGCAGTTCCTTCCTCCCCCCCCTCCCCCAGGCCCTAAGCAACCACTAATCTGCTTTCAGTTTCTGTGGATTTGCCTATTCTGGACATTTCCTATAAAGAGAATCGTACAGTATGCATCCTTCATGTCTGGCATCTTTCACCTGCCGTGGTGTCCTCGAGGCTTATCCACTTTGTAGCCTGGGTTAGGTCTTCGTTCCTTTTCATGGCTGCATACTATTCCACTGTTTGGCTGGACCATGCTTTGTCCAGCCCCTCATCTGCTGGTGGACACTTGGACTGTTTTCACCTCTTGGCTGCTATGAAAACACGTGTGCACATATGGTAGTTTCAGCCCCTGTGTTCCATTCTTTGGGTGCATAGAAGTAGGAGTAGAATTGCTGGGTCATTTGGCAACTTTGTGTTGAACATTTTGAGGAACTGCTGGACCATTTTCCATAGCTGGTGTTTTTTGATGGGCAGAAAATAGCCACCCCGAATCCCACCAGGGCATCATCAGCCACCCATTCTAATGTTGTGTGTCCCCCAACACACATGGATAGGACGAAGTCGTGTGAAGAGGTTTCCTTCTAGAACCCCAGTGGAGGGCTGCTTTTTGCCCCGCCCCACATCCCCTGGGCACCTCTGCTGACAGGGTACCTGTGACAGTTTGAATTTGGTGAATCCCAGAAAAGATTATGTTCTTAAACTAATCCATTCCTTCGGGTGCGAGATCCTTTGATTTTAGATTTGGTTAAGGGACCTTGATTGGATCATTTGATGAGATTGCTTTAGGGCTTTTGATTGGACTGCGTCAGTGAAGCGTGACCCAGGTTGCATCTCCACCCTCTTGCTGAGTCATAAAACAGAGACACAGAGAGAGAGACACACCGGAAATGGGGCTCTGCCATTTTGACCCTGTCATGTGAGAGAGAGGACGCCAGGTTCGCCTACAGCTGCAGAAAGACAGAAAAGCCCCAGATGCTCAAGGAGAAGAGGCTCAGGGAGAGATGCCTGATCGTCCACAGCTGAGCTCCAGGATAGATTAGGGGGAGACCAGCAGACCCGTCATCGTGCCTCGCCACGTGGCAGGACTCCAGGATCTGCCAGCAGCCGACCTTGGTGAGAAAGCATCTCTGATGGTGCCTTGATTTGGACATTTCACAGCCTCAGATCTATACGCTTTTACCCAAGATAAATCCCCTTAATAAAAGCCAACCCCTTTCTGGTATTTCTGCACTGGCAGCCTTTGGCAAACCAAGACAGTACCCCCTCCGGGCCCCACTGCCTTTCTCTGCATCGCGGGTCGCGCTGCTGTGTCTGGACCTCGTCCCCATGGCGGTGCCAAAGCCTCGCTTCCCCCAGAGGGTAAGGCAGCCCCTTCCTGGGAGACTCCTGAGCTGGGCGCTTCCCATTGACCTTGTCACACGCCACTGCAGTGGCACCGCGGCCTCAGCCTCTCCCACCCGTGCACCTCTCCTGCCTGCGCTGGCCTCTGTCCTCAGGACCAGCCTCTCTGGTCTCCTGATGCTCTCCCAGCCCCCTGCCCGTTCGCCCTCGCAGGTGTCTCCCTGTGACATCTCTTGTACATCTCTTCCCACCCTGGATCCCATCCTGGCACCTGCTGCTCAGAGGTGCAGCACTAACACAGAAATAAAGGACGGCTCCAAGAAGCATTCTAGATGATTCCTCAGTTGTGCACAGCGGTAACTGCTCAGCAACACCCTTTATTGCCTCTTTCTTCCTCCCTCCCCCTGCCCCCTCACTGCTGCTTTCCGCTCTGCTTTTAGGGGCACCCAAAGGAACCCAGGAAGCGACCTTGGTGGAGGAGCCCAGACGTCCTTATTGGTTTGTTTTACTGACGCCGCAGCATCGCAGACACGCAGACCAGGATGTGGCCTCAGCAGGCACCTCCAGGAAGCCCCCGCTTTCCAGATGGGGCCGTATCCGCCCTGACGAGACACAGACACTGTCCCCGACTGTCGTAGTTTGCCAAAGGGCTGCCGATGCAAAGTACCAGAAAAGTGTTGGCTTTTATAAAAGGGATTTATTTGGGTAAAAACGTACAGTTCTGAGGCCGTGAAATGTCCAAATCAAGGCACCATCAGGGAAGCTTTCTCACCAAGGTCAGCTACTGGTGAGCCTAGCGTCCTGCCACGTGGCCATCAGGCAAGGCAGGCTTGGCCAGGCTCTCTTGCTGTCTCCTTGAACTCAGCTGTGGCCCATCGGTCACGTCTCCCTGGGCCTTGGCTCCTTGAGCCCAGCTGCAGGCACACCTGGAGTCCTTTCTCTCACGTGGCCGGATCAAAATGGCAGAGCTCCCTTTTCCTGGTGTCTCCCTCTGTGTCTCTGTTTATATCAGACCCACGGAGAGGACGGGGCCTCGGCCTGAGTCACCCCTCCCTGGTGGTCCAGTGGCAAGGCTCTCACACCCACAGGAATGGCTTAGCTCAAAACCATCATCATCTTTCTCTTTTGGGATCCACCCAGTGCCAACCGCCACATGGACACTTTTTCTATCGTGGTGTTGGAGATTGAATCCTGCCCCCCACAAAAGACATGCTCAAGTCTTCGTTTAGGGCTCCTGTGGGCGTGAACCCCTCTGCAAAGAGGACCTCTGAATTTGTTGCTGTGTCGGGGTATGGGCTCATTTGTGAACAGGCTCTTCCAGACCCTAAGTAGGTGTGGCCTGGCTGAGTCAGGGTGGGCTTAGCCATGTGCCTGGGGGCCTTTTAAGGAGAGGAAATGCGTGCCGGGGAAGCCGGGAGCCAGGGAAAGCCACGGGGGAGAAGGAGCCGAAGGAGCCCCAGAATGCCGCCGACCCGGGGAGGGCATGGCCTCGCCTCCATCCGGTGCTAGAATTCTAGCCTCCAAACCGAGAGCCAGTCAATTCCTGTTGTTGAAGCCAACAAACCAAGACAGGAAGCAGTTGGGGGGGGTGTCTTGTGTGCCCTCCAGTTTTTCAATTTTCTTTTGTCCTGGAACATTCTAAAATTCTCCTGCTGTTTCTTTCCCCGTCACCCTCCCTTCTCTCTGCTCTCTGCCCACTTAAGCATTACCTTTCTACGACTACTCCCTACCCTCGTCTCCCCCACTTAAAGCCTCTTCCCTGTGGGAGGAAGCAATTGGATCCATCAGGATTCCTTCCCAGTGTTTTCTTATTAGGGTGGACTTTCTTTTTCTAGGGTGATTTTCCATCAGCTTTACACCTGCTGCTAGCTCCTCTCTTCCCTCTTCTGCACGGTTTTTTCCAAATTGCACTTGTTTTTGGCACTTGCTCTCAATAGGATTTGGAGGTTATTTTTCTACTTCCACATAATTTGAGGTTTGGGGCAGCTCTCCTGGTTATATTGAGGGTGTGTGTTTTGTGTAGTTTTATTTTGTCTTGTCTTTTGTTGCTTTTTTTTGGAGGAGAGAGCTGAAGTTTTGGCCTTAAATGGCTGCTTTTATGACTACCCAGCATCCCCCTTGGCCTGACATTTTTGTCGCTCCTTTCATTAGCACTTCTCATACCCGACTGTGGACCTCTGACGGCGCGCTGGAGCCGGCTCGGCTGGCTGGCGAGAGCTGGTTGTTACATCCTCAGGAAGTTCGCACGCTGGCTGACTTCACACTGGGTAGCTTGAAATTGGGTGTGGTAGGAGGATTTGTACCACAGAAACTGGCAAATGCTACAAAGCAGGGCCTACAACCCCACCCCAGTTGCTTATTAAACATTTACTAGCATACCACAATCTGTGTATGTATGTCTCTCCTTCAGCCTGTGCCCTCCAGAGCTCACTATGTAACCACCTGGCACCTAGAAAACTCCAGTGAGTGCTGGCTGCATGAGTGATACCTACTGAGTGTACCAGTTAGTTGATGCTGTGTAACAAACCATCCCAAACTTAATGGAGAAAAACAACAACCATTTCATTATGCTCAGGGATTCTGTGCATCAGGAATTCAGATAGGACACAGCAGGGTTGGCGTGTACTTCTCTGTGGTGACCAGGACCTTGGCTGAGGTGACTCAAAGCCTGAGCTTAACTGAGTCTTTTGACCCTAGGACCCATGGGAAACCTCTCCGCATGATTTTGGCTTCTGACAGCATGGTGGCCGGGTTTTGCCAGGAAGCATCCCAAGAGAGCCAGGTGGAAGCTGCCTGCCCTTGATGATTAGGTTAGAAGCCACATCGCATCCCTCCTGCCATGCTTGATTGGTCAAAGCAGCCACAAGTCTGGGCAGATCCAAGGGGGTGGGGGCATAGACCCCACCTCTCAATGAGAGAAGTGCTGAAGAGTTTCTGTGCCATGTTTGAAAACTGCAGTGCTGAATAAGATGAGGAGCTGCCATTTATCGGGCACCTACTATGTCCCAGATGATTATTTCCATGTTGTGGCTGAGGAACGTGAGGCTCAGAGAGGCTAAGAAATTTCCCTGAAGTCACACAGCCATAAGTCATTGTGACTCTTCCATAAGGATTCACGACCTTCATATGGGGACAGTGCTGTGACATTTGTTAGACAGGGGAAGGCAGGGATGAATAAGACCCAGCTTGCTTTGGAGAACACAAAACCAACTACAAAACCAACTCCTCCTGTCACACAGGCACCCCCGGGACATCTGAGCACACAGCCAGTGGGGGTTGGGGGTGAGCAGTTACTTCACTGTTCCTAAAAATCAATCAAGGCCATTTGTGCTGAAAGTGCTGAGTAATTGCTCTTGTCTTGGCTAATTCAGCTTTATAACCTCAAGCCTGTAGTCACTAGTGTGGAGTCCTTTAAATTAGCTGTAAAGTTTCAACCTGATTGCTAAACTGCCTAAATTATCAAGTTTTCTCATTGCTAGTTGAATGCATGCATAATTAATTTTTTCTAAAGTCTGGACTCAAAGCTGCTGAAATCAGATCTTTTTCTTGAATTAGATTCAAATGTCACTGGGAAGACTTTGATTTTATGATGGGACCCAAAACAATGCACAAGTTTGAACGATTCTTAGTTGAAGCCTGTTTGGGGCAGGGAGGGAGTAGGAGATGTGAGAGGGCTCAATTGTTTTAAAATGGAAATTACTTTAATTCTTACTAATTTAGAGATGGCCCCAGTCTCCATTCATGACAAGTAGGAATCCCTGACTCGCCATGACTCAAATGTTTTTACCAAGATGAATAGCTAACATTTGCCAGAATCTTTACGTTTGTAAGGCATTTTAGACTGTAAGCTCCATGAAGGCGGGTATCTGTCTGTTCCATTAGTTGTGTTATTCCTAATGTGTAGAATAAATAGTTGCTGGCACATGGTAGGCACTCAGTAAATATTAGATGAGTGAAGATGTTAGCTCATTTGATCAGGACAGCAACCCTGCAAGGAACTTTTATTATTGCCATTTCATAGATGAGGAGATTGAGGCTTAGAGAGTTTAGTTGACCTTTCCAGGGTCACACAGCCAGGAAGAAGTGTGGTAGTCAAGGCTTGAATCCAGATTTTTGGACTCCTTGTCCTATGGTTCTTTTTTTTTTTTTTTTTTTTTTTTTTGAGGTACCGTGTCGGAGATTGAACCCGGGACCTCATATGTGGAAAGCCAGCACTCAACCACTGAACTACCCCAGCTCCCCAGAGTTGTTTTTTTTGTTTGTTTTGTTTTTAGGAGGTACTGGGGATTGAACCCAGGACTTCATGCATGGGAAGTAGGCACTCAACCACTTGAGCTACATCCGCTCTTCTTTTTTTCCTTAAGTGCGTTAACATGTTACGGGGATTCACGAGAAACTTCTCACTGGAGCACCCACTCAGTCTGCTTTTGATGCATATCCCTGATTGATGGTAATTTTTATACTAGTGGAGCATTTTATGCTTTTATTTACTCCATAGCAATGATGTACAATAGAACTTTCTGTGATGATGGAATTGTTCTATATTCGTGCCGTCCAAAATGGTGGCCGTGAACTCCATGTGGCTAGTAACCACTGGAAATGGGCCTCCTGCAGCTGAGAAACCAGTTTTCATTTCATTTCATATGAATGAATCTAAATGTAATCAATAACCACCTGTGGCTAGTGGCGGCCCTATAGCCCAGCACAGCTCAGTCATTTAAAAGTATTAGTGGGTTGGTGACCCCTTGAAGACATCTTGCTCCTCTCTCTCTCCCTCTCCCCGCCCCCCCCACCTTTTTAACAGAGATCTGTGGCCCCAGTAGAAAAGGAGACTTCCCAGGGGCTCACAGTGAATTAACATAGAGAGGGGCCCAAACCCCCAGGCCCTATTTCCCACACTGGCTCTTTCCCTTTTTTGTATGGTCCTTGCTGGCTGTTTCCCACTTCCCAGTGGTCTCCAGTTGACCGAAAGAACCCCTTCATTTCTCTTTTCTCTTTTGGCTCTCTGTGCTTGAGTATTTCACTGACCCCTTGCTGCTGAGCCAAAGAAACAAAGCATGAAGGGAAGTGAAAATTAAGACTCCTGCCTTGCTGGGACTTCCGGCTGCTGCTCCAACAGCCCCACGATGCCGTGTGCCTGTTGCCTGCACCGGGCTAGGCAGCCATCTTTGGTCACACTGAAACCTGAGTCATCATCATACGCACCAGCATGTCGCCACCCCTGCCCCGTGCCGGGTGCACCCCATGGAGTGGCCCTGGTAGGTGCTGTTATTCCCATTTTACAGATGTGAAAAGGGAAACACAGAAAGATAAGTGTTACGAGAATTCGAACCCAGGTCTGGCTAGTTTCAGATTCAGGCTCATCTGCCTTCTCTGGTTGTTTCTCTCTCATGGGCCTTTAGTTGTTCCTGGGTATCTGGATGCATGTGGCTGCAAGTCATAGAAAAAGAGCGCAGAGTGGCATCACCCCTATGGCAATTCATGGGCACACAGTGGGAGGTGCAGCGGTGGGGTCAGCTCGTTCCAATAACAGGGCCGACTTGTCTGTGAGGCCCCGTAGGTCCAGTGCTTCTGGCCCCTGCTAGTTTTAGAAGCCCATGCAAATGTTTTAATTCATTAAAAAAAAAAAAAAAAACTTTTGGCTCAAAGAAAATGTTTCAGTGTATGATATTAATATAGTTTCTCTTTATTCAATACAGTCTTAAAATATAATTTTTAATTTAATGTAATTCTTTTTGCATGTGGAAGGAGGGGCCGGGGGTAGCAGTTGTACCTAGGCCCAACAAAAGCCGCCCTTTCCAGTAACTCCAGCAAACCTGTCTTCCTAGTTCATCCGCCCAAATTTCCCAAGCACATGCCTTTAGGGAAGGGCGTGTTCTGATTGGCTTGCTCCTGAGCCAATCACAGTCAAGGAGAATGGGCTTGCCTGTGATTGGCGGGGGAGGGGGCGGTGGGACCAAATGAACCTCTGGTCCTAGCAGGGGGGAGGTGATATGAATTCTGCTGGAGGCGGCCAAAATCCATTAGACGCAGTTTAAAAAAAAATGGGTGACCCACCAACCTCAATGAACTTACACATCCTGGAGCCTTGCCACCAACCATAGAGTGTTATATTTTAGGTAATCTAAGCACCTCTTAAAATATATGTGTATATATATATATATAAATAACATTTTTGTAAGCAAATACACATATATGCATATATATTTATATATCATTTTACAAATGTTTGTATGTATTGTGAGAATTTTGATTTTTACCCATAATAAAAAAAAAAAAAAAAAAATGGGTGAGGAGGATGCTGAGGCTACGAGGCTGTAAGGAAAAGGGGGCGCGCCCCCTTCCAGTTGACTTCCTATCCTGTGGTCTTGAGGAACCCAAACTGCCTGCAACTGAAGATGTTCCCAGCAGTAAAAGCGCTTGCTTAGGCTCAGTGATTCCACTCTACCTGGGCTTAAGGTAATTAAGAGCAAGAAGAAAGTTGAGGCTCATCATCTGATCACTAGTTCTTATCTGTGGAAAGTATAATTCTTTTACAGTAGCACAAACATGAATAATCCCTTTTTCCTCTCTGTACATAAAGGGGTCGGTAATTTGGAGCGCATTTGAAAATAGATTAATATAAGTCCAACTGAATTCCCTCGCTCATTAAGCCTCAGGTCTTTTGTCCCTGATTAGAGTTTAGGACCAGCGGTGCACAGGAATCAAACCTTTCCTCACCCAGAGCGGGTTCTTAGAAGTGAAGCCTCAGGGATTTTACCCTTACTTTGGACTCAGACTCGGTTTCAAATTTGGCAACAAATTTAAAATTGATCCAGTGGGGCTCAGCCCTGCTCTTACTCACCACAGCTGGGGGTAAGAGCAAACCAGCTGCGGAGCTGCAGCAGCTGTAGTGTGCGTGCTTTTGAGCTGCACAGGGGGAAGCGGGGAGACCTACAGGCAGGTGAAAGAAACCTGCAGGTGGGCAGACCCCCGCGCCTGCCTTGCAGCAAACCCTTGTCCTTTCCTCTCAGGGAAAAACACCTGAACTAGTTGTGAGCAGGTGGTGGCAGAGGCGAGGCAGTGTGCACAGGGCAAGCAGAGGGCAAGGTGTGACGGCTTGGAGAAAAAGGCAGGGACCGCCGCGGAGCTAACAGAAACGCTTTGAGAAAGCCGTGAGTGCACTTTTCTTTATAAAGTCAAAAGAAAGTTGTTGCCGTCGACAGCAGGCATTTCACAGCAAGCTCAGGAGTTTTGCAGCCAAGTGAGGCCTGGTAAATACCTAAGCACTGGTAAAAGCTCAGCAAATGCCCAGAGAAGGCTCTGACCTCAGGAAGTGAAATTCAGGGCAAGTTTATAGCCAGCGAGCTGGTCGGACGATTAGCTACCCTTCCTTTTAACATTGATTTACGTATTTACTTATAACGTGGTTTTGGGACACCTGGGGGAATAGCAAAGGCCCTCAGCTTGGGGCTAGCCCAGGCCTCCAGCTCTACCTAGTTCTCATCTGTAAAATAGGGATAAAATTAAAACAGGGTCCAAGTGCGATGATTTTAAACACGTAACTTATTGTTCTATCTTACGTCTAACTTTTCAAAGAGTCTGTTCTGATTGATGATTGTGATGGTGCTTGAGGGAAAGCTACGTTTTTCTAAAATTCTTTGTTTGCAAAGCATCAGACTGACAGGTTATTTGGCTGCAATTCAGGGAAACACAAAGCCTTGAAGCTGTTTTTTCCAGTCCAAAGTCTGGCTGTAAACGTCCGACTTCAGGCCCAATTGAGCACGCCGGCTCCGTCCTCCAGGCTGCAGGGCGCCGGGCGAGCTGTTGGACTTGTCATCTGGAAAGTGCGCCTATTCCTTGGTGAACCAGAGGGCTGGGGCGGCGTGGTCTCGGGGGCCCCTTGCAGCGTGTGGTTTTCGCAGTCAGCTGCGCTCCGGGTTGGGGGCTGCCCAGAGCGATAGAGCCCAAGGAAAAAGCTGGGGGGCACATACCCTCTTCTAGACACCCAGGCAGGTGCTCGCTTGTCACCTGGCCTGCGTGGGCACTTCCCTCATACAACGGCCTCCCCCTGGTCAAGGGGCAAATCGCTGACAGGTGTTCAGAATGAGACTAGGAGGCCCGCAGGTGGCTACCTTCGCCGAGCCCCTGGAATGCAGGATCTGTCGACAGTTGTGCCAGACGATTCCGGAATGAGCCAGAAGAATAAGAGGCTGAGGGATAGCTTATCTCGACGGTCTCCATGTCGTTCAGAACACCCAGACCCTTGAAGCAGGTGCCTGTTTCTTGGGGTGCCTTGCGATTATCCTGCCCCGGGAGGGGTGCGGCTTCTGAGGGAGAGGAGGAGGGGGTGGATCACAGCTTGGGGCTGCTGGCTTCCCGTCTCAGGAGCTTCTCCAAGGACGAAGCCCGGGAGCCAAGGTGAGCTCGGAGCATTACGTGGACATCTGAAATTGGGGTCACCCCTCTAGATTAGCTGAAGTCGGGTCCCAAGTCCATTTTTTAAAACTTTAAAAATTAATCAATTAATGTTTAATTCAAGCAACTGTAGGTTTACAGAAAAAGCGTGATGAGATGATATTATTATAATTGTACTATTAACTATAGTCCATAGTTTACATTGAGGTTCTCTCTTTGGGTTGTAAAATATGTTTATTCTGGTAACATATATACAGCCTAAAATTTCCCATTTTATCCACTTTCAATTATACAATCCAGTGGTGTTAATTACACTCACAGTGATGTGCCACCATCCCCACCATCCATTGCCAAAACTTTTCCATCACCCCAAATAAGCAGTCACTCCCCATTTCCCAACACCCTGCTCCCCAACCCCTGGTTTATTTTAGTTTCTGACTTTACGAATTTGCATATCCTAATTATTTCATGTAAGTGAGATGATACAATGTGTGTCCTTTCGCGTCTGGCTTATTTCACTGAGCATGCTGTGTTCAAGGTTCACCCATGTTGTCGCACGTCTCGGAGCTTCATTCCTTTTTACGGCTGAGTAGTATTCCATTGCATCTTTTTGATTCAGGTGCCTTATCTGATAAGTGAAGTGAATCTCAGAGGCCAGGCAACTAAAGAGGCATTGATAAGGGTCCATGGTTTTCCTCAAGGGAATTTCAAACCCTGACATTTTCATGTTCTCATGTCCTTGTTCCTTATTCCCAAAGCAAGATGATCTCAGTGGTTTCTTAGAATTCACTTCCTCCTAACTTCTGCTCTCCAGAGGCATGCGGAAGAGAAGTACAAGGCTGAGGCTGTGCTGACGCAATGAATCCTTCCTCCAAGGAGAGATTACTTTAGCCACTTCGTGATGGAGCAGAGGGTGCGGCTTGGTAAGAATAGCTTGCCAAGTGGACTAAAGGCCTGGCGTTTCTTCCGATAGTAAAAATAATAGCAAGTGCTATAGACGAGCCAGGCCCTTTTAAAAGTATCTATGTGTACATATTTTAACTGAAACCTCATAATCCTAAAGTAATCGTTTCTATCCCCATTTGTACAGAAAGAGAAACTGAGCCACTGAGAGGTTAAGTAACTTGCCCAACATCACACAACCAGCAAGTAGTGGAGCAGGACTTGAACCCAGGCCCTTCACTACTTCGCTAAGATTTCACCTTTAGCTAACCTGAAGGTCAGACCCATTTCCACATCTTTTTTTTTTTAATATATATAGTTTTCTTGAGATATAATTCACATGTCATACAATTCACCCATTTAAAGTATGCAATCCACTGGTTCTTAGTATATTCACAGAGTGGAGGGATGCAGGCGGCCTCTAGTAGCAGGAAAAGGCAAGGGAATGGCTTTTCTTCTAATGCCTCCGGAAGGAGCGGGCCTTGCTGCCGCTTAGATTTCAGCCCAGTGAGACTCATTTCGGATTTCTGGTCTCCAGAACTGTAACATAATTGTGAATCTGCGTAGTTTTAAGCCACTAAGTTTGTGGTGATTTGTTACACAGCTATAGGAAACCAGTACAAGTATCTACCTCGTCAGTTATTATAAAGATTCAACCATTTAAGTCAGGGCCTTGGAAATCACATAAGTGCTCAGAAAACATCAGTTGTTATTAATATTATCGCCACCTCTCTAAGCCTTTTAGAAAGTGTCATCCCCCCCTGGGAGAGCCCCCGCTGTGCTCTTCTTGCCCCCCACCCCACCCCATCCCTTGGCCAGGCTCTGTTCACCCTTCATGACACTACTGAGATGCCCCCTCCTCCAGGAAGCCACTCCTGACTTCTCTAACCCCAGAATGGAGTCAGGCCCCTTCCTCCTCTGTGTTCTGACAGCAGCCTGTGCTGAGCCTTGCAGCCCCCATCGCCTGGTGTTGGGGCCTCTGTGCTTGTGGCTCCCGGGCCACCCATCCATGCAACATGTATGTATTACATGTTTATTACCTGCCAGCTGCTGGTTTGGACACTGGACATTCCACAAAACAAAGGCCCCTGCCCTTGTGGAACTCACAAGCAGTAAAATTATAGTGTCCAGTAGAAAATAGCATGGAAAAAAAGGAAACAGGAAACAGGGTGGGGCAGGTGGGGTGAGGTGGGAATATAGCAGTTTACAGAGTGTAATCCAGGAAGGCCTCACTGAGAAGGGGGCATTTGAGCAAAGATTGGGAGAAGAGGAGGGACGATGGAGCCATGTGGACATGTGGGAGAGAGCCCTCCAGCAGAGGGAGCTGCACGTGCAAAGGCCCTGGGGCAAGGGGCGTGAGGAGTGGTGCAGAAGCCAGAGTGACGGATGAGTGAGGGAGGTGACATGGATTTGTTCCTCACCCAGAGCCTCGCCTCGTGTTTGGGGGCCACTGTAAGGGCCTTGGCTTTGACCGAGTGAGATGGGGAGCCGTGAGGCTGCTGAAGCCTTTCTGATGGACCTAACACTCTGCAGCCCCAGGATCAGAGTTGGTCTTTGTCATCCCTGTTTCTCCAGCAGACTTGTCCAGACTGTGGCATGTAGCTAACTCCCATCAAATGTATCGCCTGCTTTCCTTCCTGTCAGGGCCAAAGGCTTTGATTTGATGGTTATAAAATAGATGAGCTGTAGATGGAGTGAAGGAAGACAGTTCAGGCTCTTGGAATACAGAGGCTGCTGCTTTGAGAATTACAGTAGTTGGGTTGTTAAAAAAAAAAAAAATACATTTTTTTTTACTTGGGATGCCCACAGGCATTTTTTTCTTTTTTGGTGACAAGACACAGTTTCTGTCTTAAAACCTTGTAGTCAGTTGTTTTATATTTTTATTTTAAAACCATGCGTTTTTTTTTTTAATTCGTTTTCTTCTTTTTTAAACCGTGCGTTTTTAATGCAAGGCCAGAAGGCATTGATTTTCAGATTCGGTGTGGTTGATAAGTGTCCATCCCTTCTCTGCCAGGCTTTCACTGCTGGAGACCTGCAGGCATGATATTACGGGGAAGCATTGATTTTTGCCTGGTATGATAGGCCTTCTCTTTGAGGAAATGAAAATCATGACAAATGAAAAGCCATTTTTCAAAGTGACTTTGATTCTTGGAGTTTATGATTCAAAAACGTGGCCTTGGAGAAGCAGCCCTTTCTGTGCTCATGATTTGGTTCCCTGCACCGACGGGCACATTTCCACGGAAGGAGCCCTCAGCAGAGGAGAGCCACGTGGTGCTGTGGCCCAGAACTCGGAGCTGGGGGGCAGGAGCGGATGGGGACCCCTGCAGTCCAGGTTCCCACTCAACCAGCTGGGTAACCTCAGCTAACTTGGTCCCCCTCTTGAGCCTCAGGCTCTCCTCTCTAACTTGGGGGTAACTGTCCCCGCCTTGGTTGTCCAGCTCCCCTTCCCCCCCCCCCGCCCCCCATCATACATTGTACAGGAGACAATGAAGGAGAAAGTACTTCATAAATAGCGAAGGGTTCTTCATGAATCTGGGGTAATTGCTGTGCAGATAAGAGCTTTGTTTGCAGAGTCCATCATTTCTGAACCATTAAAAACAGGAGCATTTTTTTTTTAACTGAGCAGTTACTGTGTGCCAATGCTGGGGCTGATGGCTTCGCGTTGTTACGTTTCAATCTGGCTGTACCCCATGAGGCAGGCCTTGATGGTATAGCAGCTGGGGCCCCACAGCTGGCGGGGAAGGACTCAGACCCGGCTCTGCACGACTTCAAAAGCCTGAGAGCCTCAGTGCCCCCCTTTAGCCCCAGCCGGGCTGGGCAAACTCTTTCACAGACGATGGGGCCACACAGAGGAAGCAGCAGCCCAAGTTTGCCCAGAGCCAGCGGCCAGAGAGGGCTTGAACCCGTTTCTGTGGGTCCCTCCTTGCCTCTACCCCGTTGTCATTGGCTCGTGCTCCCCTGGAGAACGTCCCTTTTCCCACGCCATTTAAAAACCAAGGGCTTGGCAACGAGACACTGACAACCAAGTGCGATGTGTGAGGTTTTTGTCCTTGGTGATTTTTTTTTTTTTTTAAAGATTTTATTTATTTATTCATTTATCCCCCCCTTGCTGCTTGTGCTCGCTGGGTCAGCTAACCACGCTGCGCGGGTGGGCCCACCCCCACCAGGAGGCCCCTGGAACCGAACCTGGGGCCTCCCATATGGTAAACGGGAGCCCTACTGATTGAGCCACAGCCGCTTCCCTTGGTGATTTTTTTTAATCAGGGTTTTGAAAAAAACAAAACAAACACCAAAAAAGACATTTTGGGCACAAGTGTGAAATCTTAAACATGGGTTTTATTGTAAACCATATTATCTTATTAATATTACTTTTTCAGGTACATAGTAGGACTGCTGTTACGTAGGAGACTCCCTTAGGCTTAGGAGGTCCGTCCCAAGGTATTGGGGTGAAGTGGTCTTGATGTTTGCAACCCACAATCAGACGATTCAGGGAAAGGGAGAGCGCACACCATAAAGAAGCAAAGCAGGGAAATGGTAACAACTGATGAACAGATGAAAAGCGCTCATTTTACTAGTCTTTCAACTCTTCTGTAGATTTGAAAATTTACAGATTTCCAAAATAAAAAGCACGAGTGAAGGGGGAAACAATCAAGGGTTAGGGGAAGACGGCCATTTGCCAGGCTCTTACATGCACCTTAGTCTCAGTGTTTCTCACACCTGCTCTCTAAGGTCAGAACTGTTACGCCCATTGTGGAAAGGACCCAAGGGAGCACAGAGAGGTTAAGTGCTGTGCCCAAGGCCACACAGCAGGTGAGTGGCAAGCTGGGGTTTCTCTGCAGACCTTGGTGAAGGTTTCAGCTAGACCACAATGAAACCATCCCCTCCCCCATCTTTTGACCCTTCTGGCTTTTGTCACGATGGGGATGCATACAGAAATTACTTTAAATTTCCTAACGGGAGCCCTAAAAGCTCAAGTTAAAAAACTGAGCCTAACGCTGCTCATCAGGACCCTCAGTCAGAAGCAGGAAAAACAGGAGCTTCAAGTCTCAGAAGCTCCATTCCCTGACCAGGGGCCCTGCAGGAAGGAGAATTCTGGAAAAATTAATGTTGACATTTGACACTACAGGAGCACCAATTTAAAAAAGCACTTTAAACCAAAATTGACTTCACAAAAATCAATATTGAAAAATCAGACTGAGATTCCGATGAAATATCAGCCTCTTGATGTTTCTTGGCTTGGGTAAATGTTGGCATTTTACAGCCCAGCATTAAAATAATAGAATTCTAGAGCGAGAAACGGCCTCCGAGATCCTCCCATTACCTGCTAATATCTCTTTCTGGGCTCTGCTCAGCCGGACTTTGTTTTTATTGTGTTTAATTATCCCACCTTAAACTGTTTAATTTCAAAAACCTCCCTCAAATCTTGGCCCCAAGGACACGGGGGCTAATAGATATTATATTTTTAAGAAGAAGAGCCCAGGTGAGGCTTCAACCAAAGCTGTCATTTTATAGAGGAGGAAACTGGCGTGAGAGGGGGACGGCCTGCCTGAGGTCCTGTGGGGGCTGGGCTGGGGGTCCAGGGCTTGCCCCACTGCTCCTCCCCGTTCCTCTCGCTTCCGGGGTTCATCAGTGATGTTTGTGTCTCAAGGAGCGAAGAGTAGTTAGTGAAGGCTTGTTCACCAGAACGGGGTGGTGAGGTGGGGACCAGGCGAAGCAGAAGTCAGCTGGAGAGAGAGTGAGAAACAGAGGAGAGAGACACAGAGGCAGAGAGACAGAGAGAAACAGAGAGAGACAGACAGAGAGACAGAGACAGAAACAGAGAAACAAAGGAGAGAGACAGAGAGACAGAGACAGAAACAGAGAAACAAAGGAGAGAGACAGACAGAGATAGAAACAGAGAAAGGAGAGAGACAGACACAGAGACACAGAGACAAACAGGGAAACAAGGAGAGACACACAGTCAAAGATAGAGGCAGGGACAGAGAAACAGAAACGTACAGACAGAGCAGCAGAGGGTGAGAGAGATGCAGCGGGCGTGTTTTTCCTTTAGATGGAAGCATCTTCAGTCATGTTTTTAGGATAAGATGCAGAACACGCCATTAAATTAGAGATACTATTGTTCCTTCTAACATGCTTTCGTCTGCCTAATTAAAGCCTGCACACAAACCCCCACTATTGTGATCAAACAATCCCCACAAAGTCAGGATTACAAAAAGGGCATAAGACTAGTAATTATGCCAGTCTGGCTCCCCTTCTGAGGGCCCCTGTGATTAAACTGTTTAGAGGGATCTGGTGGGATAAAGGTGGGTGGGCCCAGGGAGGGCTGAGACTGGAGACCTGGGGTCACAGAGCCCCGAGGGTGCTCAGCCTTGGGCTGACCGCCTGGGAACAGGAGCCTCTGACATGCTAAAAGTCACATTTCTTAACAACGGCAAGAATAAGTGCTGCTCTTCTTTCAGCACTGTGTACCAGGCGCTGGCCTATGCAGTTTTCTGTACACTTTCTCTCTTAATCCTCATGACATCCCAATAGGGCATCATCCCCATTTTGTAGATGAGGAAACTGAGGCTCAGCAGGCAAGATCACACAGCTGGCAGGTGGTAGAGCTAAGGCTGCCCAGGTCTCTCTGGCTGTAAGTCAGGGTCTAGCCTGGCAGTCAAGTCTTCCGGGAGGTGGTCCCAGCCCCTCTCCAGCCTAGCGGTCCTTCCATCACTGCACAGCCCCCTGTTCTCTCCCACCTCTTGGTTTGTGGATTGCCAAGTCTGTTAAGCCTGTTCCCACCTTCCTGCCCTTCCCAGGCTGTTCTCCAGCCTGGACTCCTAACCAGCCCCTCACCCCAGCAGCCCCCTCCAGGGCTTCCCCTTGGCATGGCACTACCTCCACGTTGAGCCCATCCTGCTGTGACTTTTGTGTTCGATTTACCGAAGCTTGTTTTGATAACAAGGGGTCAGATCTCCTGTATTCACCAAAGGGGAAGTAAGAGTTTTCAGATATATTGACTGGAAGTGATCTAATCAGGGAGTCGAGGCCAGAGAAATCCACCTAGGTGCCCACGTTACCTGGCTGTACATAAACAAGAAAGCCCGCCTTCCTTGTTGCTCCCTGGGCTGAATCTTGGTATTTCTGTGTGGGGTACAGCAGTGCAGCTAATGCACAGGATTTCGTTATGAGTTCAGCAGCCACAAGAATGCAACTGTGAAATAAAAATCAGGGCTCTTAAAGGTCTTTGGGCCCCCAAACCAAGCAGCGTGTCCCCAGCTCTCCCAAGCTGCTCTCGTATCCCCTTCTCCAAGCATCTTTAGCTCCTTTGCGACCCTCTCACGGACCTTCTCGCTCTGCTTTTCATTTCTGTGTACTATTGTGCATCACTCTCTGGACCCTCAGGGCCTCGGGGTGTGGCCTGGGTCTCACTTACCTTGGCACCCCCAGGACCCAGCCCAGAGACGTTGCCCCGTATGTGTTTGGTTTGCTGCATGGCATAGTGTCCAGATGCAAACGCCTGGCAGTACCTTGTGACCAGCCACCTTCAAGAGGATTTATTGTCACGAGTTGGGGAGTTGTTTGAATGCGTCAAGGCTCCTCGTGAGGATGGCTTAGGTCTCGTCTGGGCCTTCAGGACGTGTGAGTAGAGTAGCTCGCCAGGCATGCCTCACCTGGGGTAGCCTGAAATGCAGATGTTTAAGGCAGAACAGGCTGTCGGGAGCTGCGCTGTACCGTTCTGCATTGTGAGGGCAGGGAAATGAAAAACTGCCTGAGTCAGAAAGTCTAGTTTAAAAATACGGAAACTGTGTTTGTCTATCAGTCCCTCACGTAACCAGAGGGTGGGGATCCGACCACTTCATCTTCCCAGAACCAGCCCGGAGTGTGGAGGTCTCTGCGGAGCTGCAGGAGCGGGCGTCTATGAGGACTCATTCGCGTAGTCTGTGGGCTCTGCGGAGGGCGTCACTCGGTGCCCGTTGTGTTGTTTTATGCCCTGTTCTAATCAGCAGTGTTGGCTTTGGCTTCCAGTCTAGAGCACAGCAAGTCACCCAGCTGGCATCAGATTGTGCAGACGGGGAGTGGCAGCAGGAAGCGACAGCTTCCCCCTGACCCAGAGGGCGGGAGAGGAAAAAGCTCTCGACTGAAGACCAAGGACTCAAGAAGCATTAGGGGAAATCAGGATGCAGGGCAGGATGGCACCCCCAAGCCTCCACCTTCCGGGGTGCTTCCTGTGTTCCTGGCAGGTACCATAATCTTCTGTTGGATTTGGTCAGTCACTTCACCTCTCTGAGCCTCCGTTTCCTTACCTGTAAAATGGAAATAGTAATCTGGTGAGCTTCTGTGTTCAAACACCTTTCTTAGCTCTGTACATGTGCTAATTTATTTAGTTCTTGCAACTTGGTATGAAGCGCTTTTTATGAGCCCATTTTACGTGTGAAGAAACTGAGGCATAGAACAAATGCAAACCTGCCCAAAGTCACATAGCTCATAAATGGCAGAACCAGGATTCAAAGCCAGGCAGCTTTGCTGACGCTGGTTCTTATTGTGGAAACAGTAAACATCCCTCTCTCGCAGAGCTGCTTTGAGGGTAAATTAAAGCCATGGAAAGGCGCCTGGCACAGTCATGGGCACACAGCAAGTGTGCGTAGATATCATTTAGTTCAACATTTAGTTCATATCGTTCTCTGAATGGTAAGTCGGAGGGTGTGTACAGTATCATTAGGAAAAGCAGGGAGTCAACAGTGTTTATTTCTGGAGGGTGAGATTGGGGGAAGGGAAGGGAGGAGAGAAACTTCCACAGCTTATTATACGTTTCCTTAGTGTATGAATTTTTTTACAAGCACATGTGTTGCTTTAGCAATTTAAAAACCATTCTTAGGGGGAAAGAAAGAATTATAAACAATGAGAACAAGTTAAATCCTCTAGGCAGGTCTGTCTTTATATTGTATTTTTAAAAATAATATATTTATTTTTAGTTGTAAAATATGCTTAATATAAAAATGATTTTATCTATTTTAAGTGGACAATTCTTTGATATTAAGTGCTTTGACAATACTGTGAAACTTTCACCCCTGTTTCCAGACTGTTTTCAACATCCCAAACCAAAGCTCATACTCACTTAGAATAGCTCCCCATTCCCCTGTCCCCCACCCCTGGTAACCACTAATCTATTTTCTGTGGATTTGCTTATTTTAAGTTTTTTGTATAAGAGAAATCATACAGTATTTGTCCTTTTGTGTCTGGTTTATTTCACGCAACATGATAGCTTCAAGGTTCACCCATGTTGTAGCATGTGCCAGCACTTCACTCCTTTTTATGGCTGTATAGTATTCCACTGTGTGGAGAAACCACATGTTGTTTATCTCTTCATCTGTCAGTGGACACCTGGGCTGCTTCCCCCCTTTGGCTACTGTGAGTAATGCTGCCATGAACACTGGTGTACAAATATCTGTCTGAGTCCCTGCTTTGGGTTCTTTTTCAGTATATATACTTTGGAGTGGGATTGCTGATAGATACGGTAATTCTATTATAACTTTCTAAGGAACCTCCAAACTGTTTTCCACAGAGGACGCACCCTTTTGCATTCTGACCAGGGTTCCTGTTTCTCTGCACCCTTGCCAACACTTATTTTCAAATTTTCAAATAGGCATCCTAGTGGGTGTAGACTGGTATCTCCTACTGTTAATTTGCATTTCTCTGATGGCAAATGATGTTGAACATGTTTTCATATACTTAGTGGCCATTTGAATATCTCCTTTGAGAAATGTCTGTTCAGATTCTTGGCCCATTTTATAATTAGGCTGTTTGTCTTTTTGTTGTTGAGATATAGCACTTCTTTATATAGTATGGCTGTTAAGCCCTCACCAGATATATGGTTTCCAAATATTTTCTCCCCTTCTATAGGTTATCTTTTCACTTTCTTGATAATGTCCTTTGATGCACAAAAGTTTTTAATTTTGATGAAGTCCATTTTATGTATTTTTTCTTTTGTTGCTTGCGCTTTTGGTATAAAATCTAAAACTCCGTTGCCTACGGCAAGGTCCTAAAGATATTTCCCCATGCTTTCTTGTAAGAGTTTTATCGTACTTAGCTATTATATTTAAGTTGTTGATCCATTTTGAATTATTTTTTGTATAAGGTGAGAGTTTGGGGTTCACATTCATTCTTTTGCATGTGGATTTCCAGTTTTCCTGGCATCATTTGTTGAAGAGACTATTTTTCCTCCACTAAATTGACTTGGCACCCTCATCAAAAATCAGCTGGCCATAGATGTGGGATTTATCTCTGGACTCTCAATTCTATTTCATTGGTCTGTATGTCTATCCATATGCCAGTACTGTACTTTTTAAAATTACTATAGCTTTGTGGTAAGTTTGAAATCAGGAATTATGGATCCTCCAACTTTATTCTTCTTTTTCAAGGTTGTTCTGACTATTTGAGGCCCCTTGCAATTCCATATGAATTTGAGGATTAGCTTTTCCATTTCTGCAAAACAAAAAAGGCTGCTGGAATTTTGATAGGGATTGCATTGGATTTGTAGCTCCCTGTAGGCAGTATTGGCATCCTAAGAATATTAAGTCTTCCAATCTACGAACACGGGATGTCTTTCCATTTATTTGTGTCTTCATTAATTTCCTTCAGAAAGGTTTGGTAAGTTTTCAATGTACAAGTCATTCATATCTGTATTAGTCAGGTTCTCTAGGGAAACAGAACTGATGGGAGATATCTGTAAATAGAATGAGATTTTATAAAATTCTCTCACACGACCATGGGAGTGCACAAGTCCAAATTCTGCAGGGAAGGCTGCAGACCAGGGACTCTGATGAAGGTCCTCGTTGAATTCCCCAGGAGATGCTGTCTGTCAGAAATAGAGATGGGGATTCTCTTTCTGAACGCTGAAATCACTTCCCCTTTTAAGGCCTTCAACTGATTGGATGAGACGTCATTCATTGCTAACAGCAAGCTCCTCAGTTGATTGATGATGTAATCAGCCATCTAGGCAATCAACTCACTGATGATCAAAGTCCATGAAATGCCCTTGTATTACAATTAGCCCAGTGCTTGCTTGACCAGACAACTGGACATCATCACCGGCTGAGTTGACACATTAGCCTAACCATCACAATCTCCTTGGTTAAATTTATTCCTAAGTATTTTATTACTTTAGATGCTATTGTATCTAAATTGTTGTTTGTTTTTTAAATTTTCTTTTCAGATTGTTTGTTACTGGTGAATAGAAACCCATCTGACATTTGAGTGTTTAACTTGTATCCTTCAACTTTGCTAAATTTGGTTATTAGTTCTAGTAACTTTCTTATAGATTCTTTGGGACTTTCTATATATATATGTGTGACCATGTCACCTATGAATAGGAATGATTTGACTTCTTCCTTTCCAATTTGGATACTTTTTATTTCTTTCTCTTGCCTGCCTGCTCTGGCTAGAACTTCCAGCACAATGTTGAATAACAGTAGCGACAGCAGGCGTCCTTGTCTTGTTCCTTATCTTAGGGGGAAAACTTTCAGTTTTGCACCATTGCGTATGATATTTGCAATGATTTTTTCCATAAATACCCTTTATCATGTTGAGAAAGCTGCCTTCTATTCCTAGTTTTCTGAGTGTTTTTTTTATTATGAAAGGATATTGGATTTTGTCAAATGCTTTTTCTGTATCAATCGAGATGATCATGGGTTTTTTCTTTCATTCTATTAATGTGCTTTATGACATTAATTGGTTTTCTTATGTTGAACCATCCTTGCATTCCTGCAGTAAATCCCACTTGGTCATGGTGTGTAATCCTTTTTAATATACTGTTGGATTCGGTGTTCCAATATTTTGCTGAGATTTTTTGCACCTATATTCATAAGGGATATTGGTCTGTAATTTTCTTATGCTATCTGTATTTGGCTTTGGGTAACTCTGGCCTCATAGAATGAGTTAGCAAGTAATTCCTCTTCTATTTTTGGAAGAGTTTGAGAAGAATTGGTGTTAAATCTTCTTTAAAGGTTTGGTAGAATTCAGCAGTGAAACACATCTAGTCCTGGACTTTTCTTTGTTGGGAGGTATTCACTTTTTGACTCAATCTCTTTACTTCTTATGTTGAGATTTTCTATTTTTGAATCAAATTAGGTAATTTGTATGTTTCAAGGAATTTGTCCATTTCTCCAGGTTTTCTTATATGTTGGCATATGTTTGTTCATAGTACCCTCTTACCATACTTTTTATTTCTATAAGGTTAGTAGTAATATCCCCATTTTTATTCCTGATTTTAATTATTTTTGCCCTCTTTCTCTTTTTCTTTGTCAGTCTGGCTGAATGTTTTTCAATTTTGTTCATCTTTTTTTAAAAAAAAGAAAAACCCACTTTTGCTTTTGTTGGTTCTCTCTATATTTTTTCCACTCTCTATTTCATTTATCCCTGCTCTAATCTTACTCTTTCCTTCTTTCTACTAACTTTGGGTTTAGTTTGCTCTTCTTGTTCTAGTTTCTTCAGGTGTGAACTTAGGTTATTTATTTGAGATCTTGTTTCTTTTTAAAATGTAGACATTTAGAGCTATACATTTCCCTCTGAGCACTGCTTTTGCTTCATCCTATAAGTTATTTTTGGTATGTTCTGTTTTGTTTCATTCATCTCAAGGTATTTCCTTACTGACCATGTTCTTTCTTCTTTGGCCCATTGGTCATTTAATAGATTGTTGTTTAATTCCCACATATTTGTAAAGTTTTCCAGTTTTCCTTTTGTTATTAATTTCTGGCTTTATTCCACTGTGGCCTGAGAAGATACTTTGGATAGTTTAAATATTGATTTCATTTGTGGCCTAGCGTGAGCTCTAGCCAGGAAAACGTCCTGGTGCATTTGAGAAGAGCGTGTCTTCTGCTGTTGTTGCCTGGAGCATTCCGTGTGTGTCCATTCGTTCCAGTTGGTTAACAGAGCCGTTCAGGTCTCTCTTTCCTTGTTGGTCTTATGTTTAGACATTCCATCAGTTATTGAAAGGGGTGCATTGAAGTCTCCCACTACTATTGTAGAACTATTTCTCCCTTCAATTATGCTGTTTTTTTGTTTCATATATTTTGGGGCTTGTTGTAGGGTGCAGCTATGTTTATAATCATCATATCTTCTTGCTGGATTGAAACTTTTATCTATCTGCCTATCTATCAATCATCCATCATCTATCATCTATCCTTCTTTATTTTTCATACTCTTTTTTTTGACCTGAACTCTATTTTGTCTGACAATAATACAACCATTCCAGCTCTCTTTTGATTACTCTTTTCATGGAATATCTTTTTCCATCAACACCTTTGTGTCTTTGTACCCAAAATGAGTCTCTTGTAGACAGCATATAGATCAACCATGCTTTTACATTCAATCTGCCAATATTTGCTTTTTAATAGGAGAGTTTAATCAGTGACATTTAAAGTAATAACTGAGTAGGAAGGATTTACTTCTGCCATTCAGCTATTTGCTATCTGTAAGTCTTGTATATTTTTTGTTCCCCAGTTATTCGTTACTGCTTTTTTTGTTTTTTGTATTTAGTTTTTTTGTATTGTGTACCATTTTGATTCCCTTCTTCTTTCCTTTTTCTCTATATCTTTTAGCTATTTTCTTATTGGTTACTTTTGGAATTACAATTAACATATATTAAACTAATAATAACCTAGTTTGAATAGTACCAACCTAGTTTCAGTAGCATATAAACTCTCAACTCCTATTTATCTCCATCCCTCCCCTTTATAATTTTTGTCTCAGATTACATCTTTATACATTACTTGCTCATCAACATAGATTTTAAATATGATTTTACACATTTACCTGTTAAGGCATACATGGAAGAAAAGCAGTTAAAACCAAATGTAAAATAGTACAGGATTATATATTTACCTATGTAGTTACCTTTATTTCTTTATTTCTTCTTATGTCTTTTAGTTACTATATAGCGTTCTTTTATTTCAGGCTGAAGGACTGCCTTTAGCGTTTATTGTGGGGAGGTCTTCTGGTAATAATTTCTTTCAGTTTTGTTTATCTGTAAATGTATTAATTTCTCCTTCATTTTTGAAGGCTGATTTTGCTGGCTATAGATTTCTTGGTTGACAGTTCTGTTCTCTAAGGACTTTATGCCATCCCACTGTCTTCTGGCTCCCATGGTTTTTGATGAGAAATCCACTGTTAATCTTACTGGGTATTCCTTGTATGTGACAAGTCACTTCTGTCTTGCTGGTTTAAAAGTCTTATTTTTGTCTTTGGATTTTGAAAATTTCACTGTAATGTTTTTTTGGTGAAGATCTCTTAGAGTCTCTCCTGCTTGGTGTCCATGGAGCTTCCTGGATGTTTGTATTCATGGCTTTTATCAGATTTCAGAAGTTTTTGACTATTATATATTTACTTTTTCTGCCCCTTTCTCTCTCTTGTCCTTCTGGACTCCAGTGATACGTGTGTTGGAATGCTTGATGGTGTCCCACAGATCTCTCAGGCTCTGTTCATTTCTCTTCTTTCTTTTTTTTCTTTCTGTCTGCTCCTTACTCTGGATAATCTTCAAGTTTACTGTTCCTTTCTTCTGTGTGTTCAAATCTGCTATTGAATCTAAGTTTCTCATTTCAATTACTCTACTTTGCAGTGCCAAATTTTGTTTTGTTTTTAAATAATTTCTACCTCTTTATTTTGTTTTCCTAATTTCCTTTAGTTCTTTGTGTATGGGTTCCTTTAGCTCATTGAACATATTTAAGACAGTTGGTTTTAAAGTCTTTGATTCTGGAGTTGGCAGGTGTGTGTCCAAGAGACTTTAATCTTTTGGCTGTCCATGTGCCAGCTGGGCCCAGAATCTCAAGGGACTTGCAATATATACTCTCAAGTTCATTGGACTCACCCAGGAAAACTAACAAGGAGATGATGATGGACAACGACCATCCCAAGGAACCGAGAGAGTCTACAACTGCAAGCAAGAGAGTCCCATCCTTCTGCCCCATGGGATCAAAGCCTCCTCTCAATTAGAGGTCAAGTAGGCAACACCATCCCAGAATCCTCAGGACTGGAGAATGAACTATGGACTAAAGTAGACTTACTGGTATTCTACTATAGACTTATTGTGATTCCAGCAATGGAAGAAACTATATCATTCATGTGGAGGCAGTGGCCACTAGAGGTTCTGAGGGTAGGGAGAGGGAAATACAGGTGAAATATGGGGGCATTTTGGGGACTTGGGCATTTTCCTGAATGACATTACAATGACAGATACGGGCCATTACATATCGTGCCATAACCTACAAAATTGTGTGGGAGAGAATGTAAACTACAATGCAAACTATAATCTATGCTCAGTGGCAATGCTCTAAAATGTTTTTATCAATTGTAATGAATGTACCACACTAATGAAAGATGTTGTTAATGTGGGAAAATGTGGGAGGTGTAGGAAGCAGAGTATATGGGAATCCCCTATATTTTTATGTAACATTTATGTAATCTAAATACCTTTATATATATATATATATATTAAAATAAAGGCAGTCCCTCGGCTGGGGTGGGGTGGGGGGGATAAAGTCTTTGATTCATATTTCTAGTGTATGAGTTTCCTCAGGCATGGTTTCATGTGAATTCTTTTCTTCCTGTGAATAGTCCATACTTTACTGTTTCTTCATGCATTTTGCAATTTTTTTTGTTGAGAACTGGACATTTTTAGTATTATGTTGTTATTTCTCTGGAAATCTAGTTCACCCATCCCTCTGGGATTGATAGTTTGTTGTCATTGTTGAGCTAGAGTCTTTGCTCCCAAACGGGGAATGGAAAAAGAAAAGAGAAAAAAAGAAGTGCTGCCTCTTTAAGACTCCTCTGCTACTTTTCCCTGAGGGGCTTGGGGGCAGTGGCTGCCCTCAGGCCCAGCCTCCAGCAGTCTGACCACACACACCTGGGTTTGGGAGTGCTGGGTCCTCATAGCCCGCCTTGGCACCAGCAAGCTGCAGCAGGAGTCTGGGATGTAGTCCCGTTGCTGACACCTGGCTGAGGGATGGGGCGTGGTAGGTGCTTCATGGAGGGTGAAATTCACTGATACTCACTGCAGTTTACCATCCTCCTCCTCCAGCTCTCCCCTGGATGCTGCACAGTGTTCTACTAGACTCTAAAAGAGCTGATTCTGACAGTTCCTGCCCAGTCCAGTAGTTGTTTTGATGGAGGGACTGAGTTCTGGAGTTTCTTACCCCGTCTTCCCACAATCCTCTCTTTATTGCATTTTATAAATGCGTCTATCAAAAAGTACTTGTAATAAAATTTTGGGGATTAAAGATTTCTAGGTAATTAAAACCTTTAAGTTCACTTTGAAGGAGCAGTTCCCCTGTGAAAACTGCCTGTTAGGGTGCCACGGTGCTTGTAGCCTTTCCTCTGTCATTGTCCTTCTGGGAGTGACGTCCCTGGCCATGAGGTCTGTAACCGGGCTCTCCGTTCCATCTGCATGAACCTCAGCAGTGCCCTGCTGCCAGGGGCTGGCAACCCAGAGGGCAGCTGGACGGATCCCCACCTTGGGAGCCCACTCAAGTGAAGAAGGCTGAGGCTGAGGGACAAGTCCAGGGGAGCAGTTCATTCTGGTGGAGGCACCAGGGAAGGGGTGTTCCCATGGGCCCTAAAAGGAGGAGCAAGATTTTGATAGAAAAGGCTGCAGGGCAGACACGCTGTTCTAAACTAGGGAAAACCATGTACAAAAGACAGAGAGGAGGTTTATTTACCCTGAAATTCTATTTCTGCATTAAAAAACCCCACTAAGACAAGAGCCAGCCCCTGGGTGAATTGAGTTACGGTTTTAATTCCTGGTCAAGCTCTATAAGGCCAGTCCTTACGTCTGTCCAACCTCCCGCCCGCCCTCCTTCTCTTTCAGTATATCACAAAACATTTCAAACCTTCAGGGAAAAAATGATACAACCTCCTTATACCCACAGCTCAGATTTGAAATATTTGAACAGTTGTCCTCCAAGAGCCCCTTTTTCAAAGAAGAAGAACACGGCAGATACAGTTGAAGCTCCTTCGTCCCCCTTCCCGGATCCCATTTCCCCCCTTCTTCCCTCCACATGGTCTAGAACTTGGTTGTATTTTTTCCCATATCCATTATTATATTTTACTACACACGTAGGTGTCCATAAACAATATGCATTACTTTTTTAAGCTTTGCATAAACATCATACTGTATATAACATTCTGAAGTCTGTTTCATTATACTCATTTCAGTTTGTCTTTTAATAGATGAATTTAATTGGTTTATATTTATTGTGATTGCCGACATATTTCTACCAACTTGTTTTGGGTGTTCCTTATGCCAACTCTTTTCTCCCTCTGCTGGCATGGTTTTATCCTTAATATTTTCACATACATTCTAAATTATGTTAATTTTTTCTACTAAAATCTAAAGTTATTCAGTATCTTTCTCCTCCACTGAATCCAGTGAGAATTGTAAAAATATCTAGCAACCCACTAAGTACCCACTGTATATTTCTACTTGCTTCCTAGAGTTTGGTTTACACCTGTTTTATTTATCTGTTACTATTTTTGTTTTATACTTAATAATGAATTAAATCTACCACCAAATTTTGCCAATGTCTTTACTCCCCATTGTTTTTTTTTTTTTAAGATTTTATTTATTTATTCATTTATCCCCCCCTTGCTGCTTGTGCTCGCTGGGTCAGCCAACCACGCCGTGCGGGCGGGCCTGCCCTCACCAGGAGGCCCCGGGAACCGAACCCGGGGCCTCCCATATGGTAAACGGGAGCCCTACTGATTGAGCCACAGCCGCTTCCCTCCCCATTGTTTTTTATTTTATTTTATTATAATAATTATTTTTTATTTTTAAAGAAGCTTTAGATTACATAAATGTTACATTCCCCATTGGTTTTTTTTTTTTTGCATCCTGCCTCTCCCTCTGGGCTCATTTTTCTTGCTAAGTTCATCCTTAAATTGTACTTAGTGTACATGGCAAAGGCGTGTGTGAGGGGTGAGGGAGGTAAAGACTCTCAATATTTAAGTGTCTAAGAATGTCTTGATTTTTCTCTCTCACTCTTGAATGGTAGTTTAGCAGGGTATAGAATTCTATGTAACTGGTTAAATGCTCTCAGAACTTTATCCTTTGGCTTTCTTATTGCTGATGAGAAGTCTTCTATCCATCTGGTCATTGATCCTGTATAAATTAACTTGTCGTTTTCTCATAGTTCTGCGGTCTATGTCTGGAGCTGGCAGCAAGGTCACATCACAAAGACCATGGAGGCAGGAAGGTGTGAATAATTAGGGTTGCCTTTGCAGTGAGCCTGCCACGCTCTTTCTTCTCCCTCCTCTGGCCGCCCTGGGTGTGCAGCTCTGTGTGGCTTCTGTGCCAGGCAGCATTGGTAGAGGCTGGTTTGGGCAGAGAGGCATTCCCTACCTGCTCCGGTCCAGCTCCTGGCTCTGGTGCCCCCTTGCTCTGAATGTGGCGCTGGACCCTGCTGTTTCTGGGCCCACCGTGACTCCCTCTTTCCCCGTAGGAGTCTCACTCCCAGATGCTTTGGGCTGTTCCGTACCCAAAGCCCATCAAGCCCACCGTTTTCATCTGTACTTACCACAGTGTGGGGTCCCCCGCCCCAGAATTTTATCTTATTTTTGAGTAATGGTACGATTGTACATTTTCTGTTTTTGTATTTCAGCTCTCATTGCTATGTGTTTGATATAACAAGGAGGAGGAGGGGGCCTCAAAATGTGAATTTAATTCGCAGAACCACTTTGGCTTGAATTCCTGTGTTTAGTTTCTACTTAAAACTGTCTGCTTGTCACATTCTCCAGGAAACAAGTGAGGTTGTGAGAGCCACATTAGCGTGTACATAACTGTGACAGTAAGAACAGAAGCTCAGACGCGCAGGGCCACGGGTGCCCTGCGTTGCTTGCATCTCTCCAGCGTTGTCCTAGGAGGTGGACTGCCACCCTGCCTGGATGCCTCCAGGGCCACCTGGGCTGCCACCTCTTCATCCCATTTCTGAATAGCTCTGGTTTTTAAAGAGTCTTTTTTTCTTCCGCTGATCTCCGCCTCCCCTAGCTTCTCTGCCCCCATCTTCCCATCTTAGTTCTGGTTATCCTCTCTGGGACCAAACTGACCCCATCTGCACTCTCTGCTCCTGAGAGCTCTTGAGCGTTGAGGCTGTGCCCATGCCCAGGCCACCTCTCCTGCAGGCTGACCCAGTCCAAGTTCCGCAGCCAGAATTCGTGGGAAGTGACGGCCCATCCTTCCCACCAGTGGCCCCCTCCCCTGGATACTCTACAGATGGCCACCCTCTCACTCACTGGCCAGGCCTGGTTAAGAGCCTTGAGGGTGGGTTTGGATGGACCAACCAGTAGCTGAACAGGCCCGTTTCCTCCTCCTCAATTCTGGGACTCATTCTCCTATTGGTGTAGCCATGCACTATGTTGTACAGTGGACTCAGGTGGCTCCTCAGTCGACCATTCATTCATTCATTCATTGGGTGCACCGGGATGCAGTGGTGGACAAGACTGTCATGGAACTAAGGTCTAGTGAGGGAGACAGAGGTGGTATGACTGTGGCCGCAAGGGCGAGGTCATGCGGTGTGGACCTAACCAGGCTGGTGAGGCTTCCCTGAGGAAGTGATATGTAACCAGAGAGCATCACGATGGCATTGAGGATATAGAGTCTGCTCCAGACACCCAGAAGCCCAGAGCCCAGCACTTCCCAGCACACTCTTAGCAGCCCCACCCTCCTGGAACTAGGAGGCTGCTGTGCTCCTGACCTCAGCACCATATCCTCTGGACTAGGCTCTCCTCACTGCTAAACACTTGGAGCCCTATTTTCCATCCCAGCCTTGTCCCTGCCCAGCCTAGGGCTTAGGGCTCAAGTCCACCAGGATACATTATGGCCTGGAAGGGGTAGGAGCTCTGTTATGGTGGGAAAACCACCTAGAGATCCCCATTTGGTAGGTCTGCAACAGAGCTTGAGAAGCTGCATTTTAACAAGTCCCCTGGTTCTGATGCAGCTGTCCACAGCCATCTTTGAAAACATCCCCCTGGCCCTGGGGTGGGTCTCTGTGCCCCAGTTTCTGGTTGACAACCCCGAGCCAAACAAAGCTGCCTAAAAATGCATACGGTCCTACAGGAGAACACAAATCTGGATTCTAGGTGATATTTTCAAACTGAACAGGTAGTTATTTTTCTACGTGTTGTAGGGCGGTTCTTGGGGTTTGGTGAACCCTCAGAGTTGAGTCTGTAGCTCTGTGCTGCTCTGGTTATGGTCCCTGAGCTCTCAGTGGGAAGTGAAAACCAGAATATTCTTTCTGAAGATCTTCCGTGCTCCCCTGGAAGGTTTGTTTTGCAAAATGAATCGGCTTTGGGCCAGTTTCTTCTCCTGAACCATTTGGGATTTCTGAGCTGCAGTTAGCGAATGCAGTATGTAGGGAAAATAATTTCTCCTTGTCTTTTACCCCTATATCACACCACTGATGTGCTGGGCAGAGTGGATGGAAAATCAGAGGCGTGATCATTACCCTTGAAAGAGGACAAAAAAGAAAATGTCTAGCTGTAATATGAAGAAGGGCAGAAGAAGTGGTGTTTGAAGGCTCAGCAAGGGTCTTGAGAGAATAACACTGACCAAGGAAAAACTGGGTGAAAAAATCAATTAAAAAACTTCCAGGAGTCATCTATTCCCTAAAATGTAATTAGAAATATTAAATTCCTCCTCTCTCCTGCGTGAATGAACTTTCGGGATTGAGGAACCACTGTGGAAAAGCTATTCCAGACCAAATGCTTCGCCTGAGAATGTCTGCTCAGACCTTAGCTGCAGAGGGCAGTGAGGAAGTTGCTGGAAGAATTATTTACCACCTTCAGGGATCTTGTTTATCTCTCTGACACAGGAAATGCCTTGGCAAATAAAATGAGGTGTTCTGTACCGTATGTGGCAGGGCAGAGAGAGTGGGGGTTTTTATTTACACCCTACCCATTTCTTTCTCAGGCCACACTTGCCAAGCATCTGGTTTTAAACACTGACAGCCATCCCCTCGTGCTCGCTCGGTCCCTGTGTTTCCAGAGCTGTGTATCCTTGTGAATCTGCAGGTGCCTCCCTGCAGATCTGTGAGGGAGGTAGGAAGGGATCACCGTACTTTATGGATGAAAATGCTGAGGCCCAGAGAGGTTGAGTGACTTGCCCAAGGCAGCCCAGCTGCACCTGAGGTTGTGCCTGTTTCCAACTCTTATGTCCTAGACTGTCCTCTACACACCATGGCTCCACCCCCACTTTGGAATCCAGGTGGATTCTTGGGAGTGTTTAAGGAAGATAGAGACTGAAGCTGGTAAAAGACTGTTGTAGAAAAAACAGTCCAGCTCCATGAGAGCTTGTTTCCTTCCCTCCAGTTTTCTCAGTCTCCCGTTGAATTAATGAACAATTGCAGACTGTTCCCTAGTGCTTGGGCAGGTTTGCTTGTTTTTTATTAGTATTGCAGGGAGACTTACCCAGGTGATGATTAGAAAAAGCAGGTGTTTATGTAAAGTCTTCCTAAAATCACCTTGGCAGCCCAGCCCAGTGCAGCGCCTCCCCTGTAGCATCTTCTGGCCAGGGGGCATTCCTTGAAATCTCCTGGCAGGCTCAGGTGAGTGCCCTGCTCAGCCTGGGCAGGCCTGGCCCTCCCATCCCCAGGGCACTCACACAAAGACAAGACTGGCTCCTGGTGACGTGGACAAAGCTTTCAGACCCTGGTGGCAGACAAGGCAAGCAAGGATGAGTTTTGTTATTTTAGAGCACACCCTTTCTTTTGAGATGCTGCCCCGCCCCTTTTCTCCTCCTCCTTTGCTATAATGTCCTTTGAGTGGGATTTATATTACAATTTATTATTGTTTATAGTTATGATGACTTTTAAAATCATAATTTCAAATACAACCTTCAGGCCAACAAAAGTGATTCATTAAATTGACTGTTTTAGAAAAATCAAATCTTGATGCTAGGAGATATTGGTGGTAGTTGGTGGCTTTTGTTTTGTGCTCTGATGTCCTCACCTGAGAAAATAAAAAGCAGCAGCTGCGCGTTGGCACTCCAGTTTTCGTTTGAAACTGCGTCTTAGGAGCCCGGGCGCCGCTGTCAGTGGGATTGTCAGGAAGTGTGGACGGGACCACGGAGGCACAGGGGCAATGTCAGCTCCGTTTGCTGGGCTCAGGGAGGACGGGGCGGAGCAGGCGACCACAGTGAGGGAGCAGAGGCAGGGAGGGCGGGTGCTGGGCTAGAAGGCTGCTGGGGGGTGGTCAGGAAGGGGGACCTTGTGGCCCTGTGCGCCAGGTGCAGGGGGGCCCCGATCAGCGTTTCCTTTGACAGAGATGACTCTGGAGGCAAGTGGAGAGAGGAGGGCAGGTAGCAGGCCTGAAGGCCGGGGGGCCTGTCTGTGGTCCAGGGAGAGGTGACAGAGCCAGACAGGCCTGTGGCAGTGGAGAGGAGGGGCTGACAGTGACGCAGGCGAATCTCAGGACTTCAGACCGTGCTGGAGTCCTGACCCCCGGTAGCTGCAGACGGGGCCCTACTTGGAAATAGGGTCTTCCCAGATGCATATCAAGGTGAGCTCCTCGTCCTGGAGTAGGGTGTGCCCTCCACCCAGAGGGACTGGGACCCTCGTTAGGGGACCAGTGTGGGCACGGAGCCCGCGACTGGAGCGGTGCTGCCACAAGCCAAGGAGCCCTTGGCCCCCCAGAAGCCGGGAGAGGCCAGGGAGCATTCGGGAGGCTCGAGTTCGGACTCTGGCGAGAGAATACATTTCTCTTGTTTTGTGGCACTTTGCTAGGAGATCTGACTCCAGGGTCTTCTGCCCTTGGGGAGTTGAGCAGGCGTTAGGGGGAGGTGCAGGTCCAGGTGTGGGCCTGAGTGTCTGGGGGTGCCCATGTCACCCAGGGGGGACGGCGTGCCGAGGGGAGGCAGGGACAGAGGTTGGGATTTGGGGTCGTCAGCCTGACAGTGGCGGTGGGTGCTGGAGGAAATACCACCTGGGAAGAAGCACTTTACCCAGTGGACAGACATGGGAGTGTTCCCGCCAGGTCCGTCCCCACACGCCTCTTGTTAGCTCTGGTAAACCGTCACCCTGCCACGGGAGGTATCCAGCCAGTACCTACTCCTTTCTTCATTGACTCCTGGCATCGAAGCCCCTTGCCCCCAGGCCTTGCTCTTTTGGAGACCCACCTCTGTCCATTTCTCCCACTGTCTGCTTCAGCCAGGCTGGCTGAGTGGACCTTCACCCTGCCCCATGCCCACCTCCATCTCTCCAAGGCTGCCCTGCCTCCACTTCTAATCCTGGACAACCCCCCTTCTTCCTCACTTGGGGAAAACCCCCTGGTGCCACCTGGCACGGGGTCCCGAGCTCTGGTTTGTGTCCTGAGCTTAGACCTCAGCATCCTTGGGTTTTCTCTGCTCCCTGCCAACAGGCATTGTATCCTCTGTGTGTGCACAGGGGTGGAAGCCCTCATCCTAGAGTCCAAGGCCACTTGTGAGGTCAAGAGAAAACCCCCAGCCCCACTGCCCTGTGTCCTAGTGCCCAGGGCTCCTGTGACCGAGCAGCAGACCTTTCTAGTCTCAAGGTTCTGGAGGCCAGGAGTCCAAAATCCAGGTGTGGGCAGGGCCTCTGCAGAGAACCGAGTTCGAAATCACTAATTTGGAGTCCTCTCCCTCAAGGCCACCAAAGCCCTAGCTCAGCAACAAGACGCTCTACACCTCTCACCACTGATGGAGCAGCCGAGTATACTCTTCAGGGCTCGAGAGAGAGCTCAGGCACCGCTTGCCTCCGCTGTGCCCACTCTGGGTGGGGAACCAGCCACCCTGACGGTGCTCTTATTACTGAGAGAGAGAGCAAACCTCACACGGGACTGGAAAGCTGGACTGGGGCAGCCTTGATGGCCAAAATGCAAGTCCAGCTCAGCCCCCCAAGTCAGATCTTCTATACAGAGACTGATTATGCACAAGCTTGGGGATTTTTTTCTTCTTCTTTCGCATGTAAAATTGTGGTTTTACAGTAAACAGTAATTAAAGCTAATGTACGCAAAGGACAACAATGCTGCATTTTAATTTATGCATTTCAGCTGACTGCATCAGCCGGGCCTCCGAGTGAAATTCCTTTGTTTGCTTATATTCTAACTATATTAACCATGCATCTCATGTAGTTTCATGTGCCTTTTGTTTCTCGAGAACGTAGAGAATACAGGGCAGGTGTGGGGTCAGACTGAGGATTGCACACTCTGCACCTATAAAGTAGGCGATGCATTTCCTGAGCTGGGCCCTGTCCCCCTTCCTGCTGGAAAACCCCCTCCTCCTCCATGAAAGTCACTGGCCCCCTCCCGGGAAGTCCGTAAGCAAGAAGGCTTGTGTCATCAAAAGTGCCTCTTAGGACTTATTACAGATGAATTTTCTTTCCTGTCCGTCCCCCAAACACACGCCCCCCCACCCCCAACCGTTTCATTCTCACTCACTTCCTGAGCATTTGCTGGCTCATGTTGCTGGAAGCTTCCTGGCCTGGGCCATCACCCCAGGTGGCTCTGGGGATTCCTGCTTGCTGACACCTCATCTTTGGTGCCCCTCCCACCCCCACTTGCGCGGAGCCTCATGAGGTCGTGTGCAAAAGTGCAGGGGCAGGCTGGCCCCCAGCCCAGCTCCTCCTCCGCTGTCCGCGAGTCCTTGAGCTGGTTATGTAAATGCTTTGAGCTTCCGTTTCCAGATCTCTAAGATGGGGGACATTCAGTGGTGAGAGATGGTGCTCGGGAAGCATTTAGGATTCTGCCTAGCGCACAGCAAGCCCCAGGGTGGGGGGGCGAACTCTTACTATTATTTATTTTGTGGCTGCTGCCACAGCCTTTGCTCTGGACACGTGTCCCTGGTGTGTCGGTTGAGGGTGCTGAGTTCCAGGGGAAACAGCAATGCTGTGACTCAGCTGCGATGCAGAAGACTCCAGCGCATAGGTTAGCGTCTATTTCAGAGCAACGTAAATGGGATCTTGGGGGTGGGGGTGGGTGGGCTTCCGGGAGATTGCAGACAAGCCACCCCCTCAGCTCCCCCCCAGGTGCTCTCCGTGAACCCTTCCTATCCTGATGTGTCCTAAAATATGAGCCGGTGGAGACGGAGCAGGATGGGGACCCTTGTCAGCCCCTGCTCAGGGAAGGTGTGCCAGCACTGGGGTTTGGGGGAGGCTTCGAGATGGGACCCCACTTCCCCACCCCCAGTGCCCGCTCCGCCCCACCTGCAGGCTTTGGGGAGCGGAGATGCGGGCACCCCAGGACAAGGCCAGCAGGAATGCTTGGCATGACGACCTGCTCAGGGGAGGGGGGCTTGACGGGGTGGGTGTGGGCAGCTGGCGGACGATGCCCCATGGAACTCGGCACGCGGCAGGGATGTTGACTGATTGGTCGGAAATAGTGAGGGGCGGGTCCCCGCATCGTGCCTGCTGGGGCCACCTCACCGGTGGCAGGGCTGGGCCTGGACCAGGCTTTCATAGGAATAAAAGGGTGGGGCTCGTGAGGATAGACCCCTCCCGTTTCTCCAGACGGGGTGGGCGCTGTCCTGGGGTCTCCATTGCAGTTGAATGTGAAGCCACAGGAGGGAACTCGGAAGCCAGTGCCACTCTCCAGACTGTGCTGGCCCTCCCTTCACTCTTGGGGTGCGTTTAACAAACTTTCCCTGAACAGCAAGTGTGGGGCGGGGGTCCCGAGAATGGCCACAACGGCCGGCACTTATGGAGCATCTGCTTGGAGCCAGGTACTCGTACTAGTGCACTGAGTTTGACCCTCACCACCTCCGCCCAAGGTGGCTGCTCGTGTTAACCTCTGTTTTGGGGGGAGGAAACTGAGGCAGAGAGGCTGAAGAATCTGCTCATGGTCCCTCAGCTAGGAAGTGGGAGATGACGCCAGGCACCTTCCCCGACCATGTGCTGTAGAGATCCAGGATTATAGCTGGGTCCTTGGAGAGCTCACCTGGCAGGTAAACGGGCCGTTCCCGCCCCGGGCGGGGAGTTAGCAGCAGGTGCTGGGTGAGCCCTTGGAACAGGTGTCTCGTGAAGGCTTCCGAAAGCAAGTCATGCCCGAGCGGCTACTGCAAGATGCTCTCGGCTGGCCGAGGCAGAGGGGCTGGGGCCGGGGCTGTCGGCAGGAGCCAGGGGGGCCTGGGGGGGCGGCTCTGCTGCCACCAGCACTGCCAGGTCGGCCCAGCCTGCTCACCACTTGCTGTCCCAGGGAACTTGCTTCTCTTCTCTCCACTCCAGTTTCCGAGGGGAGCTGGGCAGGGGGCCCCCAACCTGCTGTCTGCCCAGGAACTGGCCCCTGCGCAGGAGGCCGTATCTGTGCTTCGGTGTTGTGCCGGCGTGAAGAGCGTCCTAAAATCCACAGCTGCTGGGACCTCGGGATGCATGGCCTTGTTTGGAAATAGGGTCTTTGCCGATGTAACTAGGTGAGATGAGGCCACGCTGGATTTGTGTGGTGAGCCCTAAACCGGAGTGACTGGTGTCCTTAGAAGAAGAGAGACAGGGAGGCGGCAGCGACGGGCCCAGGGGCGCCAGCGACACCGGCCACCACCAGGAGCGGGGCGAGGCAAGGGGGGCCCCCACAGGCTCTGGAGGGAGCGCGGCCCGCACCTGGCTTTCAGGCCCCTGGCCTCCAGAGTGGGGGACGGCACGTTTCTCTTGTTCGTAGCCTTCCACTTTGTTACAGCAGCCGAGGAAACAAATACTCCTGCATCCATTATTTAGTTCCATTTTGATTTCTCTTTAGTTTCTTGGTAAAGTGTCATTTGAAAAATGCCTTCCTGACCCGCAGAGAACAAAGGCCTCGGAGGAAAGAATTTCTCTTCCATTTGACCAGTTTAGGAAACCAAGGCCCAAGAAGGCCCAGAGACCTGCCCTGGGGAAGGTGTTACTGCATTCTGTTTGTTTTTATTTTTTAATTGCTAGAAAAGCTGCAATCAAACGAATTTTTCAGGGCTCAGGAAGGATCTGTTAAACCTAAAAAGAAAAAGTAACAATTTCCCAGCAAGTTTGCCAGTCCAGGAGAAATTAATCACATTTTCTTCTACAAGAAAATGAATAAACTTCCCCAAGTCCCCCCACCCCATTTGCAGGGTTTGTGAAGTAATGTTTCCTTTGCCTTCCGACGTGGGGAGAGACCCAGGAGGCTGTGAAGGGGGTTTAGGGGCAGAGGCCGGGAAGGGGGCCGGGTGGGGGCAGCGGGCAGCCTGGCCCTCTCCTTGGCCTGGGGTGGGGAGGCCCTCACGGTGGGAGCCTGGGCCTGTCTGGGGAGAGAGGGGCTTCTGACAGCCCCTGCTCTAGCGGCACCACCTGCCACGGGTCGCAAACCTCCAGGAGTCCTTGGAGCTCTTAGGGCGAAACTGTCCTGTGATGAGGGGCTCAGGTCACCCAGCAAACGGGTAGCAAATGGGAGCCACCCAGCAGCCTCTGCCTTCGGGACTGGGCACAAAATGGCTCAACTGCCCTGCAACCTGCGTGAACTTCCAGGCCCACCGACGTCTCTCGCCTGAACCCCATCTGCCCTGAGGGGGAGGGCCGGTCACCAGTCCTGTTTCACAAGAGGCCCAGGAGGTTCGTGACCTGCCAGGGAATTTGCTGTGACCAGCTGACAGTTGGCAGAAGCAGCATGGGGGCCCGGGGCCAGGTGGAGGGGCCACTGCCGGTACCCTGGGTCTGGGGGCTTGAAGACCTCTTCCTCCAGCTCAGCAGTGCCCCCACCTGAGTTCCCACCTGCAGCTAGTGGGTCATCCCAGCCTGGTGAGGCTATGGTGGCAGGGCTGGAGGGACACCTCTTGGTCCCTCCAGTTTAGAGATGCTCAGTGGCCATTTTCGTTGGCAAGGCATAGATGCTTTCAGAGGTGGATGAGTTTTCCCCAAACCTCTAGGGTTCCGAGTTGCTTTGATCTTCAGTGGACTGTCAGCAGGCTTGGTGACTTGATGATCAAATCACTAGTGCCACCTCCTCTGGACGCCCTCAGGGGCTGCCCTCCCCTCCCTCCTCCTCCTCCCCCCACCCAGCCCTCTCCCCCCTCTCCCCACGCTCCCACCTGCATAGCCACTTGCCTCGGTCCACAGGCCCCAGGCTCTCTTCAGGGTGTCACCCAGTTTCAAATGCCCCTCCCACAATCTGCCCCCCATTTGATTTTCCCTTTTAGCACTCAACACTGTCTAAGGGTCATTTTGCTTCCCACTTTGCTGGCTCATGTTTGCTAACCTTTTACTTGTCCTCCTTATTTATTCTCTCTCTCCCCTTGGACCAGAGGCTGCCCTAGATGAGAGAGTCCGTCCACGGCTGAGACCCTGGCTCTAGAGACTAGGTTCTCAGCAGATTCCTGTCGAAGGAATGAGTGACTGCCCTTCTCACTGCCCTGGCCACCCTCTTCCACCCTTTCCATCTGGCTGACTTCTCCTTATACATCAGGACTTGGTGCCTCCTCCTGCAGGAAGCCCTCCCTGATTGCTGGCAGTGTTAGCTGGCCTCCTCTGGGCCCACCCTCTCAGCTGCCCCCTTCAGGGTTTGCTCTCCCTTCCCATGCTTGCTGGTGCCTTTCTCACCCCCGCCAGCCCATGAGCTTGTTGGGGACGGGGCTCCAACCTGGTTTCTCCCATGTCCCTGGCACCTGGCACCCAGCTTGGCTCCCAGGAGCTGCTCAGCAAACGCCTGACACATCAGAGTGAATAAACATGCGTCGGAGGTTAAAGGATTCTTGCGGCGTCACGCCCTGGGGTTAGGCTTCCTGGCCTGTCTCCCCCATGCCACAGGAGCCCCAGAGCTGGCCGTGCCCTGTCCTCTGAGCACCTCCCCTGGGAACCTGGTGGAGGCCTGGTCAGGGGTCCTGGAAAGGGGCTTCATGGGAGTGGGTCACACCCCCCCCCGCCCCAAATGGTTCCCACTGGCCTCGAACTGCTGCCTCAAGAAGGACCGCGAGCCTTCCCTGCCCCCCACAGGTGAATTCCTGTTGCCCTGGCCCCCACCAGCACGCGGTGGTCTCCGTGTGCTGGCCTTGGAGCTGCAGCTTCTCCATCCCCTTTCCCAGGCGGGGTCGGGGGGCAGCCCCAGGCGCCCCAGTCTAGTCTTGGGGGGCGCTCAGCTGGAGTCGAGGGTACCTGGGGAGATAGAGCTGGGAGGGACCATCAGGATGTCAGACCTTGGAGAACCGGGGGTACAGCAGGGCCTTGAGGTGGAGACACAGGTGCACCTAGGACCCCCGAAACCCCTTCAAACCTCCTGGCAAGGTCAGCAGGTGGCCATGGGGCTGGCCTGGGAAAGGGGCCCAGGGTGGTGGGAAAATCGCCTCCGAAAGGCCCCGAGGGCAGGAGCTGCGGCCCCCGTGGCCAAGCAGCCCCAGGACTGCGGCAGCCCCAAGGCGTCGCAAGCTCCCTCCAGGAGGGTCCCCCAGCCGCGGTGATGTGTGACAGCGCCCATCCCTCATCCGTCAGGTGGGGGAGTGACCGCCGTGTCCCCAGCTGGAGGACAGGAGAGGCGCGGCATCGACTCCGGCTGGGAAGGCGGCCGGTGATGGCGAGCCGCGCTGCTTCGTCTCTGCGCGGGGCCCGGGCGGGATCTGGTCGGGCCGCAGACCTCGGGGTGAGCCACGGGGACAGTGCTGGCCCGGGTCCCAGGAAGGGCTGCTGGGGGCCCGGGGCATGGGCCTCCCCGGGCAGAGGCGGTGCAGTGGGCCGCCCGCCAGCACCTCCCTGCCTCGCCCCGGCGCTGGGCTCAGCAGCGTCCCCCGGGTTCCCCGTCTCAGTTCCTGGTGGCCCAGGACCCACAGCCCCCCTGGAGGCTACTAGGACCCCCTCTCCCGCCCAGGGGTCCAGTCCTCTGTGTTCTAGAACAACAGAAATGTATCGTCTCTCAGTTCCGGAGGCCTAAAGCCCCAAATCCAGGTGGCGCAGGGCCCGTGTCCCCTCTGAAGCCTGTAGGGTGCGGCCGTGGCCGGCTCGGGCGTGCTTGGGCGTGAGGCAGGGCTCCCCCCTGCCTCCGTCACGTGGCTGTCTTCTCTGCCTGTGTCCCGAGTCCCTCTGCTAAAAGGACACCGGTCCTAGCGCCTTAGAGCCTCCCCACCCCATTTCGGCTCCGTCTTGGCTAATCACAGCTTCAATGATCCTATTTCCAAATGAGGCCGCGTTTCACGAGTCTGGGGGTTAGGACCGGGGGACCCGATTCGACCCGCTGCCCGCTTGTCCTCACGTTTGCCCAGTCCCTCCGCTCCTCGCCGCCGCCTGCCTCCTGTGCCATCCATCTCCCGCCCACCCCTGTGGGAGGCTCATGGCCGGTTTGCTTCCGGCCTCCCTTTCCTCCAGCGATGCCCCTCAGGAAGCGGCCAGAGGCGACCTCAAACCCTCAGCTCTGATGATGTGACCAGGCTTAAGCATTTTCCCGGGGCCCCCAGAATAAGCACAGATCCCGTAATTACACCGTTACTCAGGGCCCCCCAAGGGCTGCCCACCCTTTCCTCCCGGCCGTGCCTCCCTTTTCCCTCATTCGCCCATTGAATGTGCTCAAAGCCGGTGAGCCACTGCTGCCCGCAAGACATACCCCCACCCCACCTTTCCTGTCTCCTTGCCTCCCCTCATGGGATTTCAGGAGTGACGTCTGTTCCTTACCCAATAAAATCACCCTGTCTGCAGCCTCCTCCTGCAGGCTTCTCTTGAACGCCTCCAGGGACAGGCAGCTCACTGCTGTACCAGGCACTTACCCCATCTCTGCTCTGCTCTAAACTTGTTCCTAAGAGCATAAGGTTTGGGGTGCGATGGCCTGGATTTGAGTACTGGCTTCATTAATTACTAGTTTTATGACCTTGGGCTTATCAGTTGGACTCTCTGAACCTCTGTTCCTTCCTCTGTAAAGGGAGGGATAGTAAAGGTTACCCTTTCTTAGGGCCGTTGCAAATATTAAATGAGATACAATGTGAACAGTAAAGGGTATTGTGCTTGTCAGAAATTTAGCAAAGGTCAGGTGCTAAATAAATATTTGCTGGATATGTATAAGTGGAAACGAAATCTGGCCTTGGGCACAGACAGATACACAGGCGTAGGACAAGAAGGTGTCTGAGAGGACAGCTGTGGCTGACATTAGTGTCCAATTTCTCCTCCTGCTGGAAACATGGTCAGATGCACTGTCTCTCCTTTGTCCTCTGGTGGGAGTTTATGACCACACTGGCCAGTGAGTTCCATTTAATGGCCCATTGAGCCCTTCCAGTATTTTCCTTCTCTCTTGGCAACAGGCAGCATTCAATATGGAGGCTGTTCTATCAGCTCGTGTCTCTGAGTGGCCATTGCTGAAAGAAATAAACTTTCTGTGGTGTGATCCATTGAGATTTGAGGGCTGTTTTTTTACCACAGCAAAACCTAATTTATGCTGACTGATACATCCACTGAGTCAACCTTCTCATTTTATAAGTGAGGCCCAGATGAGGAGCAGATCACAGAGCAAGGCAGTGGCAGAGCTGGGGACCACATCCTCTGCCTGACCTAACTGAGTTTATTCTGTCTTTGGTCTCTTTCCTCGTTGGTCCTCCCCATCACCATCCTCCCACTGAGTCAGCTGTTGAGAGTGAACTGGCTGAATGGGCCCCATCAGCGTCATATTCCCCTCAATTAACAAACCCCTCGGAGATGAGCTCCGAGGTAGGTGCACGTCTTTCCTGGGAGCTCATCCCCACATGCCTGCCTGGTGTGCAAGGTTCTTGGGGAGCTGGTGCGAGCCAGTCTGACCCCCTGCCTCCCTTTTCCACCTTGTGCTTCTGCCACACCAGCACCTACTCCATTTCTTCCAGGCGCCCTACACCGTCCCACCTCTGTGTCTATCTCTGCTTCCGTGGCATCCCGCCTGGGAAGCCTTCCCACCACTTTGGTCTCGTCCTCCTCTCTCAAGGTCCAGCTCGCATGCACCTCCTCCAAGAAGTCTTTGCAGAATATCTCAGCATGACTTTAAATGCCCCTTCCTTTTTGTGTGCCCTGTGTCTGGACCATAATTCCCACTTTTGTCTTGCCTTGCATAACAGCTTTGGTGTAACACATGTGACGTAACATTTTAACCATTTTTCAGCATAGGGTCTGATGCCATTGATTACATCCTCAGTGTTGTGCTGCCACCCCCACCGTCCCTTACCAGAACTTCCCACCGCCCCAAATGCAAACTGCTCACCTGTTGAGCATCAGCTCCCCGTTTCCCCCTCCCCCAGCCCCTGGTAACCTCTGATCTGCTTCCTGACTCTCTGAATTTGCCTATTTTGGGTATTTCTTTTAAGTGGAATTACGCAGTGATTGGCCTTGGGTGTCTGGCATCTTTCCCTGAGCGCGATGTCTTTGAGGTTTGGCGCGGATCAGCTCTTCATTCCTTTTCCTGGAGGAATCATATCCCATTGCATGGCTGCACACTCGGCTTCTCCGCAGATGGCTTTTTTGTTAGAATCTTCTCCCCAGCACTGGACGAGAGGTCCGTGATGGCTGAGGCCTTGCACCACCTTCTCTGTGACCCTGGTCACTACCGTCCAAGTGGCTACTGGTCATCGTCATGGAATGAACGGATTCATCATTCAAACCTCCACTCGGCCACTTGGCACGGCTCGCCAGGTTCTCTCAGCACCTTTCACGCCATCTAGACTGCAAGTCCCCTGAGGGGAGGCGCTGGGTCTTACCCAATCCCACATCCTCGCCCAGGCCCTCTGTCCATGCTCAGCTAAGGCTGCACCAACGTGCCCCCAGGCGAGCAGCTTGCAGAGGCGAATGTGGGTGGAGAGGAGTTGGTGGAGGGTCGCCGGATGGGGACCCTTGCCCCCGTCCCCAGAGGAGAGGCAGACAGCTGGTGATATTTGTGCAAACCTGCGGAAAAGAGCATCCCCCTCCTGATGGGCAGCCCGCGACCATGTTGTGTTTGTGACCCTGACTTTTAAAAATGTCACCCCTGCATATGCGGGAGACTTATTGACAGCTCACTAGGAATCGCAGTTTGTATCTACCAGCCTTTGAAAACCGTTCTGTAAAGTGCGTAATTGGCTTTAGCAGGGCGGGGAGGGGTAAGCGCCACGGCTCCACCATCTGCAGATAGCGCAGTCTCCAGCCGGCCCAGCGTTCGAGTGACAGCTTCAGGGTGACGCGGAAATGCCAGCTTTTCTCAGTGTTCGCGGTGCACGGTCTGTCTCTCTGGAGACTCGTAGCAGCAGATGGCCTGTCCGTCACCCAGGGAAGGGGTGTGAAACACGCAGGCTGGCTGGAGTTAGTAAGCTCTCTGGGACAGAGCTACGGACACGGCTGTACCCACCAGCAGGCACTGCGTCCTCCAGCAGAGACGTAGTCCAGCCAGCACGCAGCAAGCACCTCTTCGGGGCCCTTGGCAGGCATGGGGGGACAAAGGGGGAATAAGACAGCTCAGTGCAGCAAATCTCATTCACGTCTGGTTATGTCCCGTAAATTCTGGTGTGATGTCAGTGTCCTGAACCATCAGGGGGGAAATTAAATGTAAGGCACAGGCATTAGCTCTCTAGGGCCATGGTAACAAAGTATGAACAAGGCGGCTTAGAACAGGAATGTCTTCTCTCACGGTTCTGGAGACTAGAAGTCCGAAATCGAGGTGTCTGCAGGGCTGCTACCCCCGAAGGCGCTAGGGGAGGGTCCTTCTTTGCCTCCTCCAGCTCCTGGGGGCCCCGGTGCTCCCTGGCTGGTGGCAGCCTCGCTCCACTCTCTGCCTCCATCTTCACTCGGCCGTCTTCCGTCCTTGTCTGTGTGTCTGTGTTCCAAGTTCCTGCTGCTTATGGGACACGTCCTGTTGGCCGTGGAGCCCACCCTAATCCAGCACGAGGGTCTCGAAGAGCCTCTCTGGGTTCCGAGTGGACATGAATTTTGGGGGACCCTCTCCAAGCCAGCACAGCATACTTTTTCTCTACCTTTTTCCATAATCTTTGTTGTCCTTCTTTCAACTCTTGTCACCTTTCTCTACATGTGTTGATTCCTTACATTCCAAGATTTTTGCCACAAGTGGTTAAGAATGTGTATTTGTCAGTGTAGGCTACTTGCTGTAACAAATGCCCCTGAATTCTAGTGGCTTAACATATAAAGATGATTTCTTGGTCGTATCATAATCAGTGCAGATCAGAGGGGTGTGTTGGTTGGGTCCTCTGGGAAGCAGATGCCCAGAGTTAGAGGAGCAAGATGTGTTTTGAGAGAAATGCCTATGGAAAAAAGAGAAGGAGCAGAGGTAGGCAGGGAGGGCTTTCAGACTGGGAAGCAGGTATGACACCTGCGAGTGGACAGCGGGGAGGAAGGAGGGTGAGGAGGGGAGAGCCTTGGGTGGCGGTGCAGCTCCAAGAGGGTCTCTGCCAGCCAGATGGGGAGGGAGCTGCCGCTCAGAGATGGCCTGTTGCCAGGATGAGCCTCGTGCTGACCAGAAGGGGCCCACCCACACACCCAGGGTGCACCCAGACAGCGCCACCACGCTCAGCCAGGGGTTGCCGTGCCTGGGAAGAGGGTGGCTGTGAAGCCTGGGAGCTCTTGGACCCCAGAAGAACATGTTCTTAAACCTAATCCCCTCCTGTGGGTGGGAACCCATTGTAAGTGGGACACTGGGTGAGGTCACTTCCGTTAAGGCATGGCGCACCTCAGTCAGATGGGCCTTCAGCCTATTCTGGGCTCCTTTATAAGTGGAATGAAATTCAGACACAGGGGGAGAGAAAGTCACAGAGGGAGCAGCCAGAGGCCGAACATCAGCAGAACCCAGAAGAGAAGGGAGAGGCCAGGGGATGCCGGCAGCCAACCTGGAACGTCCCTGTCCTCAGGGAGGAAGCATGGCCTCGATGACACCTTGCCTTGGACTTTCTCTTGGCCTCAAAACTGTGACTTTTAAAATTCCCATCGTTTCAGCCAAATCTTGGCATGGTGTTTGCTTGAGCAGCCAAAGGAGAACTCAAACAGGGGCCTTGTCCCAAAGTGGAGGCAGAGGCCAAACACCTGCACCTGGAGCTGTCTGCAGGCTGTGCTCCTTGCAACCCCTCTGAGACCGCCAGGTGGGGCTTGGGGTTTGGGGGGCTCTGTCCTCTCCTAGGTCCTTGGAGTCTTCTCCACTCGGAGTACCCACCGGATGGCTTTACAGGCCAAGGCTGGGCGCGGCACTCGCCACTCTGCTCAGTCTCTCGCCCACAACTCAGTGACCACACCTAATTGCAAGGGAGACTGGGACATGTGGTCCAGCCCGTGCCAGGAAGAAGGCCACACGGAGCTAGTGTGCAAGGACTCTGGGGCCTGCACCCCCGGATTTGAATCCCAGCCCTGCTCCTTACTTATGGAAAACTTACCCCTCTGAGCCTCAGTTTCTTCATCCATTAAAATGTGGTCACTAATAGGACCTGCTTGATAGTGCTAGTGTGAGGATTGGTGCGTTAGTATACACAAAGCAATTAGTGCCTGGCCACAACTAACTGTTTACACAGGTCTTCTGTTTTTATTACGACTTCCTGTTATTTTCAGATTTGACACATCCGTGAACGTTTCTTTTTTTTTTCTTTTTTTTTTAAAGATTTTATTTATTTATTCATTTAGCCCCCCTTGCTGCTTGTGCTTGCTGGGTCAGCTAACCACGCCATGCGGGCGGGCTTGCCTTCACCAGGAGGCCCCGGGAACTGAATCCGGGGCCTCCCATATGGTAAGCGGGAGCCCTACTGATTGAGCCACAGCCGCTTCCCGTGTGAACGTTTCTGAATACTTACTTTATGCAAGGAGTTTGGGGTAGGTCATCTGGTTTCACTGTTTCTTGGGTAGCTCCTAGCGCATAGTAGATACTCAGAAAATGTTTAAATGATTAACTGTAATGGAAAACCAATATAGTGTGTATTTAATTCAGTTGGCCATTGTACTGGGCTCATTTTAACACGATTTAGCAAAAATAAACATCAAGTCTTGTTCTTGGACTCAGAAAGTCAACCGCAGAAGAACGGAAAGAGGGGGACGTAAGTGCTTGAGAAAGCATCCTTACCAGTTTGAAAAATGATTTTCTATCATTATTCAAGAAATGTGTTTTTTATCAAGTAAGAAAGATACAAAGAAGAGTAAAAAGAATCCCTCAAAATCTCACCGTCTTTAACAATGGCTTTTATTCCAGGCACCTGTGTGCACATGCACATGATGGAAGGAAATAATTCTATGCCATGAGACCATTATTATATGTTATGTAAAATTAGCATTACGTTGTGTTTATTTGACTGTAACAGAAGAAAATAATGCAAAGTGAAACAGAAGGAATTGCTCAACATTAAACAATTTTGCCTTCACTACAGAAAAATATTTGTTTCTAAAATCTCTCTCTAAGGGTAATAATAGATCATGAAAAGCATGGAGGTCAGAGTCCTGGCTTTTAAACCCCAGTTTTCAATTTTCGGTGGTACTGGTCTAAAGCCTTTCTGTGCAGGGGGAGGAAATTAGCAGTTTTTACCATTCCCCTTCCCTCCTCCACCTTCTACATTCCATGCGACCTTATCGTCACAGTGCCGTTTATTTCGTGCTAAAGGTCCAGCTCTCACAGTCCTGTACTAAGCGCTATACTCTGCTTCCTCTTTTGGTTGGCTGGAATTGATCGTCAAGCAGTTCCTCTTCCTCCTCTCAGAAAAGCTCTTAGGTCTTTTGTTACCATGCTGAGGGCTGCAGGTTTAGTAGTTTTCACTCATAGTCAGCTCTGTGTGATGGAGCTGCCCAATAGAGGGACTGCAGTCTGAGGCTGCATTAAATTAACAGAAGCAGATACTCAGAATGAGGGAGGTGATCATTTCATTCAGTTTGGCATTGCAGCTAGGAGTATGTGGTAGATTGCATTATGCCCCAATAAAGATATATCCTTAATCTTAATCTGCTTTCCTGTGGGTGTGAACTCATTTGTGAATTGGACTCTTTGGAGGTGTATCATCAGTGAAGGCGTGGACTCGTTTGTGAACCAGATTTCCTAAGATCCTATTTAGATGTGGCCAAACTCATGTAAAGGGTGGGCCTTATTCTGGCGGGAAGTCAGTGGAACCACAAGAGCAGACACGAGGAGAGAGAGGTGGTCATGTGGCGGAGGCAGAGGTGCGAGCCGAGGAAGCCCGGGATTGTGGCAAGCCAGCTCCAGAGTGCTTTGGGGAATAAGCATGGCCTTGCCAACGCCTTCATTTGGTACTTCTGGCCTCTAAAACCATGAGCCAATAAGTTCTTTCTGTTTAAGCCGACCAGGGCGTGGTCTTTGACATAGCAGCTCTGGCAAACTAAGACAGAGTACTCTGAAACAACAAAAAAAGAAAAGACAAGCAACCTACTAGAAAAATGGGAAGAGGCACCAATCCAAGAGAGGAGGTGCAGACGGCCTCTTGACCTGTGAAAACACAGCTTAACCTCTTCAGTGATCGGGTGCATGCACGCTGAAATGCGCTGTCGAATGCTCACAGGCATCCAAGTTGGTGAGCATGTAGAGAAGTGGGATCTCCCCAGCACTGCCGGCAGGAGCGTAAATGGATAAAAACTGCTTGGAGAGAATGGGGCAAACCCTGTGATTCAGCAGTTCCTTTTCCTGGCTTATGACCTAGAGAAACTGCACAGGTGTGCCGGGAGCATGTACAGAGCCGTGTGGCAGTGTTCTTACTGTGGCAGCCAAACGAGACCCTGGAGACAGCCCACGTGTCCGTCAAGGGAGGGAGGAAGGAAGGAAGGAAGGAAGGAGTAAGCTGTCGTGTGGTCATTCAGTGGAATGGCACACAGCTGTGACGTGAACAAAGCACAGCTGCATTCCATAGCTCGAGTCTCCTAAACGGAATGTGGAAGCATCAAGGCAGGGTGTAGAAGTGTACAGTATGATTCCACTTACAGAGATGTAAGTTCAAAAATAAGTAAAATGAAATGATCTGGTGTTTAGGAAACATATACATGTAATAAAAGTATAAAGAAAAGAAAGATAAACACAGTTCAGAATAGGGGATCCCCCTGGATCAAGGAGAGGTACGTGTTCATTCACCTTCTGTTCATTTTACTATTTTTCATACCTTATGTAAATTATATGTAGAGCCTTTTCTATAGGTGAATTATTTTGTAATAGATTCTTATCTAAAATAAAATGGTGCTCTGAAGTTACACTGCCTAGGATTGAATCTTCACTATTTATTTGACCTTCAGCAAATTATTTCACTTCTCTGAACCTCTGGTTCCTGACCCATAAGATGGAAATGATCATAGCTCCTACCTTCTCGTAAAGCTGCGAGGAACGAATGAGAGACTTTCCATGGCATTCTTAGCGCCTGGCACACACACCTTAGCTGGGGTTGCTTTTCTGTGCAGGGACATGCAGTATTTGGGGGTCCATCAGGCTCTGCACCCTAAAACCTCTGTGCTCTCGTGCCTTTCCAGAGACGAACCGCAGACAAGAAGGGTGTGGAGCCCTATTGATGGGACGGTTAGAGGAGCTGAGGGCAGTTGAGCCGCAGACACCTCTAGGAGTCCAGGTGGCAACGGCCTCTCGTGGCGGGAGGGGGACCGTACGTGCTCTCGGAGGCTCGGGGGCAGAGTGGACCAAGCCTGGCTGTAGCCTGTTTTCATAAATAAAGTTTTATTGGACCGCAACCAATAAAGAAACTGGCTCACGAAGCCTAAAATATTTCATCTCTGGCCCTTTACAGGACAGCATGTCAGCCCTGCTCTAGAGTGGGGATTTGGGACAGGGATGCAGAAGGACGGGTGATCTGGAGACCAGCGTAAGGACGGACTTTCTGAAATGTGGAGCCAGCCAACCATGGCCTAGCTCCCTGGTGAGGGAGTGAGATCCCTGTCCCTGGAGGCATGAGCAGAAACATGGAGGGGGGCATTTTATCGGGGGCAGGTTGAACACTTTAGCTTTTAAATTCTGCTTCAGTTCTCAAGTTCTGTGGGGAATAATTCCCGGTTTCAAATTGGCCATTACCAACACTGACATTTCCTTGGCGTTTTTGCATTTTACTCTCAGCAACATTTTCTTCCAAAATTTTAAGTCCAAAAAAGGGGCTTTAATTCTTTCAAAATGAGATTTATATGAAAATTCTGGAGTCCTGCTTTTTTTGGTTAAAGAAAATTTGATTTTCCTGACTTTTGGGTCTGTTCCCGTTTGTGGGTGCTAGAGTGTGAGTGATTGCTGTGTGACAGGCCCAGCCCTGCAGGGAAGGAGGGGCCGTCGGAGATGAAACAGGCAGGCGGCATCTGGAGGCAGTGACCTTGTGCTGCCGTAGATGGGAGTCAAAGAAAGGCAATGAGGAGAGATCCTGGGGGGAAGAAGGGGTTGAACTGTGTCCCCCACCAAAAGACATGTCCAAGTCCTGATTCCCAGTATCGGAAATGCGATTCCACTGGGAAATAAGATCGTTGAAGATGTTATTAGTTAGGACAAGGCCAAACTGGACTAGGCTGGACCTTAATCCAATACAACTGGTGTCCTCAGAGCACAGGATGTTTGGGTAGAGAGAGAGGTGGCCACGTGACGGAGGCCAAGACTGAGCCGCCACCCCGAGCCGAGGGCCGCCCCAGAGGCCAGGGGAGAGGCGAGGAGAGGACCCTGCTTCTGAAGAAGCACCTTGGCTGTGGACTTCGGGTCCAGAACTCAGAGACAACACGTGTCTGAGTTAAGCCGACCAGGCCAGGGCGCAGGTTACGGCCGGCCCGGCAGACGGAGACGGGACGTGCGAGCGGGCGCCCGCGCTGGGGCCACTCCGGGCCAGGGCTGGGGGTCGAGGGGCAGAATGACAGCGCCAGGCCGTGGCAGTCATTAGGCCCTGCCTGGGAGGAGGAAGCACGAGGAGTGATTTCCTGCCTGTCGGTCAGGTTTTGGCCCCGCTGGCCGGGGAGAATGCCCTCAGAGGTGAGTGGGGTGGAGGCGGGAGAGACCGTCCTAAAACCCATGGCTTTCTTCAGGGACTCCGAGAGCAGTTCATCAGAAACCAAATCGCTGCCAGACCACGTGCCCTAAATACCATCGCAGGACGATCGTTTTGCACGTGCCCAGAGCTGTCAGGCGGACGCCTTAAGTGGGGTGTTGGAAAGCTCCTGGCATCTCCCAGGCTCACACAGGGGTGGGGCCGAGGAATGCGTCCTAAGTACAGCATTTAGCAGGGACTGAAATGTGCAATGCACGTGAAATTGACTTTCACCTAAACTGGAGGACAAACCGCTGCGAAACGGCCACATGAAATGCCTGTGCAACGAACCCCTAGGGAAACTAAAACTTAGAAAAACTCCCCGTGCTTTGGTGAACTGCTCATCAGGCCGACGGCTCTGCAGTGCTTGACTTTCAGCGAGGATGTCACTGGCTCAGTGATTTGGGCAGGGCACTCGCTCGGCAGCACTTCCAGGGGTCAAAGATTAAAACCTGACCCTGGCAAGGACATCAGGAGCCATCTCCTTCATGGTTTTCAAATGTCTGTTGCTTTTAGCAGTGACATCCTCTTTGCCAAGAAAATATGATGTGGCACCCAATGCTGTATATAAACCAGATACAAGATACAAGAGGGAGGGAAGCAGATGTGGCTCAAGCAATTGAGCTCCTGCCTACCGCATAGGAGGTCCCAATTTCAGTTCCTGGCGCCTCCTGGAGAAGATGAGCAAGACAACGAGCTGACGCAACAAGGAGAAAGAAAGAGGAAACACAATGAGAGAGACAACAAAGCAGGGAGCAGAGGTGGCACTTGCGAATGGGCACCTCTCTCCCACATGGGAGGCCCCAGGTGTTAGATTCCAGTTCAGTGAGGCTCAAACACAGACCGAGATTCAGGCAGGAGCTTATTAGGTCACTGGCACAGCGGGGCCTTGAAGAGAGACTTGAGCCCCCCTGACTGAGCTGGGGAGGACCTTTTGAACTGGTGGTGTGGGGCGGGGTTTGAGAGGGGCGTGAAGATACGGGTGGACGAGTACTATGCTCACTGTTCTCAGGGTAGGGAGTGACCCTCTGAGCACTGCCTTGTCGCTGGGGAGAGAATGTTCTGTGGTTCGGCGGGGGTATTCGGCAGGGGCTGGAACAGAGCATGCTGCATTTGGACACACAGCTTGAGCTCGGTCGGTAAGTCACAGTCTGACGCCGGGTTCAATTCCCGGTGCCTCCTAAAGAGAAGGTGAGCAGACACAGAGGGCACACAGCGAATGGACACAGAGGGCAGGCAGCGAGCGCAAGCAGCGAAGGAGGGTGTTATAAATAAATAAAATCTTAAAAAAAAAGGCTACAAGAGGGAGCTGCTGGTTGAGCAAATGTGCGGAGCTCAGAACCCCTCCGTAGGCCCCCGAGCATCCCTGCCAAGCCCTCTGCCCCGTCTTGGTTTCCTAGGGCAGCCTAACAAAGTACCGCAGACCAGGTGGCTTAACACGACAGAAACGGATCGTCTGCCGGTTCTGGAGGCCAGAATCCGGGCTCCTGGTGGCCCCAGGTGACCTGTGGCTTGTGCTGCAGATCCTCAGGCTCGGCCTCCGTCTGGCATAGCTGCCTTCTCCTCGGTCGGACTCCAGATTTCCCTCTGCTTGTAAGCACACGGGCCATGTTGGAACAGAGGCCCGCCCTGCTGCAGAAGGAGCTCATCCTAATTCCATCTGTAACGACCCTATTTCCAAATAAGGCCACGTTGACTGGACCGGGCTTTGGAACGTCAGCTTACCTTTTTGGGGAGACACAAGTCAACGCATCGGCGCCCCTGAGGGGCAGAGATTGAAAACTTCCGTGCTGGCCCAGCCACAGAGGCTCAGCTTTGGTCAGCCGGAAAGTCCATTCCCTTGGGACACGTCAAGTAAGAAGATACAGAATTTAAGATGAGGATGTGGGGGAACAGCATCTAAAATGCGCGATGTGCTCATGCGGTTTGTTACTCACTACAAAGGAGCTCCCCTTAGGGGAGCCGAGGAAGCTCGTGGTCAGTAGATGCTCCTGCTCAGGCCAACAGGGTGGGTCAGGAGGGGGCCGGGGCCTGCAGCGGCATCCTGGGGCATCTGGTCTATTCTGGAATGTTCTAGAAGGCTGATTGAGCGCTTTAAACCTTCCCTTTGCCCCATGAGCTGAGTTCTCTGGTTTATTGAGACAGCTCTGAACTGGAAATCCAGAAATCCCTTCCTAACCCTGGCAGGAAATGGAGAAGTCCTGTCCCCTCTCTGGTCCTCAGTGTCTGCTTCCGGAAGACGCCAGCACAGCTTAGGGAAGCCCAGGCACTGGGCTCACACACCAGTGCGGGGAGGGGAGCTAAAAAGGGTGGAAACCTTTTGTTTCGCCATGCCAGGACATTCAAAACAAAACAACCCTCTCTCTATAATTTTATGAAGGGACATTTCCACACCATAGAAACTATACACAACCTCATCTATAAATAAGGATGGTTCTTTAAGTGACTGCGTCTGACTTTAAGGAAAGCCTCACTATAGTCTTTTTCTCACTTTACCCCAGCCTGTTAGTTTTTTGTTGCCCGTGACCACAAATGTAGTAGTTTAAGACGATACCCGCAGATGATCTCACAATTCTGTGGGCCAGAAGTCCAGCGTGGCTCTGCTCCCGTGGCCAAAATCAAGGTGTCAGCGGGGCCGGGCTTCAATCTGGGGGCCCCAGGTGAGGCTTCTGCTTCCAGGCTCAGTCCAGGGGTGGCAGAATTCGGCTCCTTGTGGTGGCTGGAGCGAGGTGTCCACTGCCTCGACGTGTGACCCTTTATTTTCCGCATATGTCGACTCCTCCTCATGCTTTGACTCTGCTTTTCCCTCCTGCCTCTAAGGGCTTGTGTGATTCCACTGGGCCTGTCCAGCCCAGATAATCCAGAATGATCTCCATTTGAAGGCTAGCCCTCTAGCAACTGTAGTTCTCTTTTGTCATGTGACAGATGTTCCCGGGAGTAACACAGGGGGTGGAAGGCCATGGGGCTGAAATTCTTCGCCCACCCCCAGCCTGCTGGAAACTGTGTCACATCAACATTTGGGAACAATGGAATGACCAAAATAAGATTCTTCCAGCTCACATACTGGTTGTCAAATGTTCTCTGATTTTTTAGTTTACCTACTCAAAAATTCTCAGTGAGAAGCCAGGACATCATTGCTAATACAGAACCTGCATTTGTTAGGTAGTCAGGAAATGTTTGCTGAGCAAATATTAATAAATTCATCGTTAATATTATTTTAATACAACCTTGATCATGAATCTTGTGGTACTGTATTATTGACATTAGCTGCAGATTAGAAAACAAGCTAAAATGATTTCAGAAATGTATTAAAACAGGAAATGATTCAGTAAATCATGGAAGAAACAAAACACAAACTGCTCTGTTATATCCACTTGTGCTCTGCCAAGGGTGGGAAGTGTGGCTTTCTATCAGAGAACAGCGGCAATTAATAGAGGCCCCCAGGAAGCAGCAGGAGTTAACCTTTCTCCTCGTCTTCCCTCCCTCCCTCCCTCTCCTTCTCCTCTCCCTCCCTCTCTTCCTTCCCTTCCTTCCTCTCCTTTCTTCTTCCCTCCCTCCCTCTCCATCCCTCCCTCTCCTTCCATCCCTCTCTCTCTCTCCTCCTTCCCTTCCTTCCTTCCATTTGTGGCAAAAAAAAAAAAATTAAACTTGGTGGGGAGTGGATGTGGCTCAAGCAGTTGAGTGCACACCTCCCACCTGGAAGGTCCTGGGTTCGGTTCCTGGTGCCTCCTAAAAAGCAAACAAACAAACAAAACCCAACTCAGGGGAGCCAATGTGGCTAAATGCTTGAACACCCACTTCTCACATACAAGGTCCTGGGTTCAATTCCCAGCCCTGGTTCCTCAAAAAAAAAAAAAAAAAAAAAAAATTAAACTTGGCCAATTTTTAAATTAAATTAAAATTTAGACGTGTTACTTCCCGCCTATCCACAGGACACACTCCCCGCTCCTGGCCTGGTGTTCTGAGCCCTCCTTAGTTCAGCCTGGGCTGCCAGGACCCCTCGCTGTCTTGCCGTGAGCAGGGCCGCTTCTGCTTCTGCCCCGCTTTCCTGCCCCCGCGCCTCTCTTCCTGCAGAGCCTCTGCCTAGGGGTCTCCATCTCGCCTCACTCTCTCCTGCCCCAGCCCTCCGGCTCTCGCTCCGCGGCCACAGCCTGGACGGCCTCTCCTGCGGCCCCGAGCATGGTCCACCACGTGGCGAGGCCTTCGTGCCCACGTGCCTTTGCCCCGGCCCCAGTGAGCTCCCTGAGCCCAGGAGCCGTGTCGGACTCCTTGTTCTGGCCCTGTCAGCAGGCTCCACGGGCAAGGGGGCAGCCGATAGTAACCCCCCCAGACCCCACATTCTGGTCACTGGGGAGAGGAGCAGAAAGGAAGAGGAGGGAACAGAACGGAGAGAAAGACAAAAATAAGGAGAGAGACATGGAAGAAGGAAGGGAGAACTTGAGACGGCCCCTGCTGGTGTCCCTACCGAGGCCCCAGTCGAGGCTCTGCGGGTGCAGCGGTGGAAACGATGACCAAATCCTTGTCCTCATGGGGCTTCCACTCTAGCCATGGAAGTTAGTCTATATACAGGCAAGCAAAACTAGACGAGATGGTTTCAGATAACATTAGAAACTATGCTAGGACATTAATCAGGTGTTGGAGAATGATGGGGAGTGGAACCATTTGGGGTAGGGGGACATGGAGCCCCCCGGGAAGTTGTAATGGCCATGCTGAGATCTGATGGTGACAAGGAGGGAGCCATGCTAAGAACCAAGGGCATATTCTTTCTGGCAAAGGAAATAGCATGTGCAAGGGCTCTGGGGCAGAAAGGAAAGTGCTTTTGATTTTGAGGAACAGAAAGGGAGCTGGTGAGGCTGTACTTGGGAGCCAGGGGGAGAGTGGAACGTGAGATAGAGTGGGAGGTGGCAGCTGGCGTATTTGGCGGCGTCTTTCCATCATGGTAAGGGGTGCTAAGAAAATTATGCCAAACTTGTAAAAAAAAGTGGTTGTTATTTAACCCTGCAGCCTAACTCTTAGAGCATGTTCTCTGCCTGAGAATCATCTGACTTTAGGGAGATGGAACTTTCCACCATTGGTCAAGGCCCAGACATTTTGCAATTCTATAAAACAGATAACTCTTACGCACACCTCAGTAGGAGCTCATAGAACATCTAAGTGCCTATCACCCCACACAGAGGGGTTCCTGAGAGCTCTGGAGACACCCAGGTCCTATATAAGGGGGGATAGCCCCAGAGACTGATGCCTTATCAGTGGGCTCTATTTTGGAATCTGTGCTCCTGAGAGTGACAGAATTGGACTCAAATAAGTCCTCCCTGCACATGGTTCACCAGTCCCTTCTATTCAAACCTATATGTGATGCTGGAGTTTTTAGGTATAATTCCAGAGACTGGAGCCTCCGGCCTACCTATGTGCCAGGTGTGCATGAAATCTCAGTGGAGCTGCAACTCCTACCCTACAGCTCAATGGACTCATCCAAGTCACCTGGTGAGGAGACAACGATGGGCAATGGCCATCCCAGGGAATGGAGAGGGCCTGCATCTGCAGGCAGGATCATCCCACCCACCATATCCATGGGATATAAGCCCTCTCTCACTTGGAGTTGGAGTGGACATCACCATCCCAGTCCCCTCAGGATTGGGGGAAGAACTATGGACTAGAGTGGACTTGATGGTATTCTCTTGTTCACATGTGGTGATTCTAGCAATGGAAGAAATTATAACAATGAGGTGGAGCCAGTGGCCACTAGACACTTTTGGGGCAGGGAGGGGATGAGCAGTTGAAATACAGGGGCTTTTTCGGGATTTGGAGGTTGTCCTGAGTGCCGTTGTGGCAATGGATGTAGGCCATTTTAAATCAGCACACACCACTCAGAACTGAGTGGGAGAGAGTGTGGTCTACGGTGTGAACTGTGGTCTATGGTTGGTGGCAAGGCTCCAGGATGTGTAAGTTCATTGAGGGTGGTGGGCCACACTGTGGGAGATGTTTGTGTGGGATGTGGGGGGAGGTGTGGGAGGTGGGCAACATGGGAATCCCAGTGGGTTCCGTGTAATATTTTGGGTAATCTAAGCACCTCTTAAAATATATGTATCTCTATATATAAATAACATTTTTGTAAGCAAATACACATATATGCATATATATTTATATATCATTTTGCAAATGTTTGTATGTATTGTGAGAATTTTGATTTTTACCCACAATAAAAAATAATAATTAAAAAAATAAAACAGATAAGACGTCATGATTTTCAATGATTTTCTCTATCGCCAAAGGTGGCAGTTTTATTGCCCTGTAGGACATTAACCAGTTTTGTCTCTAATTTAGCAGTCTTATCTCATTCCTTATTCTTTTCATTCACTGTAAAAATCCCCACTTCTCCACTTTTCTTTTGAATCCACTTTGTCATCATGCACTTCCCCTCTTTAATGAGTTCCATAAAACTTCGACATGTGCTTATTATCTATTTTTATGAAAATTATAACCTTTTGTGAATCATGCTCTGATAGGAGTTTGGGTTTTAGCTGCATGGAAAGCAGGAGGGCGAGAACTAATTTATGGTTTGTAAGGGACTCTCAGGCTGCTGGCGAAGAACGGCCGCGGGAAGCCGGGCACCACTGTCCAGCGGGGAGATGTCCAGGCGGCTTGGCAGAGAGGGATTGTGGAGAGGCAGGGAGTGAGTGGTGGCTGCCTCTTGCCATTTCCATGCTGGATTGTCGTGTTCTGTCTTTTTGGTCCGTTTTCCTCTAAAGCGTGAGCTCCTTGGCAGGTGCTGAGGCTGAGCTTGGCGTGTGTTTGCTCAATGGATTCTTCCCTTTGGGTTCCCATTTACTTTTAAAATAAAGATGGCCGTGGAAGGGGACCCCCCCCCCAAGTAAGACCTTTGCGGGCCTTTTCCTCAGGGAGCTAGAGTTCCTGGATTTGGAGGAGGGTGCCAAGATGACGTCATTGAACTCAGAGCGGGGGCCAGAAGGTTTAAGGGGAGAGATTTGCTTGCAGAGATGCGCCACTGGGTGAGTGCCCCCTGGGGACAGCTCTTTCTAACCTGAGTTTCTCTCTCTTGCTCCCCAGTGTGATAACGCAAAAGGGTTGAAAGCCTTCTACGATGCAATTAAGTACGGGCCAAACCACTTGATGGTATTTGGAGGCGTCTGTCCATCTGTCACGTCCATCATCGCCGAGTCCCTCCAAGGTTGGAATCTGGTGCAGGTAAGGTCTGGACCTCCTTCTGCACGTCTTTTGCTGCACGTGGTTCTAATTGCTGAGTTCACGTCCTCTGGCCTCTCTCCTGGATGGCTGCACAGTCTTCTGTGGTCCCCACCTCCTGGCCTGGCCCCTCTGACCCGACCTTGTGTTACCCCCACAGTGGGGCTCTGAAGGGCAGCCCCGACTCCCTGACTGTGTGCTCGGAGCCCTCAGTGGCCCACCACTGACTCTGTGTCCAGCCCCCCTGCCCCTCCTCGGTCATCTGCCCTTCCCGGCCATTCACTCTATGCTGTGCCTCCTCCAGGCTACCACCTTCCCCACGTAGACACTCAACCTTGGACCTCAGAGCCCTGGTCTTGTGTTCCCTTAGCCAGATGACCTTTGATCTGCTCCCCACCCAATTCCCTCCCCCACTGAAATTTTCTTTGTCCACTAAGATTATCTTGAGTCCTTTCTCCTCAATTAAGCCTTTCTTCGGGCTCCTTGTCAGTTACTCACTCTTTACACTAGAAGATCTCATACACAATTAAATGCTCTGTTGGAATCGGTGAGCGAATGGTCTGGTGTAGGAGGGACTCAGTAGCATTAGCTGCTATTTGGAATGTGAGAGAGAAGAGTATAGAAGAGATATGACTATCAGGAGACAGCGGTGGCCTCTGCCCATATTTTCTTTGATCTTTCTGTCCATCCATCCATTCCTCCCTCTCTCTATCCGTCCACACATATACCCATCCATCCATCCATCTATCCATCCATCCATCCATTTAGCCAGCCAGCCATTCATCTATTTTCTACCCATCTTTCCATTCATTTATCCATCCATCCATCCATCTTTCCATCCATCCATCCATCCATCCATCCATCCATCCATCCATCCATATACATCCAACAAATATTTCTGGCCAACCTACCATCCTCCTGGAATTTTGGCATCACTGGGGATATAGTGCTCAACAGTTCAGACATGGTCCCTACTCTTTTAGAGCTTACATTCTAATAGAAGGAGACAAGCAATAAGCAAGTAAACAATTAAGTAATAATAATAATAATAATACCTAATGCTTGTATAAGACTTAGGTCAGGCTTACTATGTACCAGACACTTTTCTGAGAACTTATGTGCATTAACTTATTTAGTCCTTACAACTGCTCTGTGTGGTAGGTAATATCATCACCCACGGCCTTAAGCCAGGACCATGCCGAGGGCTTTGATAGAAATAAACAGGGTGATGATTTACAAAGTGACTGACCTGGGACAGTGAAGAAAGGCCTCCAGGAGAGGGTGATGTTTGAAACCCAAAGGGTGAGAGGGAGCTTTCTTACATGGGTGGATGGACCGTGTTGGGTGGACGGGCCACACGGATGTGCGTGGGCCACGTCTGTGCGTGGGCCACGCCGGTGGGTGGACTGGGTGTGAGAATGAAGACGTGGGAGGCGCGGGACCATGCGGGGTCTGTTTCCACTGGTATCACGTTGACTGAGGACCTTCTCTGAGTCAGGCCCTGCCTGCGTGGGGTGCTTGGGATAGAACTCCCAGCCCACCACCCAGGCTTGCCAGCCAAGGCAGAGGTGTGATGGGGGGGGACGTAGAGCCCAGGGAGGCTCCACCTCAGCCCAGGCCCCAGCGAGGCTGCCCAGCGGAGGTGATGGGGGGCTGGCTGCCAAAGGGGGCAAGGCCGCTGGCAGAGGAAACTGGGCAAAAGCGCGAGGTGGGCGAGCCTGTAGGCTTGGGGAGCCGTGAGTCATTCCTCGTGGCCAGAGCAGGCCATGCAGGGCGTGGGCAGATGCAACGGGACGTGAGGCTGGAACAGCAGCTCAGCGTGCTGTGGTGCAGAGCTAACCGGCCCGCTGGGCCCTGGGAGCCAGGCTTCAGCCCTCGGGGCCCTCACGCAGCTGCGACATCCTGCACCAGTCACTTCCCCTCTCCCGGCTTGAGCTTCCTTTCCAGAATACTGAGGGGCTCCCTCCCTGTTCTGGCTGAGCCAGGAGCTGCCTCTGTGCATGTCACCTACCTCTTGGCTTCCCCATTTGTAAAAATGGGGTACTGTGTAGCGCTGGTTGCCTGGGGTGGTTTGTGGATTGAATGATTAGATTAGATGAGTCAATTAGATTAAAACAATTAGAGCTGTGCCCTGCAAGGGGGCCTTGATACTGGGCCCCTTACCTATTTTGCAGAACTCCTGCTCATGCTTCAAAACCGTGGCTAGGTACCACCTCCTCTGTGAAGCCTTCCCTGATCTCCTCCCTTCACCCCTTTTCCTTCTGCACGCCCCCATCCCCAGCCCAAAGAGTAAATTAATTGGTTCATTTTCAATGGGGGCATTGAAAATACCCCAGAGGTATGAAAATTGGTTCTGGAGAGGGGCCAAAAAAAATCTTACTTTTTAATGTATTAAGCACAGATAAACATACAGCACATAAACAGCTATATATCTGTGCTATTAAAATTTCATGGAGGGGGCGATTAGGAAAAAACTGCTGGAAAAAGTCGTCTTAGGGGAGCGAGAATGAAGAAAAGGCCGGGAACGCTGCCCTACGTTATCCTCTGGCATAAGGTGTGCTGCTACTGCCTGAATTCCATCTCGTGGGAACAATGTGTTCTGTATACCCGTCTCTCTACTGGACTGTAAGCTTCTAGGGGGCAGGGTCCCCATGCCTAGCGTGGGACCTGGCACACGAGGTCTTCCCTGAGGGCTGGCCCCCACTGAAGCGAGCACGGGGGATGGGGGGGCAGTGGGTGGCCTGAAACCCGCCAGGGCAGAGTTTCCTGTAATGAGGAGGCAGCGGCTGGGGAAAATGCAGATTCTCAGGCTCGTCCTGGTAGAGTCTCTCCCCCTCGGTAACCGCTGCCCGAGGGTTTGCAGGTAGACAGTGGGGCAGGCAAGGGCTCCAGCTGGGAGGATGGGGTCCCCAGGGACCTGGGGACTGGACGCTGCCTGGCAGCTGGGAGAGCTCTGAGGGCCTGGGAGGCAGAGTGCAGGGCGGGGCCACTGAGCAGACATCTCTAGTCTGAAGGGGCTGCAGCCTGATAGGGGGATCGGGGGCTTCCGGCCCCCCCCTCCGTCATTCCTTATGGGCCAGCCTCTGCAGACCTCCTGAGACCACCCCCCCCAACTTCTGTAGAAGAGAGATGGCGGAAGGGGCCACTGGGGGCTCTGCCGTCACCCAAGGGGGCCGATGGGTGCCTTCCCACATTCAAACCCGGACTCCGAGACAGACCTTTGCAAATGGGGGGGCGCGTGTGGCTTGCCTAGCTGAGAAGCGCTCTGAGCGCCCTCTGAGCCCCGAGAGGGCCTGCAGCGCCTGGTGGCTTGTTTCCGCCCCCGCCCACAAAAGCAGGCTCCCGCCCCGAGAAGGTGCTGAATTCAGCTCGGCTGAGCTTTTGCCTTTGGCTCGGCTGCTGTTGTGCGGCTGCAGTTGTGCCACGAGTCACTTCAGTCTCCTCCTGTGGGTGCGAGGATGTTGGTGGAGCCCGGGGTCTCACGTGCGGCCCGGGGTGCCCCGCCGCTCCCCGACGGCCCAGACCCTGCCAGGGGTGCGGGGCTCAGAGCTGAGCCGCTCGCTCACTGGGAGGGCATCTGGGAGGGCCTATGGTCTGGAAGTCGGGGTGCTGAGCATGTTGAGGCTGGGGAAGGCACGGGGCGCTGGGGAAGGTGCGGGGCGCTGGGGAAGGTGCGGGGCGCTGGGGAGTGGGGGCGCCGTGCCTCCATGGCTGCCTGGCTGCCTCTGCCTTGGAGAGAATTTGCCGGATCTGGGCAGTGTGGGGAGGTGGGGGAGCAGGAGCAAGGCTGGAGTTGGAGGGCAGCCGTGCAAGCAGCCCTGGCCTCTGGAGCCCCCCAGCTTGGAGAGGCCCCGGCTGGGAGGGACCGAGCTCCTGTTAGCCCAGGTGGCCCAGCATTCGGTCTCTGCCAGGCCTGCTGCTGGGGAGGTTTAATGCTAGAGAAGGCCCAGGCCAGGTCGGCGGCCCTTACAGGGTTCCGGAGGGTCGCTTAGGGGGCATGGGGGATCCACCAGATGCCTTCCGGGATGCAGACCCTACTCTCACCCCCTTGGTCACCTCAGTATCCGCAGCTCAGGGGCTTCGGGTCCCAGTGAGATGAGCTTGTCTCACAGAGGCCTGGCCTCTCTAACGAGCGCTCCAGGACCCCAGAATCTGGGAATGAGGATGTGGAGGGGCTCCTGGAGGTACTGCTGTGGCAAACATCCCCGTGTTGCCAGGACAGAGCCCCCCCGGCCTGCTCCTTCATACTGCCACGAAGACGCTGCCTCGTCTCATGCCCCTGCACCCCAGGCCTGATGCCCAGGGGGCCTCGGGGAGTGTTTGCCAAGAGCCACGTGCCTTCCCTCCAGGTCGCAGGCTTGTCGCCCAAGAGCTGAGGGAGGCCACTGGAGCCTGGCAGCCCTGGAAGGGACCCGGGCCAGTCCCAGTGCAGCCCCTTGTGAAAGGGAAGCAAGGAGAGGCCGGAGGTGGCCTCCGGCTCAGCCTCGGCCCATGCCTCCCATTGCTTGACCCAGTGGTTTTTAACTGTTTCCTTTGAAATTTATTTCACATCCCCTCAGAATCCCGTCCTCTAAGATCTGAAGGCCGCTTGCTTCTGACTCCACGCTGTACTTTTTTCGGATGTTCTACGGACTTCCCACCAGCCTAGTCTGCCCTTCTGGAAGCCTGGGGCTTGGGGAATAAGCAGGAGAGTTTAGGGCTGGGGGGGGGGAGACGGAGTCAGGGTAGCACTGTCTGGAGATGGAGGCACAGCCTGGCAAGGGCACCAGAGAGGCCGGGGAGAGGGAGTCGGACAGTCCTAGGGCCCAGGACAACACTCCTTCCTTCTCGGGTTCGGATGCTAGCTGCCCCTGCTCGCAGACAGGGGTAGTCCAGCTGAGGAAAATAAAGTCTGAGGGATAAAGGGCTGCTCGCAGGAACGCGCAAATGCCATTTCATAAAGAACTGAGTCACGCAGGGGCTGTCCTAAGAGGCAGACTCGGCAGATTGTTGCACTGTGGCTGCGTATTTCTCCTGGCACTGTCCCAGCACAGTCCCCGCCCTGCCCGCGGTGGCCCCCTGGCCTGCTGGCCTGCCTGGGCTCTGTCCCCAGGGCCTTCCTGAGAAGGGAACTCTTTGGGGTGTGCAACGGGGCTGTCTCCGTGGAGAAGCCCGTGCGAGCTCGTGCAAGGGAGTGGAGGTGAGAGGACACGCAGGTGGGGTCACGTCAGTCTGCCATTGTAGACATGTTGGCTTGATTTCTGCAAAGTTGGAACTGTGCTTTGTTTTGGCATTAAAAAAAAAAGATAAGTGAAACCCCCAAATCGGGCCCTTCACTGTTTACCAAATTCCATTATAGCTCTGTCGGTCCAGCAGTGTGTGTCCTAGGAACAGAAATTTTGCCACCCGGCTTGGTTTCCTCGAGTGATTATCTGCTTAAAGCTGTAGGTTGCCTGAGAGATAAAGAGATTGTTTCTTACTCAGCTGTAGGTGGTGGGATTTGAGGTAGATTCCTAGAATGGCAGAGTCTTAGCAAGGGTTGGGTCCACCATACCCGTTGTACAGCTGGGGAAACTGAGGCCCAAAGTCCTCACAGCAGCAGCGTGGCCCGCCATCCAGTGCTCCGTGGTCTACTGTGTCTCTTCTAGCCTCACCTTTCTCCCGGGTGTAATGGGAACAGCAGGTCTGCTTTATCTGTCTCGTGCAGTTGCCATGGGAATTAGTGAAGGCTCTGTGTGGCTTTTTTTTTTTTTTAACATTTTAAAGCGAAAGCACTTTGTAAACTATGAAGCAGTAGCTGCCCCTGGGACGCGTAAGGCTCCTCCTGCTGGGAACAGCTCTGCTGGCGGCTGTCAGAATTTTAAAATCTTTGCCCAGACCCCAAAACGAAGGTCGGGGCAGAAGGGGGCTCTTCAGCAGGACACTCCAAACACAGAGATTCCACCTCTCAGCCCCCACGAGCCAAACCCACTGGCCAGAATCCCGCCACGGCCCCGCCCACGTGGCTGCCACACCCTCGGCCACATGGCTGCCACGCCCAGGTGGGTTGGCTGCCCTGTCAGTAGACTTGATTGGAAGCCATCTGGGAGGGCGGTGGGATGGGGGCGCAGGTGCAAGGTTTGCTGCCGCCGCACTCTCTGAAAAAGAGGACAGAGCCCGATAATCGAGGGCTGGCTGGAGCCATTTCTTGGCGCTGGTCTCCAGGGGGGCCATTTAGCCCATCAATAATCTATGAGATGCTTCCACCTTCTGCGTTCATTTTTTTTTTTTTAAAAAGGAGGGTGGGGGAGAAGAAGAAGGACGTTAAGGGAATGTACAGTGGGCCAAGCAGAGGTGCCGGCCTTCCCGACCGTGTCACTGGAACGATTCGGGTAGTGAAGTCTGCTTTTTCTATCTGTAATTTTTAAAATTCAGGATCTTTTTTTTTTTTATTATTAAATATTGCCATAATATATATATATATATATAACGTATCTGCCCTTTTCCCCATTTTTAAGTGTGCAATTCAGTGTCATTAATTACTGTCACAAGGTTGTGCTGCCGTCACCACCAGCCATTCCCAGAGCCTTTCCGTCTCCCCAAATAGAAGTTCTACACCCCTGCCGCAGGAACTCCCCCAGAAAGCCCGGTTTGGAGAGCAGGTGGAGCGGCACGTGTGAGGAGGTAGCTTTCGATTTGGATCCAGATGGGTAGGAGGTAGCACACCACCTCCGAAGGACTCTCCTGTCGGAGGCGTGTCGGAGTTGGCTCGAGGCGAGGCCAGCGGTTGGCCGTGACGACGGGGCCTGCTCCGAAGCTGGCTCTGAGTCCGTGGGACACACGGCAGGGAAGCAGGCGGATGCCAGGGCCAGAAGGGCTGGAGCCTCTGCCTTCTGCCTCATTTGCCCCAAACCTTATGCTCCAGCTTCCCAGATTTCCCCGTACTGCTGCTGCTGCTTTTTAATAGACTGGATTTTAGAGCAGCTCTAAGTTTGTAGAAAACCGGGTCAGGAAGCACAGAGTTCCCATACCCCCCACTACCTCCCGTTTCCCACGTTATTAATGGCTTGCATTTCCGTGGACCTTTTGTGACAGTGGATGAACCGGTCTTGACGCATTATTTTTCTTAGAAGTCCACTGTTTACCTTGGGCCTCGGGCTCTCTGTCGACAGCTGCGTGGGTCCTGACAAGTGCATAATGCGAGGCACCCACCCTCACAGTGTCACACACAAGGCCTTCGCCACCCTAAAGCCCCCTGTTTGTCCGGCCCTCCCTCCGAAGCCCTGGCCCCCTCTGACTTGTTTCTGTCTCTGTAGTTGTGCCTTTCCCAGCACGTCACGGAGTTGGAATCCTACAGTTCGGAGCCTTTTCACCAGTTCAGGCTCCTCCGTGTCTCCTTGAGGCTGCATAGCGCATTTCTTTTCATCATCCCGTTGAATGGATGTTCCACACTGTGTCCATTCCACGGAAGGGCATCTTGCTTGCCTCCAACACTGCTTCTCCCAGGCCTGGAGAACCTGCCTTCCCCTCTGCACCTTGGGAATCAAGTCCAGCTTGTGAGAGCTGGCTTAGACGTTATTCCAGCTTTGGAGTCCTCCCGGTATCTGCTGGGTTCGTTGGTATATGAGTTGCACCCCCTGAGCTCCCTGCCACGTTACGTGTGCTCTCCTCCCTCTTACAGCCCCTTCTGCACGGGAGCGTCAAGTACCCCGTTTCTGCCTCCCCCGTTAGACTGTGGCACCCTCAGGACAGCGGCCACGGCTCATTAGCCTCTGTCTGCCTGGTCCCACCCCAGGCCTGGTGCAGACGGGGTCTCAGGTTCGCCCCACTGCTTCGAGTCAGCCTCGGGGACGCTGCACTGTTCACGAGCGAATCCCCCGTCCCTTCCAGGGAAGGGGTGGAGGCACGTGGTCCCTGCGCCTGGCCCGCCTTCCCCGGCTCCCCCGGGACCCACTGAGCTTCGGGGAGGAGGAATTCTGTTCTCATTCACTTGCTCATTCACTCATTCACTGGCTTGTGCTCAGATTCACTCATTTATTAACTCATCTAGTCACCCTTTCCCTTAAACAGGCACCCCTCAGTCTACAAGTGGGGCGCCTGCCAGGTCCCAGGCTTCCCCAGAGCAGTGCAGGCCGCACCAGCCCACACCGCCACCCCAAAAGGAGGTGACAGGGCCAGTAGGGGAAGTCAGAACAGAGGGCTGGAATTCAGAGACTCTGGGTTACTGTCCCTCCTTGCTCTCTCGCCAACAGACAGGACTTGGGCAAGTCACCAAGCCCTCAGAGCCTTGCTGAACACAGCTGGGAAATGGTCCTATCTGCCTTTCTTCTGGGGCCGTTGAGAGCCACAAAGGGAACAGTGGGGCACCTGGAAGCCCTTTGTGGATGTGAGGGTGTGATATGGTCGTAATTGGTGCCTGGCAAGGGAACCCCTTGACGATTTGGAGGCCTCTGTCTCCAGATTCAAGGCTGTGTGCATGACACTCACTTTCGCAGACCACGGAGGTGATTCCAACCTGTAAAATTAAAACCGAGACCTGCAGGCGAGGCAAAGAAAGCCCAAGGCGGCTGTCAGAGGGTGCCAGGCTATTTTTCTGGCTGAGTTTACGCCGAAAGAGAGACAGGTGGAAGAAGGGCCAGAGGCTCCGGTGGGCAGGGCGGCCCTCAATCTATTTCTGCCCCAGGACCCAGCCCGTATCTTCACTGTGGATCTGGTAAAAGATTCAATTCAAGGTTCTGACCCCCATTTTAAGTTCAAGACCGTGGTATGGAGAATAACGTCAGTTCCCAGCGGGTGATTCCAGTGGCCTCATTGTGTATGCGCCTTTCCCCGAAAGCCACCTCAACCTCTTTCTGGAAATGTGCGGGTGTTAATAATTCATTCTAAGTACATAAATCACTTGCGCCACTTACAGCGCAGCGGATGCTGCTAGTAAAAGGCGCAGCCACGGACGCTTCCAAGTTGAGACTGGGAAGAACTGGAGAAGGGCATTGAAAGCTCACTCTGCCAGGAGGGTACAGACGTGAAAGGGGCCGACCCTACCCAGGAGTACTGGCTCTCGTTCTGGAAATGTTCTCGCTCCTTGAACACACGCACGCCTGAAACGGACCTGAAACGGACCTCCTTAGAGCCGTGGTTCGTAAACTTTGGCGGGTGTCGGAGTCGCCTGGGAACTTAGTAAACACGAAGCTCACCTGGCCAAAGGTGACCGGCGACCCTGTTGGCCAGGGACTGAGGTTCCCAGGACTTTCAGTTTTGAAACCAGGGGCGTCCTGGGGCAACCTGGACGAGTTGGTCGTTGTCCCTGCAGGCGCCGGGGCCTCGCTGCCCTTTCTCAGGCCCAGCTGCTGCTGGTGGACACCAGGGGAGAGCCGCGGCTTAGAGTGATGAGCCAGCCTCCGGCGGAGACGGAGCGGCTCACGGGGGATGCCAAGGAGGGATTCGGCCTCCAAATGGGGGCGGCGGGTGGGCAGTGCTTCCCAAACGAATCTGATGGCAGGATTCCCCTGTCGAGTCCAGCCAGGTTCTGGGTGTAGTTAAAGGTTACATACTCCCAGGTCCCCTGAGCAGCATCTCCAGGGAAGGAACCTGGAAAGCTGGTTTTCAGCAAGTGCCCTGGATGGCTCTTATCTTCAGAGAAGTAAGGGAAACACTTGAAAGCCATGGAGTCCACAGGCTGGCTGCATCATCAGAAATGCACAGTCTTAGGCCCCCGCCCTGACCCGCAACCCAAATCTGCATCTTAACAAGCTCCTGGGTGATCCGTGGGGACGTTCTGAGAAGTGCGGATCTCGGGTGCCCGTCACCTCGGGTCCCCTGGGGTCTCTGGAGGGAGGCCAGGTGAGTGAGCAGGGGATGGGAGGAAGGGTTTGAAGGCTGATGTTGGGACTGGAGCTGGCTGAGGGAGATACCTCCTGATCCAGCCCCAAGAGCCACTCTCGGGGTGTCGGGACGACAGCGCAAGTGCAGCTGTGTTTGCACTGGCTCCGGCTGCCAGCGCCATCAGCATCACCAGCCACCAGGACGCACTGGTCACACCGTGCTGCAGAGCCGCCGTCCGACATGGGGACCTGGAAATCTCAGCCATCAAGACCCCAGCCCCACATTGGCCAGGACCACGCAGAGGGGACCTGCAGCCCCAAATAAAAAACAAGGGAAAAGATGCTGAGCTCCACGTGCACAGAACTGGCTCCCAGTCCCAGCTCTGCATGGACCACCTGGTGGCCCCCGTCCTGGTGCCATCTGTAGCTTGGAGGAGAAACCCCTTCCTCATTCCCTCCCAGGACTGCAGTGAGCGTCGCCTGTGGCAGGGCCTGGGAGGGGGCTCCAGGAAGAAGGTACAGGGATTTTGTCACAGCACTGCCTGCACTGCCCCCTCCTGTATCCTATTGGATGACCTGGGCTACCCATTTTACAGATGAGGAAACTGAGGCCAGAGAGGCCAGCACATTTGGTCACCTTGAATACCGATTATCCCAGGTACATGGGCTTGGGACCAGAGGGCTGGGGTTCACATCCGGGCCCTGGTGCTTGTTAGCTGGAGACCGGGGGCATCCCCTCTGTATTAGTCAGCCAAAGGGGAGCTAATGTGAAATACCAGAAATGGGTTGGTCTTTATAAAGGGTATTTATTTGGGGTAGAAGTCCACAGATACCAGGCCATAAAGCATTAAGTTTCCTTCTCTCACCACAGTTCATTGCCACGTGTTAGAGCAAGACAGCTGCGGGCATTTGCCAGGGTGCAGGCTTCTGGGGTTCCTCTCTTCCCAGGGCTGCGTTTCTCTCCGGGCTTAGCCCCTTTGGTTCCTCCACAAGTTCAGCTGTAGACTGTCAGGCGAACGACTCACTTCTCTTCTCCTGGGGCCTTTTCTCCAACAAAAAACTACTTCAACTCTGCTCTTGCCTTGCCTTTTATACTTGATTCCCCACCCACCAAGGGGTGGGGCTCAACGCCCTAATCATAACCTAATCATGCCCAGGTTAACAGATCAGTTTACAAGCATGATCCAATTATATTTTTGGAATTCATAATCACATCAAACTGCCAAACAGCCACACCCTCTGAGCGCCAGCTCCTCATCTGTGAGATGGCAGTGGCATCGTGCTGGCCCCCGGGGTGTCTGTGAGGGTGAGCTGAGACAATCCCGCAGACTTCTCTACCCCAGGCTTGGCGTCTCTCCTCCCTCCTGGGAGGGACCAAGGCACCTGGGGGCCACCTGCTCTGCCTCTTCAGGTAGAGACAGGTCCTGGGGTGATCTGGGGTCAGCCCCGTGGGACTTACTGTGTGGCCTCAAGCATATCCTTGCCCTCTCTGGCCTCTCCAGTCTTTGTAAAGGGGAGGGCGGAGCCAGCTGATGGGCCATGACAACCTCCATAATGCCGTGTCCTTGTCCCCTATGGTCTGCCCTCTTGGGCCCTGGATGTGATTTCCCTGGGTCTGGGGTCTGGCTCCTGGGGCCCGTTCCCTTCCCCTTCCCGTGCCATATGTAAGATGTATGTTGGAAGCAGGTGGTCGATGGCCAGGGCCATTGTCACCTGTAACTTGGTGGAAGAGTGTGGCAGCCTTGCACCTGGGCCAAGGTGGAAGCACCTCCCCCCTACAGGTGAGGGAGGTGAGCCCAGAGAGGGTTAGCAGCCGCAAGGGCCCCACGGCGAGCAGGGGCAGAGCGGCTGCACAGCGCTTCTCCGAGCCCCCCTTCCCCCTGGTTCCTGCTCTTGGAATGCCCTCTCTCCTCGCCCGCTTCACCTGGCTGAGCCGCCTGGGTTTCTGATATTTAGTCCAGGTGTCACCTGCTCCAGGAAGCCTCCCTGGTCCTCCTCCCAGCTGCTCCCAGCTGCGTGGCTGCCCCTCCCCCCAGGCACTTGCTTTCTTCAATGTATTACAAGTCTCTGGTGAGGTTTCGGTTTTGCCCACCCCCCAAGCTGTGCACTCCTTCAGGCCCGGGACTGTCTGAGCCACGGCTGGACCCCCAGGCCCTTGGGGGTCGCAGCTCGGAGCAGGTGCTCAGAATCCTCAAGTGGACACCCCTGTACGCCCGCTCCGAGGTTACTGGCCGGCCTTTCTATGGCCTTTGCCGGGTGCCACGCTCGGCTCTACACACTGTGCGGAAATTAACTCACTCCTTCCACTAACCCCAGGAGGTGAGCACTCGTTATCCTCATTTTACAGACGAGGAAACTGAGGCACAGAAGGGCTGAGTATCTTGCCAAGGGATTGCCAGTCCTCAGAGGCTCCAGGGGCCACATGTCCCTAACCGCTGGGCCGCACTGCCTCTCCTGCCATCTCAGGGGAACCCCTCGGCAGTGCCGAGGGGGGAGAGGAGATCAACCCCCCCAGGCCTGTCCGCAGGAAGAGGAGAGTGAGTTTCAGAGGGTGGCGCCTTGCCCCGCCACCCACCCCCCCGGCTTCCTGCTGTGCGCAGGGTGAGGGCTTTGGGGGGCGGGGGGCTGTGAGGGTGCAGAGCCCAGGCCTCTGCCGTGTCCCCAGCCCACCGGGGCAAGGAGCTTCCTGTCCCCCTGAGACCATGGCCCGTGCCGGCATTGCCACTCACCGCGGGACTGGGTTCTCCATGTAAACCACCGTGTCCCGTCCACGCGTGCACAGACTGCACTTCAACTCATTATTCACCCAGGAACTTGTTGTGTATGAAATATAAATGGTCCCTTTGAACTCAGAAAACGGGTGGCCTGGTTGTTGGTGAGAATCAATTATTATGCTGAGTATTTCAGGCATCTAGTACTTAGAGTCCTACTCTGCGTGGTCTTACAATGAATGCGTTGATATATATATTTTTAACAGAGCGTGGCCTACTTTAGTTTTGAATTATGCAGAAGGCTTTTGCTCTGAGTCTCTTTACCAAGAAGATTAAATAATTTATTACTTCCGTGATGCAGAGATGGCGCCTTACACAGTCGGAGAGGCTCGACCCGAGACACACGCTCCTTGGTTAGCTAGTGAGCGGCATGATCTTCTCAGATATCCCTCAGGTTCTGCTGTGGATGGGAGCGTGCCCCCCCGCCCCCCGAATCCCTGGTCCTCGGGGTGCAGACCCCTTTGTGAATCGGATCTTTGAAGATGCGATTAGCTAAGGCCGCACTGGGCGGGGCGGCCTTCCTCCGGGGGGGCCTGGAGGGGGGGGGGCAGAAGGAGGCAGGTGGCCTTGTGTCGGGGCGCAGGCTGAGCCATGGGTTTCCAGCCAGCCCAGCAGAATGCCACAGACTTCAGAGGAGCCCAGAGGCTTCAGAGGCCCTGCTGACACCGTGACTTTGGACTTCTGGCCTCCCAAACTGTGAGATGATCAATTCCAGTTGTTCCAGCCACCTGGTCTGCGGTATTTCTTACAGCAGCCCTGGCAGACTGAGACAAGTTCCCACAAGAACTAGTGCATAGCAGCAGCTACGTCGGAGGTGGAAGCTGCTGCTTCCAGGAAGCCTTCCTGGACTGTGCCCAGCCACATCACTGCCTCTAACACACACGTTCACAGCACCTGGCTTCCCTGCCCCCACCCACTCCGCATCATTCTCTGTTCCCTCTCCGTCTTGCCTGATAGTTGTCCATGCCTCTATACGGGTAGGAGCAACCTCTGCCTCCTTTGCATTTGGAACTCTGGAGCCTAGCCCATGGCTTGGAATCTAGGCGATCCTCCAGGAATCTGTTTTTGTTTTGTTTTAACTTTACAGTTTTAAGTAATTTCAGGCTTAGAGGACAATGGAAAAAATAATAATAACCCCATACAAAAGAACTCCAACATATGCCCCCAGCACCCAGATCCCCCAACGTCCACATTTGCCACCCTTGCCACACCATTCCATCTGTCCATCCATCATCCATTCATCCTTCCATCATCCATCCATCCTTCCATCATCCATCCATCCTTCCATCATCCATCCATCCATCCATCCATCCATCCATCCATCCACCTACCTATCTATTATCTATATCATCCATCATCCATCCTTCCATCATCCATCCTTCCATTACCCATCTATCCATCCATCCATCCACCCATCTCTCTATCTACCTATTATCTATATCATCCATCCATCATCTGTCTACCCTACAAACAATTGACAGCCAATTGCCCATATCATGTTTCCATGCTCTTCAGTGTACATTCCCCACTTATACAGTCACCTTATCAAGTTTGAGAAACTTAGCATTGATATAAAGCTTCCATCCTAATTCCAATTTTTCCCTTTGTCCCAGTAATGTCCTTTTGAGGTTTTTCTTCTCCATTCCTAGATCCCATCCAATATCATGTATGTATTTAATTGTCATTATCTCCTTAGTTTCTCTTTCATTCTTTCTTTACTTACGGAAACATGTCTACAACATAAGTCTTCCCATCCCATCCTCTCCCAAGCATACCATTCAGTGGGATTTTTCATATTTACAGTGTTACACTAGAACTTTTCCTTCATCCAAAACAGAATCCCTGGACTCATTTTGCATTAACTCCCCATTGCCCCTGTCCTCCATCCCTGGTAACCTGTCTTCTACTTTGTGTCTATGAGTTTGCATTTTCTCTGATATTTTCTTTGTGGTTACCATGGGGCTTAATGTAATATCCTAAATCTATAACAATCTTGTTTGCCTTGGTACCAGTTTAACTTCACTAGCATGCAGGAACTCTGTTTTTGTTTTGTTTTGGCTTCTCTCTTTCTCAGTCTCCCTCTTTTATGTAAGTAGAATCCATAGATTTTAAAAATATGTGCCCAGAACTGTGTTTCAGTCAGTTGCAGACATTATTTTTAATGCAGACAATATTTTTGCTGCTCTATGGATGTTTCTACCTTTCCCCCCAACTTTTCTTCCAATTTCTTATTTTGGAAATTTTCAAACCTGCAAAAAAAATTAAAAAGTAAGATGGACATTGTAGACCCTTCACCTAGATTCACCGATTGTTTACGTCGTCATGTTTGTGTGCTCTCTCTCTCACGCACACTCATTTTTTTGTTGAACCGCTCGACAATAGTTTGCAGACGTAATTATTTTCACCTCTAAATACTTCAGCGTAAATCTCCAAAGAACCGTGATATTCTCTTACATAACCATAAATATAATTATTGGTCGAAAAAATTTAACAGATGCAATATAACCTAATATATACTCCCTAGTCAGTTGTCCGCAGTTGTCCCCTAATGTCTTTATTGCCGTTTATTTGGGGAGGGGGGATTTCAGGAGCATACACTTTATTTGTTCTCATGTCTTTTTAAATCTAGAATGATCCTCCTACGTTTTTTGTCTTTCATGACACTGACTTTTTTAAAAAGCCAAGCCAGTTGTTTTATAAAATGTCCCATGGTTTGATTGTTTTCCTGTGGTTAGATTCGGACGAACCGGTTATGGCAAGAAGGCCGCATTTTTCATAGTAGGTTCTTCCCGGTGCCTCGTGTGAGGACGCCGTGATGTCAGTTTGAGCCGTTATTGATGATGCTGGGTGTGCTTGCTTTTCTCAGGTGACATCTGCCAGATTGATTGTAAAGATGCCTTTCAGCTCTGTTATTAGTAAGTGATCTGGGAGGTGAGACCGTGAGACCAGATGAGTCTTCTACCCACTGGTTTTATGTCCATTGAGGATCTTTGCCTGAAGTGAGTGATGAGTTGGGGTTGCCAAACGGTCATCTTCCAGTTTTGTTATTCCTTCTGCTCTTGGGCTGGCAACTCTTCTCCAGGGGGCGCTTTCCCCTTTAGGACCCGTTCTCTCCCTCCGCCTCACCCCTTTCCCCCCCATCTCCCCTTATTAGTTCCAGCACTTCATATTTTATCTGCCCTAACCTTGGAATCAACCAGTTCCCCAGGAGCCCGGGTTCCTCCAGGTGGAGAATCCTCTTTAGACCTCAAGGTCTGGGTGCGAGATGCACTCCATGCTGCGGGGTTCACTGTTTCTAGGGTTGTTCAGTGGACTAAGCTAGAAAATGCAATTTCAAAGTTTTAAACAAAAACTTTTCACTTTCATCTGGCCACGAGGAGACACTCTGACACATACGGGACTTTCCATGGGCTCTTTGGCCTGGAGTCGCCAAGAAAGTCAATGTCGTGACAAAACAAGAACAACAAAAAAGCAGGGAGGGCAGTTCGGGATTAAAAGAATCTAAAAAGACGTAACGATCAAATGTAAGGTGCAAATGTTGTTTGACCCTGACTTTTTTAAAATGTGAAGGATATTTTGGTGAAAATGAAAAAATTTAAAGAGTGTATCCTTATTTTTAGGAGATGAATTCTGGACTGCGTCATGATGTCTGTAAGTTAAATTCAGACAACTCAAAACAAAAAAATTGTGTGTGTGTGTGTGTACAGAATGGAGGACAAAAGTGGAAAGCAGATGTGGAAAATGGTGACTAGAGGAATTTGTGAATCATTTTTTTCGGAGGTTTGAATGTTTTCACAATAAAGAGCTCTGGATGTGCGTGTGTAACAATATATCTCCTTCAGTTAGGCAGTAAAGATGTGTCCAGAAGTCTCCCAACAGATTTTTCTCCATGCAATTGTATTAGCAACTTGATATACTCTTAGGGTCCTCTGTTGAAGTTGTTTTCAGTTTTTAGGGATTGATATTTTTTCTTGTTGATTCATTTTATTTTTAAACAAGATAAAATTTATCATATGAATGAACTTTATATGATTCCACCAAGGATGGATAGAATCCTGGGCTCCCATCAAAGTCCCCCCCTCCACTTCCATGCCAGTCCGTGTAGGTACCCATTTTTATTTCTCTCTTACTTATCCTTCCAGGGTTTCCTGCTGCAAATATGAGCAAGTGTGTGCATGTGCCTCCTTCCTCCTCTTCCTGTTATGCAAAAGGAAGCACCTCATGTACACTGTGCCACACCTAACTTCTCCTGACGCTCAAGGTTTCAACCTAAATGCATCCTTCATTCTTCTCCCAGCTGCACAGCCCGTCACTGTGGGGATGGACGCTGTTTGGGCAGCCAGTCCCTCGCTGATGGACATTTTTAGTTCCAATCTTTTGGACTACCCTAGGCATATGTTACCTTTGGGCCATGTAAACTGGCACTGAAGTCCTAGAAGCTGGGTTCTGGGTCATAGGGTAGATGCACCTGTAATTTTTCCAGAAAATAAATCCCTGTTGAGTGAACTTGATTAAGGAGAGAAAGTAAAAGGCTGATGTCTAAATGGAGACATAAAACAATTAGCCTGAATAAATCTCTCTGTGAAAGAGGCTGGTTCAGAGCCTTCGGGCACGACTGTCACAAGTCCAGCAATGTCCAGTGTCTCGCCTTGAGACAGAAGAATTCCTCCTTGGTTTATAAATGAAATGTAGAATTACTACATCATGCCATTTTAGAGCCAAAATAAAAAACCACCTAGTGCAATCTCCGTAAGGAACCTGAGAGGTCCCGAGAGAGGAGGGGAGCAACAGAAAGATTAAGGGGGGAAACCTAAGTTCAGTTCAGTCCCATCCAGTTCAATAAACAGGAAGTGGACTCTCTGCTCTGTGATAAAACATAGTACTTATTTCCAGTTCTTGCCAAGAGCTAAATGTAAAAGTGTACCACTGAGTGCCCCCAAGATACTTACGTTACACAGTGCGTGGCTCTGAACCGTGCACTCTCTGCTGTCGCGGTGACATCTTTCACAGAACTGTCAGTGTGAATGAATTTTGTTTTACATCTTTTGTGTGCTACAAGGGTATTCAAATGTAGTCGAGATGAGAAATTGGATCAGGTGGAGGTTTTGACGGGCTGTGGGCACACTGGCTGATGCTGTGGGTAGTTGCATTGGCTGAGGAGAATCTGGGATTCCAGAGTAACGGTGTTGACAGCATTCTGTGCCGATTCTGAGCAGGTGGCATGGAGCAGCAAATGGGGTTATCCCCCACCCAGGCGTGGCCATGGAGAGAGCCTGGGCAAGTCTTGTCTCCTCTCTGATCCTCAGCGTGTAAAATGAGGAGCTGGACTAGCCCAAGGTGGCAGATAAATGGATGGCGCCAATGCTGTTGTTTCATGTTCTGTGCTCACTGCAGACATAACTAATTGATCACCACATGCTCTTTGCTGCCTTTACCCATTTCTCTGGGCAGCCCCTCTTAGCCTATTGGTGATGACACATAGGTTCTAGACTATTTACGTTTTCCGGCTTGGATGTTTACTTAGGGCTGCCAGATAAAATACAAGATGCCCACTTAAATTTGAATTTCAGATAAGCAACAAAGAATTTCTTGTATGCCCCCAAAATTGCTAAATCAGGCGACCCTAATTTTTAGTCATTTCCACTTCTACAGTTTTCTCTCTTTTTCTTTGTAAGTTCTTTCTCTCATTTGAGAGCTCCACCTTCTCTTTTTGGTACTTCTGATAAATGCCCAGTGCCCAGGTAAAAGTCTAACTCATTTTACGTTGTTTACATTCCTATTATGACTTAATTTAACTGAAGATGAAGGAGATTTTGGTAAGAGGGATTTCTTTCTGAGGGCCTTATGTTCTTGTAAGACTCTTAAAGGAACCTGCAATCCAGTGTTTCCCAGACTTCTTCCTTTGCATATCACTTTCTTGATTTTGCCAAATCCATAAACCGCTTGTTTTACTGACTTATTTAGTATTTTCCTTTGAAATTGACTCATCCTTTTACTTAAATACCATGAATGGAAAATTAGTATCATTTGCTAAGAAAAGCAGAGAGTGTAAAAGTAAATAAAAGGAAAGCATACCTTTTAAGAAATGAAGTATTCATCTGGGTTCACCTAAAATCATAGAGTGTGCCACCAGCAGTGCATATAAAACACAATCCTGATGAATGCAAACTCCCTGTTGGTTTAGAAATCCCCCTCGTCACCCTTGTAAATGATCCTTGAGCCTGTCCTTGAATACCTCCAGTGACAGGGAACTCAGTGCTTTGCAAGGTTTGACTCATTCTTGAACATCTTATTGTTAAATATTTCTTCCCCCCGTTGATCCAAATGCACCTCTCTGGAACAGTCCATGCCTGGATCCTAGCTTGTCATGCAATAAGTTTGGTCCCTCTGCATTCATTCATGCATTCATTTATCCCACAGATCTTTGAGTACCTGTTAGGTGACAGCAGCTCTTACAGACGCATAAAGGGAAGTAGGGACGCAATTATAATACAGCATGATTGGCTCTGACGGGCGTTGGGGGAAAAGGCACACCTGGCCTCGATGCAGGTGGCGTGTGTTCGGGAAGGCTTCCACGCAGGAGACCCAGAGAGCCTGCTACGCTTTGGGAAGGAGAAGGCTGGAGTGAGGGCTGACACAGGAGGCTGGTGCAGGGGAGGCGTGGGGTGGGGGGCGGCAAGCCCACCGGGCTGGCCTCATAATCCAAGCCTTCCATTAGCACAGATGGTTTCACATCCAAGGTCTTTTCATTTTCAAAGAGACCCGGAGAGTCAGGAAAGGATCTCCTTGGCCACATGTCCACGCTTGTTCCCTGGCACCCTCCACCCCCCAAGCACAGCCGTCCAGGGGCTTCCAGGCCCAGCTCCCCTGCTTTCAGGACGACCTGCCCCAGCCCCACCCACCATCAAACTTAGGAAGCACCTTTGAATCTTTTTTTCTTGATTAAATGTACGTCAATTTCCCAAGACTGACCACGAAGCAGATTTCAAGTCCAGGTTCTGCGGCTTCCTTTCTCGGCCCTTGTGGAGCCCCATGTCCAGGGGTGGGCTGGGGGCTGCCCAGAGTCTCCACCCTCCCGCCCCCCCCCCCCCCGTGGACTCCTGCTCCCAGAGCCCTCTGTGTGAGTGGGCGGGTAGCTCTTGGGCCTCTCGGAGTCTTGGCCTGCCCTGTGAAATGATTCCTTGGCATGAGTCTTCTGGCCAGAGCTCTGCCCGGCCTCTCCCTCGAGGCTCGGGGGGCGGGGGCAGGGGTGCTGGCTAAAACCCCATCTCCTCAGCCCCACGCTCCCTCCTCCTCAGCCCAGTTCTACGTGAGAAAGGCAGCGAGTTCTTGTCTGGGAGACACAGCCATCTCCTTCCTGCTCCTCTTTCTCCATCTTATCCCCAAATAGGTTGAAGTCCTCACCCCAGGCTTCAGCATGTGATGTTATTTGGGAATGGGGGCTCTGCAGATGGAATTTGTTCAAGTGAGGTCGTACCGGATGAGGGCGGCTGCTAACTCCAGTAGGACTGGGGTCCTTACAAGAAGAGGGGAGGACACCAGAGACAGAAGACGGCGAGTAGAGCCAGAGGCAGGGACTGGAGTGAAATGGCCACTGGCTGAGGCTGGAAGAGACAGGGGAGGCTTCTATTCTAGAACCTACAGAGGGAGCACGGCCCTGCTGACACCTTGACTTTGGACTCCCAGCCTTCAGTACTGTAAGGCAATAAGTTTCTGTTTGTTTTAAGCCCCCCAGTTTGTGGCACTTTGGTACGGCTGCCCTAGGAAGCTGAGATACATGGCTATGGAGAGGAAGCCCTCAAGGAGCCCAGGCAGAGAAATGGGCCACCAATCACGTCTCAGCCCCACAACGAGGGGAAGAAAGTGCTGGGGAACTGAAGGAGGGCAGGGAAGCCTCCCTGGAGGAAGTGGCCATGAGTGGGCCTGCGTGGGCGAGCAGGAGCTGGCCCTGCAGGGCTGGGAGGAGGCAGGTACCCAGCAGACGGAAATGCTGCATCTTCTCCCCCTGCAGGACTCAAGCCGGGCCCCTGACCATTTTCCCCCCAAGATGAGATTTCCACCTATCGACTAATTAGAGGTGCTAAATTGACATGAGGAGACATGATTTTTGCAGTGTGGCAATTAAAAGGCAGTTGGCTTCACAGCTGTGATCACACGAGGATGCAGTTTATCCTTAAAGATATCAGCTGAAAGGGAAAGTGCAAAGCAGCCGAGGAAACCGGGCAGGCTCGTCGAGCAATTCGCTGACTCTCCCCATTTGTCACCTGCACAGCTGTAGGGGAAAGCGGAACATTTTACCAGAAGTTTAAGAGAAAATTAAAGACATGTGTTTTAGTTGTACACAATTGCACAAGAAATAGAATCAGGATTATTTTTTAAAATTAACCACCCATTTCAAAATCCCTAGGTCAGGTTTTTAAGTCTCTGCCTGGTGGCAGCCACGGCCCTGGGAGGGAAGCCTTTCCTTCACCGAGGCCAAGCCTTCTCATCTGTAAATGGGTACACTGACTACTCTGCCTTCCACGGGGTTGCAGGTATAGTGAGGGACAAGGCTTTGTCAGTCAAAAGGCCCCTCACGGTGGTAGATACCATGGATGCTCATGATTTCTAAGTCGAGAAGTTGTGCTGTGACGTCAGTACTTGTTGGTTTGGGTGCCTGTTCTAGTCCCATCTTCACACCAGCCCTGAGGAGGAGGTGATATCACCCCAGTTTACAGAGGAGGAGCCTGAGGTTCCCAGTGGTGAGGTAGTTTTCCTGAAGTTGCGTAGTGGGTGGTGAAAGCGCCAGCCCCACCCAGCCTGTCTAAACCGAAACCCGCGATTCTTACCACCTTATACCACACTGATTTCTCGAAAAGCTTTGGCTTGGTTTTGCTGTTTCTCCATCTTAACCACATTTAAAATTTTTTATTGTGGCAACATATAAATATGAGAAACATAAAAATTGTCATTTTAAGCATTTTTAAGTGTTCCATTCAGTGGCATTAATTGCAGTCACAGTGCTGTGCCACCACCACCACCATCCATTACTAAAACTTTTTCAACACCCCAAACAGAAGCTCTGTACCCAGTAAGCAGAGACTCTCCCCCCCCCCCCCCCCCCCCCCAGCCCCTGGCACTCTTTAATCTACTTTCTGTCTCTGTGAAATTGCTGATTCGGTACATTTCATTTAAGTGGAATCATATAATATGAGACCTTTTGTATCTGGCTTATTGCACCGAGCATAATGCTTTCAGGGTTCATCCGTGTTGAAACATGTATCAGAACTTCCTTCCTATTCTGGGCTGAATAATATTCCATGGATGTGTAGACCACATTTAGCTGGGCCATTCGCCAGCTGACGGACACTCAGGTTGTTTCCACCTTTTGGCTGTTGTGGGCATCGACGTCCAAGAGTCTGCTCGAGTCCCTGTTTTCAGTTCTTTGGAGTATAAACCTAGGAGTAGAATTGTATTTGTTCCCATTTTTTACTCCCACTTTTTACTTAAAAATAAGGATTTGAGGAAGTAATATTGGTTTTCCAACCTTTCTTACATAAAATAATGTTAGAAATATTGAAGGGAGTAAAGGAGAAAATAAAAACAAAAATTACGTAGTATCATATGGCAAAATATTGTATCTTAAAGAGAGAGAAATTAAATTAATTTATAATTTAATATTTACAAGTAAAGCTATCTCTTAAACTAGCTGATGGGCAATTGGATGTGGGTTTAATTATCCTCCTTTAACTGAACATATAATTTCATGTAATTATATATACAGGTTAGATCCACAATGAAAATGTTAATGAGAAAAAAGCTCGTGAAGATTTTCTTTAAAATAAACAAAACATCAAATATACACGTGATTTTTGTTTTGTAAAATTGAATTGAACTGTTATAGGGAGTCACAAGCAGAATAAGCCACCAATGCAGTATTATTGTTGTTTGCGTTTTTTTTCTCTTAAGCAAATCTTATTTTTTCCCTCTCCGTCCTTTTAAATTGCCCTAGTTGCTTTATCTCCCTGCTCCAGGGAGCCTCTCCAAGCAGCCGGTATGTTAGAGCAAGAACTGCTTTCCAAGAACAAAAGTCCCAAGCTCAAGTCATAGCCTTGCTGCTTGCTAACATGTGACTTCAAGCAAGTCGCTTAGCCTTTCTGACCCTCGGTTTCCTCATCTACAAAATGAGAGTAATAAAGTCTACCCTACCTATATTCTTGGATTTTTGTGAAGATTAAAACGAGACTAAAGAAGTAGGTATGTTTTAGAAATGAAGTAACAGCGAAGAAGTGTAGCATGGTCTGCGGAATGCACGTGGGCTTGCGAAGTTAGTCACCCCTGCTCTGCCGGTCTCTTGCTCTGTGACCCCGTGCAAGTTACTTAACCTCTCTGAGCTTCAGGCTTCTCATCTGGAAAATGCAGATGATAATAGTGGCTACCTCATAGGAGCACTTGTCCGTCAAATGAGAAAAGGAATGCAAAGCCCGTCCTACAGTGCCTGCCCCATGGTAGGTGCTCGGTGATAACTTCAAGGAGCCACAGTACCTGAGCTCAGACCCCAGCTTTGCCTCCTGTTAGCTGCAGGAGGCCCAGGCAAATCACTAAATCTCCCTGAGCCTCAGTTTCTCCACATGGCAACAAAGACTATAACATTTCCTCTACCTCCCTCACAAATCGCTGCAAGTTCCAGATAAGATTCGGGCTCTGCAGAGGTTCTTTGGGGTGATGAAAAAGTTGGAGGAACGGATGGCGGTGACAGTCGCCCCACATTGAAATGCGATGAATATCGCCGAGTCGTACACTTAAAGTGGTTAAACTGTGAAATCTGTGTGTTATAGGTGTCACCACGATAACAGTGCAAAAAACACAACAGAAAGACTTTCTGTGGCGGAGGTGGTAGAGCTGAGGGATTAAGGACTAAACGCAGCCACAGGAAGGAGCAGCGATTGTTTCCCAAGTGGTTCCAGGCTGGACTCTGTGACGGAAGAGGGTTAAGCCTTCCGGCAGGTCTGCGCACAGCACCCCAGAAGGCGCTTGGCCGGAGCGGGGCTTCGACGAGGACTCGCCTGAGTGCCAGGAGGACTTGTCCGAGTGCCAGGCCTTCATTTGCCCTCGTTAACTTGGGACACGCTTTGCAGCCGCTCCGCTTACATTAATCTCGCCGGAATCTATATTGAGACGCTTTGTGTCCAAACAGCTTTTCTCCGGGCTTGGGCATCGCGGCGACCTGGCTCGGACCGAAAGGGCCCCTGGTTCCCAACACACGGCCCAGCATCTTTGTGTACGCCCTGGCACTGGCCACAAACAGTGTTTTGTCAGAAGCTTCCTGAGAAAGTTGCGTTCCATTCATCTCTGCTGAAAGGAGCCCAAGATGACAAATACCTCCCTCATTTAATTACAGAAACAGTCAGCAAGCCCATGGAGAAGAGATTAAATCTAGCAGAGAAAAGAGCAAGCTTCAATCACTTTCTCACCCCCTCGCATCTGGCCGAGTTTCTAACCTAGGATTTAGTATCTCTGCCCGCCCCCTCCAGCCCGGGTTATACTTTCCACCTGAAAAATGGTTTATTTCTGCAGAAAAGTTAAGGCAGTTAGAGAATTAATTGCATTTAGGCAAGAATTCATCAGTGGCTTGGAATTTAATAAAGTTCCTGAAGTTGGGAGGTGTATATACATTTTCATCTAGGTTTATATCTGCAAAGAGAAGTGAAACACGATGGCAATTATTGCAATAAACCAAATCAAATAAAACACTCAAAATTTAAAAAGCACACACACTCAAAACTAACAAACTCTTTACTCATTTCCTTCACTTGTTGGATGGAGAAACAGAACTCTGGAGTTTCAAGGAACCTTTGAAAGTCTTTGGTCCAATCCCTCATTTTCAGAGATGAGAAAAACAGACACCTAGGAAGAGAAATGACTTGCCCTTGTTTTCACCACTAGCTAGTGGTACAGGCAGGGTTAACTAGGGGTCCAGACAGGGTTAAGCCCTGGTTTCCTGGCTCCTTGCAGTGAACCTGCATCTGCTCACCCTCTGTTGCTATCTGCAGGTGATGCTTAATATCAAAGCTCAAGAAGCAGACGCTAATCTCTCCCCAAAGACTTTCGGGCAGGGGGCCTTTCCCACCTGGAGAGATGCTGATGGCTCTCTTCTCATCCCACTCTGTTACCTGGGTAACCCCCAGAACCTCCCAGGACCAACCCATCCTGGAAACGTGCCCATCATGTGGGGAGACCCTGGCAGCCCTGGAGTCGGCCATGTCCTCCTGGCCCTGCTGGGTCTCGGGAGAAGGCGCTCTGGGCCATCGTCCCACCCCCACTGGGCTCGGCTCAGAGCCGGGCTAAGAAAGAGGCTGGGTGTGGAGCCCGAGGCCAGCCCTGCATCTCCTTCGTGGCCTGGCGCAGTTGACGCCACCCCTGGGTGCAGAAGGGGTGGTGCCCCACCTCAGCTGATCTCTCTGCAGCCACTGACCGAATCGTGTGTCCACGGGCAGGTCCGTGCTGAGCTTGGCCGGCTGAGCGGTCGGTTCATTTCTCCATCAGCGGATCCGTCGTCAGGCAGGATTTGGCCCCTGGCACGTCAGAGGCCTGGCCTGAGTGAGCTTAGGATGAGGGATTGAATAAGAAATTGTATCCCCAGGAAGAGTGCAGGGGTCCCCCAGTGCTCACGGACACCCCTCAACATCATCTCCTAATGACTCCAGCGTTACGATAGCGCGTGTGAAGGACCTTTGGTGTCCATAAAATGCGGCCCTAACCTGACCCCACCCCTCCAAGGCAGGCAGGCACGGCAGAGCCTAAGATTTTAATGTGACACATGAGCAGATGCTAAGTGACTTGTCCAGGCTTGCCCGGCAGCACGCAGAGCGCGGGTGGAGACCGTGGGCTCTGGAGTCCAGGAATGTGAATTGCTAAAGCCTCTGCCCGTCGTGGCCAGTCCCCTGGGGCGCAGGTCGAGGGGTTGGCATAGAGGCACCAGGGCCTAGCTGTATGGGTTCTGCGATTTGAAATGGTGGTAAAACTCACCACTTTAGCGACAGGGAAGCGTACAATTCAGTGGCATTTTGTGCATTCGCAGCCTTGTGCAACGGTCACCACTGCCTAGTTGCAGATGTTTTCATGAGCCCCAAAAGAAACCCTGTGCCGTGAAGCTGTCCCTCCCCTTCCGCCACCTCCAGCTCCCCGCAGTCATGAATCTCCTCCCTGGGGCAAGTCTCTTCATCTTTGGTCTCAGTCTCCTCAGCTGTAAAATGAGAACGACAGCAGGGTCTTCCACGTCCCTGGGGGTGCTAGGAGAGCTGAGTGGGCACTAGAGGAAGCGCCTCCCACCAAGGAGGCCCGGGAGGAGGGGACCCCTCAGGGCGAGGGGGCAGGAGCTGGGATAGGGCTACCTTGGCCACTTGTGTCCCCCAAAAGGCCAACCCCCAGTCCCATCCATGTGGCCCTATTTGGAAATAGGATCTTTGAAGTGTGATTAGCTAAAATGAGGCCAGACTGGATTGGGGTAGCCCCTTAATCCAGCTGGACTCTTGTCCTTATAAGAAGAGGAAATTTGAACAGAAGGGGCTGGAGAAGGGAGGAAAGGAGACAGAGGGAGATGGAGAGGGAGAGGGGGAGGGAGGGGGAGGGGGAAGGACAGGGAAGGGGAAGAAGGGGGAGGGGAGGGAGTGCGCCACATGATGGAGGCAGAGATTGAGTTATGCCGCCACAAGCCAAGGATGCTCTGGATTTCCGGCAAACCAGGACCAGAACCCGACAGACGTCGAGGGAACGCAGCCCTCCCAACCCCTTGGTTTCGGGCTCTGGCCTCCAGAACTGAGAGACGGCACATTCCTGCTGTTTCAGACTCCCCAGTTGGAGGCATTTTCTCCCAGCAGCCCTCGGAAATGAAGACAGCCAGCTAGGACTGAGGACCCAGCTGCTTCGCCGTGCTGCACCCTGGCTTTGTGGAGACACTGGGCCCGTGACACTGAGATACTGGAAGATGCTGCCACCCCCAGCCAGGGGCCGCAGACAGGCAGGGAGAGCCAGCTGGGTCCGGTGGCCAGTCGTGGGTGGGGCAGTACCTGGACACGGTAATGGTCATCGGCAGAAGTACTCAGGTTGGGTCCCGGGGGCGGCGGGTGGGGCAGCGACAGAATGGGATGCTTGTTAAGCATCCTCTCTGTGCAGGGCAGGGCTCACTCGGCGGGAAACCACTTAGGACACAGAGGACGCTGTCAGGGCCCAGGGTCAGCCTGGCCAAGATTGGGCAAGGAGAGGCGGGCTCAAAACCCCACCTGGCAGCCGCCATGAAGACAGGGTGCTGGCCCCTCCAGAAGCTAAGCATAGAACTACCACACGACCCGGCAATTCCATTCTAGGTATCTACCCAAAATAACCGAAAGCAAGGACTCGAACAGATACGTGCACACCGATGTTCATAGAGGCATTATTCACAATTGCTGAAAGATGGAAGCCACCCAACTGTCCATCAGCTGATGAATGGATAAGCCAAATGTGCTCTATATACACACGACGAGATATTATTCAACTGTGAAAAGGAATGAAGTCCTGATACATAAAACAAAATGGATGAACCTTGAAGACATCATGTTGAGTGAAATATGCCAGGCACAAAAGGACAAATATTGTATGATCTCGCTGATATAAAATAATTTGAATAAGCAAATTCATAGAGTCAAAAACTAGAATAGAGTTTACCAGGGGCTGGGATAGGGATAAGGCATGGGGAGTTAATGTTTAAATTGTTTTTATTTGGGTGATGGAAAAGTTTTGGTAATGGATGGTGGTGATGGTAACATACATTGTGAATGTAATTAACATCACTGAAATATATATTTGAATATAGTTAAAAGGGGAAATTTTTGGTAGTATATATGTTACTAGGATAAAAATTAAAGAAATAGCAACATGGCATTGTTTCCCACAGTGAACCCTAATATAAACCATGGACTATAGGTAATCGTACAATTATTTAAAATGTTCTTTCATCAACTGTAGCAAATGCACCACACTAATGTGAGGTGTTAATAATAGGGAAGTATATGGAAACTCTGTTTTCCTGTAAACCTACAACTTCTGTAATTAAAAATAAAAATGCACGTGCCCAGAGCTGGCCAGGATGGGATGCGACGGGCACGTTCATAGACCGCACCTCCCTCGGGGACAGGGTGGCACACGCCCCCCTTTGGGGAGCAGTTTGATGGTACATATCAAGAACTTTTAAAACCTCCCTACCAACTGTACAGTGTAAAAGACAGTGCCAGGGCCTGCCACCATATTGTTGATTAATTGCATCTAGATTTATTTGGTATTTTCCCATTATTTTTACTAGACTGAGCTGAACTCTATCTTCACAGTTTTTTTTTGTGTGTGAAAATAAGGTTTATTTAAACAAACAGTGTACACCCATAAAAATGATATTTGGCTAGCACTACTCACCAGGACATTTTCCAGCTTTCTCTTGAAAGTATAAAGACATGGAAAAGAAAACACACACACACACACAGAACCAAAGAACCAGGGGACTGTAAGACTCAATGACATTCTAAATGTTTGGAAGCTTCACTAACTATGAGGTAGATGGAGCTGGATTAAGAAAATACTACTAGGCTTTGCCTCATGGTACTCCAAACCTTGCCTCATAAAATAATAACTGTTCTGGAAAACAACAGGCAGAATTTTTCTTCTCTCCCCTCGATCTGATTTAGAGACCAGGGCTTATACCAATCAAAACATTGGACAGCTTTGCCTCTACCTCACAGTTGCTGATCTCTCAGGCAACCAAATTGCTTTTTCCTCTTCCATTCTCATCCATCTTTCTAAATTCAGACAGAGGTGTAAATTCCTAGGAAACCACCAGATAGGAAAGGGAAGGGAGGGCACTAGAGGAGCTTTGCATTCTGAGAAGCAGAGCCCTGTCAACTGACATGTGATGGGAAGGAAAGAAAAACGCTGACAGCTGTGCATGATGGGAATTTGATGTGCTCTGTCCATCTACAGCATTAGGGAATCAGGCAATGAAGGTGAGAGCCCACTAGACATCAAACACAGTGCTCAAATACTTCTTGTATGTATTCTTGAGTACTAAGATAAATACTCAATTATAATGTAAATACTCAAAAAAAAAAAAAAAAAAAGGGCCAAGGGCAATCTACACATTGTGTCTTTTGATAAGCCAAGTCTCAAATCTGCGCCTTATTTTGAGGATCAGCATGTTGAAAACACCTAACATATGGCCTTTGAGACAGTCCTGTGAACACTCTCCAAGGAGCACAATGCCCTGAGCAAGGAGAGGAAGAGCCCACCTCGGAAGACGACTGACTCCAGGATAAAGAAGATTTCAGAGAGATTTGTGGCATCCTTACTCATGTGCAAGAAAACATGGTTTCTGTGAAATAGTCTGAGATAAGAAAGGCAAGAAGGGATAACAGTCAAAATTACTAGGAACCTAAAAAATGGAGATAACAATAGCAATATGTTAGCCAATGAAGTTTAAAACTGAGGCTGTTAGAAGGCAAATCACAGAACAAAGAACCCCTCAACCACTTTATAATCCAGGGCTGCAAAGCCAAATCATAATAAAATGCCACTTTTTCCTAGCAAACATTAGGAAGTCACATATCAAATATTGGCCAGTGTGTAAGAAATGAGTGCCCTTGGGCCATGCTGCTGGATGATTCAGCCATTGTGCCAGAAATTAGTGAGACTTAGTCTGCACATAACCCCATAAAAAAATAGCTAGAATAAATTAAACAGCCTTCCAGAATGTAGAGAACAAGGACCAAGAAATCATATTGTGAAAGAACATATGGCAGACATGGATTTGTGGAGGACAGAGAATGAAGAGATAACATATAGATAATCAGGTGTTCTGGAGGAGAGACAAGAATATATATATATGTTTTATGAATGGATTGAAGGACACCTGTGTCCTAGATAAAACCAAGAGAATCACAGCAAAATCTCTCCTGATAAAAATATTTAATTCCAAGAATAAAGAAAAAAAAAATCCTCCAGGCATCTAGGCAGAGAAATCCAGGTACCTACAAAGGAGAAGAATCAAACTAGCTCCAGAGTTTTCCTCAGCATCACTTTATAACATAACATACCTGAGAACTGCATTCAAAGAGAGACCGTGGTATTCCAAGAATTTTTTACCCAGCCAAGTTCTGGCATGTGTCAAAGCAACAGAGGGAGACCCTCACCAAATATTCAACCCCTTACTCATCTTCCTTCTTTATGACATTAAAAGACATTCCAGCAGGCAGAAACATGAAGCAAGATTAATATATCCAGAACAGAGAAGAGTGGATACATAGTCTGAGTACAGAAGGGAGCCAAAGGAAACAAAATGGAAGCATAAAAAGTAGGAAGGTTGCCAATGAGATGATAAATGCAGGAGTATGTATTTATTATAGAAATAAGCATAGATATTTTTAAATCCGTCTATGTGCTCTTTTCAAGAAATACACTTCTAAATAATCTTAATTGAATACAAATAAAAGGACAAAGATATGACAGGCAAATGCCAGCGAATTAAAAGGTTGCAACATTCACCACAAGCAAGGTATAATTTAAAACAAAAAGCAATAAAGTGACAAAAAGGTTTATTTTGCCTTGATAACTATTTCAATCTTCAGTTAACTCAATGACTATCTATTAAGTGCCTGCTCTTTGTAGTAGCCAAGGGTATACATTGCAAAAAATGAAGATAAATTGTGATGAACATTTATTCTCAAAACAACATGAAATCAAAGCATATAAAGCAACAATTGGAGAAATTGTCCAAGACAATAGAGAAAAATTGAACAAACTTCTCAGGTTTTGACAGATCAGGTAAACAAAATTATAAAGTGTGCCATGATAATACAATCCATTGGTTTAGTTACATCCATTATGTATGAAAAGTCTAATAAAGAGTTCTATAGCTTACAACTAGAGCCTTCATTCTTTTTTAGCTGCCATTATACTTTTATAAAAATGTGTTATATAATAGACCACAAAGAAAATCCCAATAGATTCCAAAAGCAGATATTGTACATGCCAAAATCTCAAAGCAAGGCAATAGAACTAGAAACAATAATAAAAATATAAACTAAATTTAAAAATACTCTCTGAAGAACTCAAAGCTTCCGTCATGTTCCATTCAGTCACCAACTCAGTTGTGTGAAATAAGGCAGGAGAGCCCAGGAAGGTTGGGTCTTCAAATTAGAGTCCTAAGTGCTAGCAGCCCGGGCTTTGCCAGATGCTGGGTGGCTGTGCTGAGAGAGGAAGATCAAGTGAGCACGTGGGAGGCAGGTGGGCACCCATCAGGGGAGAAAGAGCACTGGTGTTAGGGTCCATTAGACCTGGGTTCGAGTCCTCCTTCTACCTCTTATTTGCTATGGTGGCTGTCCCCACTTCTGGAACTCAGTCTGTTTATTCAAAACCAGGGGTGCTGAGCTGTATCCACGTGAATATCGCAATCTGAGATGTTTTAAAATAATACCGAGGCCTCGGTCTTGTGCCAGAGATTCTGATTCAGTTAGTCTGGAGTGGGACCAAGTCATCAGTATGTTTTAAAATATCCCCAGGTGATTCCAGTGCACAGCCAGGTTGGAGAACCCCAGAGCCAGATGGTTTCTCAGATTCCCCCCAGGTCTGAAGTTCAACGGAGCTAGTGGGTCCCTGCAGCCTTTGCCCATGGAAAGAAGCCTTAGGAGGCTAAAGCCAGAGGGACAGTGATGCAAAGAAATCTAATCAAAGTGTGCATTATCTCAAATGATGCAGAAAATGTCAGTGCCAGTTGACATTTTGCACCCAACATGATTCAGACCCAGGGCATATATTGTCCTCCAAGTCCATTGTAAACACAGTGGACCATTTATTTACTGAACAGTAACCACCGTAATTACCTACAGGGCAAACATATGAGGTTGTTCGAGTAACAATTAATTGTGGACCTGGAACTAATGGGACAATAATGGTAAAGTATAAACCAGAGTGTGATTCAGAAATCATATCAGAAAACCAATTTTTTCCAAATTATATGAGAGAAGCACTTTTTGAACATCATGGCACATGTAACATCCCAGGTCCTGAAATTATTGCTCCCCGATTTTTCTATTAGCTGACCGTAGGAGGATGGCGTTGTTGTTTCCATCTTAAGAGAATCAGGAACATTAGGTTTTAGGGAACTAGAGAGCTTCTGTTTCTCTAACTATATGCACATCTATGCATGCACAAACTTTTTCATACAATTTTTGAGGGTTCACAGACACCTTGAAACCCCTTTTAAGAGTCCACGGAGTCAGCCTGAGATCCTTTGTGTTCTTGCTAGGTTGTGACCCAGCCCCCTTTTTTACACCTCTAGAGACGGGGACCTCATGACTTCCAAGTGGAGGCCTTTCATTGGTGGACACTCTGGAATACAAGTGATGCTTGACATGTCTGCATGAAGTTTGCCTCCCTGTGGATTCTTCCCACTTGTCCTTATTTCTACCCAGACTCTCTTTCGTAGTCATTCTATCCTTGACTCATCTCAGTCTTGTAGTTTAACAGGCAGGATCTGTTGAAGCTGCTGAGTGGATGCAGGAAATCCAGGGGTCCCAGGCAGCGGCTGTCCACCTTCTGAGTCAGACTAGGGAAGAGGACAGGAACTCTGCTGCCTGTCCTCCCAGCGCCTTGAGGGAGAAGGAGGAGTGCCCCCTTGGGTGGCAGGGGAGGCAGTAAGGCAGTCTTGTGAAGCCCTCAGATGCTGGAGTGGACTCTGGCATGTATCAGATCTCGAGCTGCTGCTGCAACGACTAAGGGTTGGCGAGAAGCTCACCACCTCTGTATCAGAGATTCAGATGAGACCAAAGAAGAAAGAAAGGAAGAAGGGAGGGAGGGGGTCAGGAGGGGGGTAAGGAAGGAAGGAAGGGAGGAAGGACTAGAAGAAACCATGATGGGATTCTTTAATAACCTCTGAGTGGGAAACCTCATAAACATAAACTAAAGAAACTGTGAAATTCAACCACATTAAAGACAAACAAGCACGCTTCTGCCTGGCAAAAGTTACCATGAGCAACATCAAAAGTCCAAAGTACAAACTGGGGGGAAATTAGCAATCTGTCACAGAACCAACTTCCTTAATAAGAAAAATCTCTCCTACAAACTGAGAAAAAGATTGGGTCAAATTGGAAAACGAGTGAAAGATGCGAAACAGTTTCCAAGAAGGAACTACAAATTCCTCTCAAACATAGGAAGAGATCCTCAGTCTCACTTATGGAATATGAATGCAAATTAGAACTGTAGCAAGATACCATTTTTTCCAGCATCACACTCAAAGATAAAACAGTTTGATAACTGGGTGTGGCTGTGGCTCGGGTGGCTGGGCGTCCGTCTCCCATAGGGAGGGACCTGGGTTCGATCCCTGGGACCTCCCGGTAAAATAAAGAAAAATATAGAAGGCGTGCGGGCCGCCAGGCCCCGTGAGTGGGCGCGCAGTCAGGTCTTGTGCACGGGCCCTGCCAAGCCACGCAGCAAGATGATGACGTAACGGAAGAGTGACACAAAGGGAGAGCCAAGACGAGATGCGCTGAAAAACCAGAACTAAGGTGGCACAGGAGGCAGAACGTCTCTCTCCACATCGGAGGTTCCCAGGATCGAATCCTGGTGAAGACAGGAGGAGAAGGATGAGAAGAGAGGGCAGGAAACAGACACAGAGAATTTCCCAGCGAATGGACACAGGAACAGCATAAACGAGGGGGGGGGGGCCTAAAATGGATAAAAGTAAAATAAATAAATCTTAAAAAAAAAAAAAAAAAAGTTTGATAACCACCTTCTAAGGATGAGCCTGAGGCCAGTGGGGCTCAAGGATCAGAGGAGATGTTGGGGAAGAGGTGGCATTTAAACCTGGCCTTATAGGCCAGATGACTAAAATACAATTTAGCAACTTACTGGCACTTAAAGGGAAAGATGGACAGATTTGACTATCAAGTGTAAATTAAAATACACACAAAGTTTATTGGCAAGCAAACTGGAATATTTGTAGCAACGTTAATAGCCTGAGTTTGAATGCTATACATGTAAAATGTCTTCATTAAACTCAGTAAGAAAAGCTTTAGACTACCACTCAGAAAATACACAAAGGACATGAGAAGGCAGTTCCTAAATTAGGACACACTACTGGTTAGCAGCCCTATGGGAACAGTTCAGCCTTGTGCATAAACAACGAATGCAGTGAAGCAATTTTGTTAGTGATAAGTCATTACAAAATCACGTAGAAAAAAATGTTTTATTCCCCTCAGTTGACAAAAACGTGGTGAAATTGGCCCTCCAGTTATACCTAGCTAGAGGGTATGTAAATTGATAGAACCGTTGTTGGAAATAAATATCAAATCTTTAAAACTCACATCTTTATCTGGGAAATTTCATATCACAGATTCTATCCTAAGGAAAGGGCCTGAAATAAAGGGGAAAAAATGCTGTGCACAAAGGTGCTTGTATAATAATATGACAATAATGACAAATTAGAGACAACTTATATGTCCCCTAATTGGGAATGAGTCAGTAAATTATCATAAATTCATATGCTGGAATATTATGCAGTTATTAGAATGGTTTACAAGGAGTTTTTAATAGGATGGTTAAATGCTTGTGGGATAATGTTAAGTGAAAAAAATGTTTGTGTATGTAGAATAATTTCAAGAATCTTTTAAAAAAGCTGCATAGAAAGAGCTGGAGGGAAATGGATGACATTTACGCTGACTCTTTTGGGAGGGGTATATAGGTGGGTGTTTTTCTCCTTTGTGTGTGTGTGTGTGTGTGTGTGCTTTTTTTACCTTCTCTTCAATGGTTATGTATTACTTTCACAATAAAAAGGCTTTAAAATAAGTCTTTTGTGACTTGCACAGCAAGTCAGGGCCAAGGCCTCTGTCCCTGTGGGAAAGCCCCCGGTTCACGCTGGGCCAGCCCCAGGAAAAACGCTCTCTCGTGTTTTCCAGCTTTCCTTTGCTGCGACCACGCCTGTGCTGGCAGATAAGAAAAAATACCCTTATTTCTTTCGGACGGTCCCGTCGGACAGCGCGGTGAACCCCGCCATCCTCAAGCTGCTGAAGCACTTCCAGTGGCGGCGCGTGGGCACGCTGACGCAGGACGTGCAGAGATTCTCCGAGGTAGGTCCGCTCGCGCCGCCCGGGTGGAAGTCGCCGCATCCCGCTGCCTGCCAGCTGCCCTCCTCTCTCCGCGAGGGGACGTAGGGCTTAGCCAGGGGTGGGGAACGTTCCACGGCTTCTAAGGGCACTGCTTAAAAAAGAAAACGGTTTCAGTTAATGCATAAAATGTAAGATTTGCCACTTTCACTGTTTTGAAGTGTGCAGTTCACTGGCCTTACATTCACAGCCTGTCACCACCACCCATCACCACAACTTCCCATCGCCCAAAACAGCCTGTGCACCCTTTCACGGGAACTGCCCCCTGCTTCCTCTCCGCAGCCCCTGGCAGCCTCCGGTCTCTTTCCTCTCTCCATGAATTTGCTGGGTCTAGATTTTTCATATAAGTGGAACCATATGGAATTTGTCCTTGTGGTCTGGCTTCTTTCACTGAGCGTAATGCTTTCAAGGTTCGTCCATGTTGCCGTGTGTGTCAGAAATTCATTCCTTTTATAGCTGAAGACTGTTCCGTTGCATGGCCATAGCATGCTTCATTGGTCCAGGCATCTGTGGATGGGCACTTGGGTCGTTTTCACCTTTTGGCTGTTGTGAAAAAGGCTGCAGGGAACGTTAGAGAATGAGGCCGCTGGAACTCTTGCTCTAGTCCTGCTTTCATTTCCCCTGGGCGGATACCTAGGCGTGGAGGGACCGGGTCATGTGGGAACTCTAGGTGTAACCTTTTGAGGACCGGCCCAGCTGCTTTCCACCGAAGCCATACCATTCTACATCCCCACCGGCATGTCCGAGGATTCAGGCTTCTATCAGCAGCATCTCAGCTGTCGTGCCGTTGGTCAAGTGGAGTGGCACTTGATTGTGCACGGGCCTGGTGGCACTCTACCTTTCGTTGTTCCTTTCCGCGCCTCTCGATCCCCCTGGAGGTGTGTTGTCCTTGTTACTGATGCTTTAGTGGCCATAAAAAGCACGATGCGCCACCAAGAGGTTTTGTCTTGGGAGGGTTTTTAGGAGGCGCTGGTCTGGAACGAGTCCTGCGGCAGCACCGCAGATTGAGTGCTTGTGTTTGGGGTTTATTTCCCTTTAATGGCATGCAGGCGTGAGTGAATACATGGTTTGGGGGTTTGGGGTTTTGCAGAAATAGAAATATAAACAATGCAAAAAGTAAAAGTGTTTTCTTCCCCAATCGCTTTCAATCCCCCTCTCTTTTCGGAGCTAACCCCTGCTCTCAGTTTGGTGTCCATCTGCCCGGAACTTTTTAAAAACCAGAGTGACTCCATACTGTGCACTCTGCTTTTCTCCCTTTACAAGAGCTCTTAGCCCCCTCAAGTGACCTCATTCTTAGGGACGGCCACGTGCCGTTCTGTCAGTAGATGCACCCGAATGCGCTGAGCCAGACCCCCTGGAGGGACAGGCTGTCTCCAGCCTTTTGGTGTCACAGCCGATACAGCGGCGCCACATGTGCACACAGCTGCGTGTCTGTGGGGAGACTAGGTGATGGGTTTCTAGAGGTGGAGTTACTGGGTGCTTGAACATTGGAGAGGAGATGACCTCCCGAAAGTCTGTTCCAATTTGTATTCCCACCAGGAGCCTTTGAAACTTCCCATTTCCACATCCTTACCAACAGCAGGTATTAGCAAAGCTTTAAAAACTTTCCCACTCATTAGTGCGAAAATGCTTGTCTTAGTCTGCCAGGCTGCCAAGCAGCCTCTGACAGTAGGTTGGCTTGAGCGCTGGACCTTACGGCTCCCCTGTGGAAGGTTCGAGGTCCCCAGTCAAGGCACAGCAAGGCCACCTGCGTCCCTGATGGCCATAGCACTCTGGTGCTGCCCTGCCGTTCGGGGGCTTCCTTGGCTCGCATCTCTGCCTCCATCTCGCGGCGATCTCTCGCTTTTCCTTGAGTCTGCTCTTGGGGTTTCAGGTGACGTCCGGCTCTGGCTCCTCCCTGAGACCTTCTCTGGCTTCTCTTTATCAGGCCTCCAGTGCTGTGGGTTAAGAGCCACCCTGACTCGGCTGGGCCACTCAAAACAGCATCTTCAAAAGGTCCTACTTGTGGAGAGCTCGCACCCCCAGGGACGCGGGCAAAGAACGTGCCTCTCGTGGCAGGCATAACTCAGGCTCCACGGCGATCTCTAGTCTTTTCTCCCATTTACTTTATTTCTCCTACTTTCCTTTCCCTTCCCAAGGGTGCTTTTGTTTACCTGTCGTATCCCCCCCGCCCCCCGAGACAAGACGTCCTGGGTGACTTAGCAGCCTGACAGAAAAACCTGTTAGACATGTGGTGGGGTCTGTGAGCACGTGGGTGTCTAGGCAACCTGGGAAGGAGGAGTGGGAAGGAGGCACACCCACCTGCCAGCGCCGGCCACGGAACAAGGCCACGCAGGGATGGAGAGCGTGGGGGTGGGGGCAGGGAGGGGCCTGGAATCGCGTGGGGTGCTTTCCACTCCAGCTCTGCATCCTGCCGTTCCCGGCTGCTGCCCCGTCTCTCCACGGGGAAGAGAGGCTGAGTGACCTTGGGAAAGTCACCTCCCCTCTCTGGCTGCAGTTTCCTCCCCCGTAACTTGAGGACCAAAACCCTTTCGCTGGGGTTCATGCCAAAACCGAAAGGACTTGCAAGGGCTTCGTGAACTGCTCGGCCCACGCACACAGAGGGGATGTTTTGGGAGGCGCTGCAGAGCAGGGGTGCTTGGCCTGCTGCCCGCGGTTGTCCAAACAAGGCGAGCTTTCCCCAGGTAAGGCCGATCGGCGTGTCCCCACCTGTTTTTCAGTCCCTGGGAAGCAGGCAAGAAGGGAGCCTGACCTCCAAATCCTGAAGAGTCTTTAGCTGGGAGACTGCCCTTTGTCCAGGGCACAAGTGTCCTGAAATGCGTGATAATCGGGGGACGGGGGTGGTCGTCCCCACCGAGACCGGACTCTGTAGCCATGTGGAAGGACCTGCTTTTTTCCGACAGCATCTGTCAGCGCCTGACGAGACAGCTCCCATCACCTTCCCGTTGTCCAGGCTGGGAAACAGGCCCCGACCGGGGAAGGGATGACATCCAGGCTTTCCAGCCCCTCGGAAGGCACGAACGGTCATCCACAGACGAGGCAGAGCTGAATCCTGAGGCCAGACTTGCTGCTGCTGCTGCTTTCCCTCCATCCCCTCCTGTGGTCCCCTGGGAGCCACCTGCAGGTAGCCTGGGAGTTTGAACTACCAGAAAGCCTTGGTTGGGAGGGCCTTAGGGATCAGCCCTGATGCTGGTTGAGCAACTGATGGATTCTCAAGCACTCTCACAGCCAGCCACCCTGTAGGCAGGGACTATGGTTTCCATTGTGCAGAAGAAGAGACCGAGGCTCAGAGTGGACAGTGCCTGGTGCAAGGGCACAAAAGCCCAGCCAGGGCTGGGGTCCTGACCCTCCGCTACACCATCCTTGCTGGCACCAGGGATTTACCTTTGGGTCCCCTGCCCGTCACCACACAGCAGTGTTCCGGCCTCGTGGTAGAAGCCTTTTCCCAAGACAGGAAGTTGCTTGGTGCTTTTGCTGGCAAGCGCTCCTCTGGACGTAAATCTTTCAGCCCAGCTGACTCCCCTCTGTGCCCAGGGGCTTCAGCATTGCTCCCGGATGTCTGGGCTACGCTGCTGGAGTGCAGGAACTGGAAACTCGCCAGGGGCTGACGACTTCTCATGAGTGCAAAGGAACCTGGGTTCCTTTCATGAAACTGGTTGATCGGCAACGTCAGGCACTTCTGTTCTGGACTGGTGCATGGGAAGGAATGTCAAGTGCAAGCAATCTGGAGTGGGGGCGGAGGCCTGGGGGAGACCTTAACCCCTCAGGTCGTCATCGGGCTGAGGAAGGGCTGGGGGCCGAGGGCCAGCCCACCCCGTGTGGCTGCTGCCGAGAGCCCGTCACCCCTGAGATTCCAGGCCTGTGGGCGGCAGCCCAGGAGCTGCTTGGCACTTGGGTCCTTTGAGCTGATCTCTGGGCCCAGCTTTGCCAAAGTACCACAAACTGGGTGACTTAAAACAACACAACGTGTTGTCTCACGTACTGGGGACAACAAATCAAGGTAGGGGGTCCTCGCCTCCTTTCCCAGCTGCTGGTGGTTTGCCCGTCCCTGGCGCGCCTCGGCCTGTGAGCAGCCGTTCTGCGTCTGCCTCCTCCTTTCTGTCTTCTCGCCTCCTGATGGCACCAGGGAGTTGGAATAGGGGCCATCCCACCCCACAGGACCTCATTTCAACTTAGCTAACTCCGTCTGAGATGACCCTATTTCCAGATATGTCCACATTCTGAGGTTCTGGGGGTCTTCTGGGGGGGGGGCATAATTCACCCTGTAACACTGGGCCATGGCTGTGACCTTGGCGAGTCACGTCACCCCTCTGACTGTGGGAAGCAAGAGAGCTAGAGCTGTTGCTGGGACAAGCGAGCATCCGTGGAAACAGCCCGAGGCCGAAAGGAGAGGGCTTGCTTGCACCTGTCAGTCCTGGATGAAAGGAAAGAAGGAGGGGCCTGGTCCTGGGTGGGCTGATCTTGAGGCTGTGCCCCCAGGCAACGCCCTTCAGCTTTAGGGGGTCCTGCTTCCCCGTGTGTGAGACAGGGAGCGCCGTCTGCCCCCGTGGGCCCTGGAGATGGGAGGGGGAACGAAAGGCCTCTGCGTGGTAGCTGCTCACTAAATGGCCGTCCTCCGTTCCAATAACTCCTGGGACAAGCTCGAGGAACGCGTGCTCTTTCGAGCAAAAGATAGCGATGAGGTCTCCGTGTACCGAGCTCTGCAGTGGACCTTGTGTTCTGGAGGCCCAGAGAGGGGTGGGCGAGGGCTTGGGGTTGGTGGGTGCCAGAGCCCCTGCACCGCATCCCCAGCCCGGCCGCCCGCTCAAATCACCGGGAGCGTGGAGGGGAGGGTTTTATTTTGTGTTAACCTTCAAACACTCCCCTTTGTGATACAAAATAAAATGTATTTCCTTAACTTGGGTTTTTTCCCATCTTCTTTTCCTTCCCCCACTTTCAGCATACACTCCACACACCATCTAGTTCCCCAGAGCTAGTGGAAGGTTTGGGCATCTTTAGTAAAAGTAGACAGGTGTGCAGCCCTCGCCACAGTCTGGTTTTAGGAAACGTCCGTCACCCCCAAAGCTCCCTTGTGCTCATTTGCAGTCAGTCCGCCTCCCCATCCCCAAGCCCAAGTCCCCAGGCACTGGGAATTCTTTAATACTCGCGTTTGTAACGTGCTTAGGTCCCTCCGTCTACGCAGGAGCAGGTGTCTGTGGTTTCTCTTTATTCCGCGGGGTGATTGTCCCTTGTAGAACCCCGGCCTCTCCCCAGGGCGAGTAAGTCGCCGGCGCAGCCACGCCGCCTCCCCCTGGCATCACCGCCTCTCAGGCCTGGCTGCCGGGGTCGTCCGCGACCCTCCTTCCCGGGCTGCAGGTGGACGTGGCGCCCTCTGGTGGTGGCAGCCCGGCCTGGAGCAGGAATGGAGACGCTGGGGAGGGGCCGGGCCCCCCGCGTGGGAGGACAGAGGAGGGCGCCGTGGGCAGGTGGCCGGGGGGCTGGGGGGGCTCTGGGAAGGGCGGACCCTGGAGGGCGTGAGGGGAGGGAGCCGGAGGGCGGGGAGGCTGTGGCCAGGGCTCCAGGGGCGACGGGGGGACGGAGCGTCCAGGCCCCAGCTGCGTGTGAGCGCTGGTGTGGAGCGGCGACCCGTGGGTGCTGCAGGCGCCGGGTGGAGCAGGGCTTGGGTGGAGATGGGGCTGCGTGCAGGAGGGCCGCAGAGGGCACGGGGCTGTTTGGGCGCCAGCCCCGGCTCTGGTCCTACGACCTACTACACCTCACCGAGGTGTTCCTCTGGTTCCCTGTTTTCTGATGCAGCGAACCCCCTAAGGGCCCTGGACCAATCGCTCTGCCCCTCTGAGCCTCAGTTTCCCTGTCTGTAAGAGAAGGGACTTGGGCCTGCGGGCCCCTGAGAGCCCTTCAGCTCTAGGATGAGGGGCCGGGGAGCTCTGGCCACTGGCCACGACCCTGCCAGTCCTGGGCAGGAGCCCCTGAGGGTGGCTCAGCCCTTTGTGCCTCGGTTTCTTCCTCCTGGGGATGGGGCATCATGGTACCCACCTCTTAGGCTTGTGGAAGACAGCGTGGGTCCGGGCACTTCCAGTGAGGAGAGCAGGGCCTGGCTCCTCAGGAGCTCCCTGCAGAGGACGGCAGTGCTTTGCATCGACTTGGGGCCTCCATTCGGGAGGAGCCTCCCCTTCCCGCCTCCTTCCCCGCCCTGCCTCCAAGCAGGCCCCCTGCCCGAGGCGCAGTGCAGGGCCCTCCGAGGGCCTTGATCTGCCCTCACCGAGAAGGTCACCGTCTGCAAAGCTTCCTCCTCAAAGCAGCTGCCCTTCCAGGCCCTCCGGGGCCCCACCTCCCCTTTGAAACCTTCTCCATCTGCCCCACCTAGGGGTCTCTGGCCCACTCCTCTCGAGTCACTGCTTCCGATGCTTGAGCGGTAGCTTCTGAGACGCTCCCGCAGCGGAGGGCAGGAGGCCTCAGGCAGGCCTCGCACCCAGGAGCCTACAGTGTGAGAATCATCAGCCCTTCCCGGCAGCTCTGAGCCGCAACGGCGCCCCCGGGGCCTCCTCCTATATCTCACCAGCGGTCACTTTCCCCCCATTCCCTGGTCCAGCCACACCTCGCGGCTGGGTGCTCAGCGCCTCTTGGGCTTCTCCCTGTCCCAGCTCTGTCACCAGCTGCTTCCTCGTCCATTACCCACTGCTGCTGGACTGGAGAGCCCCATGGACAAGAGCCATAGCCCACCTCTGTGTCCTCTCACCCTGCAAGGTGGGACCCCGGCACATGCGTGTTCAGTAAGGATTTCAGTAGCTCAATCTCCATCCATCAGGCTGGACTCTTAGGGGCAAAACGACAATTTCCCCTCTGCTGTCCCAAGTCTCCCTGCACCTGGGAGATTGGGGCTGGGGACGAGGATGTGGAGCCCTGGCACCTGGGGTTGCACTGCCCATCCCCTTCCCAACCACCTTGTGCCTGAGTCACTGGGGCCATCGGGGAGTCAAGAAGTGCTGGCAGCGTCAGCAAGTACAACTCCCACAGTGCAAGGCATGCAGCCCTTTCTTAATTTTAACTCTCTTTTGGGTGTGACGTTGTTGGTTGGTGGGAGTTTTTCTTGACATCTCGATGGAAATTTGTGGGCCAGCCACTGGAACCAGCAGTGACCAGGGGCCTGGCATGTGGTTGCTTCTTGATGATGTGGTGTTGGAAATTCGGAAGGCACACATTTTGGTTTGTGTCTGAGTTTTCTTGGCTTTGTAGCCCTGAGAGGTTCAGTCTGAGATGTCAGTGCTTCAGAATCCTCTCTTAATCCATGGACTATTCAACAAGAAGATATAACAATTATAAACATATATGCACCTAACAACAGGGTCCCATAATAGAAGGAGCAAACACTGACAGAATTGAAGGGAGAAATAGTTCTATGGTAATAGGTGGAGAAATGCAAATTCCCCAGCCCAGCCCAGCCCTGCTGAGTCTGACCGTCTGGAGTAGGGCCCGGCAAACTGATCCTGATGCATGCTAGGGGCTGAGAACTGCTGTACTGGAGGGAAGGGCAGTTGTCAGGTGACGCACTGTGCTCTTAAGCCCACTTCACCTGAGAACGGGATTCTGGTCTCGACCCTTGGCTTCCTCCCGGCAGCAGGGTCATCTGAACTGCTAGCATGTCCATCCACCTGCAGATGGTTTGTTTACATTAGGGTGCAGCAGGGCACTCCCCACGGATCAGATTCTAATCCACATGGTGCCAGTGCCCCACCCTTGCCCCAACTTTTATCTGAAGAACTTGCTGATGCCTTCAGGTGGCGTAGCTGCCTGCCCCGGGCAAGCAGGCCTCTCCTTCTCTCTAGGCTTCCCTGGAGCTCTGACAGGTCTCCTACCTGTGGACCAGTGAGTGGAACAGTTCCCAAGGTGTCCTACCCACGCCAGGGGGACTGTTTGTGGCAGCCTCTTTGGCATTTTTTTTTTGGGGGGGGGGGAGGTGTCCATTATTTCCCAGAGTGTGGTATGTGCACATGACATGATTTTTATACAGTTTTAATAGTTTCATGTTTATGTTGTTACATGTTAGAAAAGAAGATTACTAGCCCTTCAAACTGCACTCCATGGAGGTGATTGATAGGATGGGAAATACTAAGGAACCCCATGGGGTGCACAGACATGGTGAACTAGCCTGTAAAGGGGTGCAGGGCTGACAGCAGTTTGGGAACCACCGTTCGGCCGGCTTGTCCATTTTATTGGCAGGGGCAGACAGGGCTGGGAGTGGCAGTATGGGGTGGGTAGGAGGGTAGTGCTGCAATAGATTTTTCCTTGAAGCCCTGATCCAAAGCAGATGTGCAACAGGAAAGACTCTGAAGTTTCTTTTGGGTCAGGGTCAAGAACTGGCATCACAGGCCTCCAGCCTTCTGAGGCCGAGCCTCCATAGGGGCAGTCTGGGGTTCAGGCAACAGAGGAAAGGGCCGCCTGCCAGAGGGTTCTCTGCCCCACCCACCTGTGCCAGGGTGGGAAGACCCCCGGGTGAGAACTTCGGGGGCCTGGGTTTCCAGTCCTGGGAAACCAGGCTTAGCGAGTGCACAGCGGGGACTGGGGGTTTTGTCCAGTGGAGGCTGCAGTGACTGCGCCTTCTGGAAGAAAGGCCAGCTTCCACTCTGGACACCTCTTGCTCTGTGCGTCTGCTCTCGGACAGACGGACCCTCTGCTCCTCCTCCGTCCACTCCAGATCAAGGAGGAGATGGCTGCCCATTCACGGTGTGGAAGAGAAACCCTGGGGCCTGGGGTGGGCTCTTTCTACTCACGCCCCACCCACTCCCCCAAGAGCCGCCCCGGCCTTGCTCGGAAGGGACGGCGGGTTAACCGTGGCCCTGGCTGCAGCAGCCACGTGGATGCCGCACTGTCAGCTCGCAGGGACAAGCGGTACTAGCTGAGGATGTCCTCTGCTCAGGTCGCATGGACGCTGGGGCACAGGTGACCACACCTCCTTCAGGCAGCCGAGGAGACGATTCCAGAGACTCTGGTGGAGACCAGGATGGTCCTGGCCTCCCATGGTGACCTCGAAGCCCCCCCCAAGGACGCCTCCTGGGCCTCCCGCACAGCCCCCAGGCCAGGTCCCAGAGCACAGATCCAGGGCCTCAGACACTACATCAGGGCCTTTGGGGAGGAAAAATCGTTTTAACCCCACCTGCCACCCTGCGTTGACGCCGACCACGTGCCTGGAGACTCCACTCCTCACCTAGCGCGTTGCACACTCCACCCTACAGAGCGGACTCGTGCAGTGAGGATTCGGTGACGGCCCAGGTCACAGAGCCCAGCACTGGCGGGTGCAGGTGGAACCCAGGTTTGTGCCTGCCCCGTGGAGAGAAGGAAACAGCAAGTCCAGGGCCAGTGTCCCCCACCGACCTCCACTCTAACCCACCACCAGTGGCTACAGGGACGACCCACTCATGGTCCCCGGGATTTCCACTGTGGAGTCTCCCGGCTCCATGGCCGCAGTGCCCAGCCCTGCCTCTCCGCATCTGCTCTTGCCACGCTTCCTGGAGACTTTGCCGCAGCCGGGCTTTTTGGCTAACATGGGGCTGTGCATCTTGGAGTGTGTAGGTTTCCCAGAGCTATTCTGGTACATTCCGGCTGCTTTTCTCCCCCAAGACCCATCTGCCAGTCTTGGGTAGCACCAGAGCAACGCGAGCAAAGGACTGGAGTGGGGAAGGTGTGCGGAACCTTCAGGAAATTGGGAGTAGCCCGCTTCAGCGCCATGACTAGGTGCCTGGGGTGAGAAGCAGGAGTATGAGCTAGCAGTGACTCAGGGTGGTGAAACCCTGTATACCTCCAAGTTTGCTCTTTACCTGTGAGCACTAGGGAGCCATGGAAGGTTTTTAAGTAGGGGTGAGGTAGTCACACTGGAATCAGTCTTGAGGGCAGATTGGAACTGAAAAGAAACAGCTGGTAAGTTACTGCAGTAATTCCAAAGAATTGGTTTTCTGACTGCAATATGAGTATGTATTCAATGCAGAAACACAGAAGAGGAAAAGGAAAATTAAAAAGTCTGCTGTAAACCTACCCACTGAAAGGTCATTGTTGCCATTTAGGCATATGTCTTTACAGCTTTTTCAATGCATATAAATGAACATGTAAAAACAAACGCATGCTCATACTGGATAAATGGCTTTTTCCACTTAGCAGTCCAGTGGGAATTTTTTCCAAGCCAGCAGATATTCCCCTCCGGGTCACAGCTTCCTTGCAACCTAGGCAGAGAGTGTCAACGTGATCTGATGCCACCTGGGACACAGCCCCCTTGGATGGATTTAGGGCTGTTTTCCTCCAGTCTTATGATCCTATAACCTGTTCCCCTGCTTCCTATAGTCCAACAATTCTGCAAATAGTTGGTCCATTGATAGTCTTCTTTATTATTTTCCAGAACTATTAGTGATTTTATTTCCCTTAAAAAGTCTGCCATGTCAAGGAGTTTGGTATGTATTTTTCTGTTGGCATCTTTATCCAATCTCTGTTTAAAAAGTTTCTTCCCCCTGGATATGCCATAATATTGAACACGGAAGTAGTTTTGCCAATTTTTCCTATTTAAACAACCATGCCAATCAACTTATACCGGTATTTTGGTGTGAGTATCTCTGATTATCTTCCAAGGATAAATTCCTAGAAATAGCACATGCATATTTTTGAACCTTTTGTAATCGTCGCCAAATAGTCCTCCAGAAAGATCACATGATTTCGAGTTCCATAGCATCTCTGAGAGTGCTCGTTGCCAACATTTGTGTATTCTTCTTCTTTGATCTTTGGCAATCGCTATTTTAATTTGCATTTCTTTGATTACTATTGAGATTGAATTTCTTTTTTGATGAGAAATATTTCTCATTTCTGTTTCTCCTTTTGTAAATTGGCACTTATTCCTACCGAAGCGTTCTCTTCCTTGGCGATTTACGAGGGCTCTTTATAAAGTCAGGACATCAGCCCTTGGTCACATTTGCTGCAGCTTTTTCTCTGGAGTTTCGTGTGACATTTAGTTTTGTTTGGATATTTGATATATTGAAAATTTTAATTTTTATCTAGTCAAATTTATCAAGAATTTTTTTTTTTTTTTTTGCCTTTACTATTATACGTGGCAAGCCCTTCCCCATTCCACAAATTTTTGTGACTATTCACCTACATTTTCTGCTAGTACTTTTATTACTTCATTTCCCAATTTATCTGTAATTTCAGCATATGGCTTAAAGTATCAAACCTTTCTTTTCCTGCTCCCATAGTTACTCCAGTATTCCTCCAGCATTTAATTAATATATCTTTTCTCTACTCATTCAAAATACCTATTCTAAGTGTTATCTTTGGAAAATGATATACTACATTTATATATATATTTTAGACCAGTGTTGTACTATAGAAATATAATGCAAGACACTTTTGTAATTTTAAATTTTCTAGTAGCCACATTGAAAAAACTAAACAAGTAAAATCAATTTTTGAAATGTATTTTATTTAACATAATATATCAAAATATTGTCATTTCAACCTCTGGCCCTAATCATGTTTCAAGTGCTTAAGTAACCACACGTGGCTGTGGCCACTGTGGCGAACAGCACAGCTTTCGACTGTTCCTGGCTTTTTATTTTGTTCCATTGGTCCAACTAACTATTCTGGAATTAGCATCCCCATGTTTAAAATACTGCTGCTTTATAATTTAGTTTAGTTTGCAAGTCTTCTCTTTTTTTTTCACAATTGTCTTTATTTTCACCAAATGAATTTTTGTAAGGTTCCAAAAATGCACTCGGTGTTTTCATTTCAGTTTCAATTACTCTAGAATTAATCTGGGGACACTTGGCACTTTATCACATTGTGTCTACCCCATTCATAAACTTGGGACATCTCTCCATTCCAAAAATCTTAGTGTGTCCTCAGTAAAGTTTTGCCATTTTCTTCATCTCGGTCCTTTCCGCTTTCTGTGAGGCATATTTCCGGGTGTTCTGTGTTTTGTTGTTGCCTTGGGGAACGGGCTCTCTTTTCCTTGAAGTTTTTAAGGGGATTCTGCGGGAATGTGGGAAAGCTATTGGCCTGTGTAGACGCCGCCCGTGGCTGCCCAAGTCCCTGAACCCGTGGCACTCGTGCAGCTTTTCTCCTCATTCCCTTGGATTTTCCAGGTAGCAACAGGGTGCCTGAGCCAGGGTGAAGCACCGCAGCCTCCTGCATCTTTAGAATGCTCCCTCGAGACAGTATTGCATAGGGTTAAGGACGGATGGACGGTCTGGGCTCTAACCCCAGCTTGGGGCCTCACGGCGGGGTGACCTTGGGCAGGTGACTTAACTCTCCTGTGTCCCTGTAATGGGGACATAATTGCACTGCGATGAAAAGAAGAGAGTGAACGCGTGGGCAGCTTAGAGCAGTGCCCACGGAGGCACTCGGCGTGTATTAGCTTCCAGCAGCGCCGCCGCGCTGAGCTGCTCTTACAATACAGCTTCATGGCCTCACGCGCTAAACGTTCCGGAGTTGGATTTAAAACGAGCGCTATGCTGGGTATTCTTGTCTGGTTCTTTTTTTTTTTTATAAAGATTTTATTTATTTATTCATTTATCCCCCCCTTGCTGCTTGTGCTCGCTGGGTCAGCTAACCACACCGTGCGGGCGGGCCTGCCCTCACCAGGAGGCCCCGGGAACCGAACCCGGGGCCTCCCACATGGTAAACGGGAGCCCCACTGATCGAGCCACAGCTGCTTCCCTCTTGCCTGGTTCTTGACTCTGGTGAGGCCGCTGCTCGTGTTTCTGGAGGAAGAGCAGGTATTCATCGCCATGGGAAGGGCCGTCCTGTTTTTAGTGCCCTCCGTGTGCGTGCCAGGGACGCGTGTGGAAAAGCCGGGCACCTGTGCAGGCTCTATACACACCGCCACGTGTGCGTTTCTTCATCTCTGTGTGTGACACGCTGTCCTGGTCATTTCATGAGGCACCTGTTCATTTAGTAGGTATCCAGGTATTCACTGGAGCCTGGGGTGTTTTGGGCTCTGCTCTAAGCACTGTGAGCACATCAACGAATGAGACAAAGGTCCTGCCCTCGAGCAACTTGCATTCTATTGGAGGAGGCAGATGATCAAAAACAATAAGCAAATACATATATAATGTGTCAGATGGCGATAAATGCCAGGGAGAAAAATAAAGTCAAGTAGGGTGAGAGGCAGGGTATGCGATGCAGGATGGGATGAGGTCAAGGAGAAGTTCAAAGATAAGGTGACATTTGAGCAGACACCTGAAGGAAGTGAGAAGCAAGTCGTGGGGATATCCGAGAGAAGAGGGTTCCAGACAGAGAGAATGGCCTGGTCAAAGGTCCTGCGGTGGAAGCGATTCTGGTGGTGTTGGAGCAAGATCAGGGGGGCCATTACGGCAAGGGAGAGTGGAGGGGCACGGCCACAGAGCGGCGGGTGGGCAGGGAGATTTCAGCGCTTTACAGAACTTTGGGAGGACTTTGTCTTTCTTCACGTTGAGTTGGTTGAGAAGCTACTGGAGACTTTTTGGTTTTGTTTTTATTAAGATAAAATTGAGTGTGTTAAGCATTTTTAAATGAGCACTTTAAATATTCACAATGATGTGCAACCATCACCACCATCTAATTCTAGAACATTTTCATCACCCCAGAAAGGAATCCCATACCCATCAGGCAGTCACTCCCCATTTCAGCCCCCTCCCAGCCCCCCCCAACCACTAATCAACTTTCTGTCTCTGTGGATTTGCCGACTGTGGACACAGCGTATGAATGGAATCATACAGTATTTGTCCTTTGTGCCTGGCTTCTTTCACTCAGCACAATGTTTTCAAGCTTCGTCCATATTGCAGCATGTATCAGAACTTCATTCCTTTTTATGGCTGAATAATATTCCATCATATGGTAGACCACATTGGGTTTAGGCATTCATCCAGTCGTGGGCACTTGGGTTGCACCCAATTTTTGGCTATTGTGAAGTGTTGCTATAAACATCCATGTACATGTTTTTTTGTTTTGTTTTGTATTGTTTTTGTGTGAGCATAGGTTTTCATTCTCCTGGGAATATGCTGGGAGTGGGATTGTTGGGTCATATGGGAGCTCAATGCTTAACTTTTTGAGAAACTGCCAATTTTCCACAGTGGCTGCACCACTGTACAGTCCCATCAACAATGTCTGAGAGCTCTGATTTCCCTACAGCTTCACCACCACTTGTTATTTATCTGCCTTTTTTATCATAGCCATGCTAGTGGGTGTGAAGTGATAATTTATTGTGATTTTGATTTGCATTTCCCTAGTGACTAATGATGTTGAGCACCTTTTCATGTGCTTATTGGCCATTTGTATATCTATTCTGGAGAAATGTCTTCTTGAATCTTTGGCCCATTTTTAAATGTTTTTGTTGAATTGAACAAGTTCTTTATGTATTCTGGATACCAGACACTTACGAAATACATTATTTGCTGATATTTTCTCTCATTCTGTGGGTTGGTTTTGTTTTTTTCCCCCACTTTCTTGATAGTGTCCTTTGCACAAAAACTTTTAATTTTGATGAAATCCAATTTATGTCCTTTTTCTTTTGTTGTTTGTGCTTTTGCTGTCATATTTTTTAAAAAACTGTTGCTTAAGCCAAGGATGGAAATTTTACACCTATGTTTCCTTCTAAGAGTTTTATAGTTTTAGCTCTTACATTTAGGTCATCAGTCCACTTTGAATTAAGTTTTGTATATGGTGTGAGGTAAGGGTCTGAATTTATTCTTTTGGATGTGGATATCCAATTTTCCCAGCACTATTTGTTGAAAAGATGATTCTTTCCCTATTGAATGGTCTGGGTACTCTTGTTGAAAATCAGTTGGTCGTAAATGTAGCATTTATTCCTGGACTACTGAGGAGCTTTTAAAATGAAGAGGAATTTGATCTGGCTTGTTTTGAAAGGATCACACTGGCTGCTGACTAGAGGTAGGAGACCAGTTAGGGGGCTACTGAAATCATATTGGGGAGACAATGGTGACGTGAACTATGTGGTGAGAGTCAGTAAGTCTCTCGATGTATTGGTGTCACAGACAACAGGGCTGACGACATTTCCTGATAGGATGGATGTGCGAAGCGAGGAAAGGTAAGGCACCAAGAATGGTGCTCAAGTTTTTTAACTGAGCAACTTAAAGGAATGAGTTACCATGTATGAACCTTAGGAAGGCTGCCAAGGAGTAAGTTTTAGAAAGGGAAATCAAGTTAGTTTAGATATGCCTATTGGACATCCAGATGGAGAGATTGAGTAGGCAGTTGAATAAATGAGTTGAGTCCAGATTTATATTAAGCCATATTAGCATTCCTGAAATAAATCGTTCTTGGTTATGCTGTATTATCCTTTTAATCAATTTAGTTATCTAGTATGTACTTATTTTTTCTATAAGTACACATTATATTGGTTTATATTTTGCTCTGGCTGTACCATCATTATCAACTTAAAATTTTTTTTTTATCATTATCAGATTTAGTTGTCAGGGTTTTCTAGTTTTACAAAATGAATTAGGAGGCTTTCCATCTTTTTAGGTGCCCTAGAATAGTTTGTTAGAACATACAAAAATTAGCTGTTCTTTGAAAATCAACAGAAGAGTTGATGAAATCATGCAGAATTTGTCTTTGTAGCTCCTTCCACAGGTTTCTACTTCTTGTGTTGATTTTAGTACCAAATATTTTGCTGAAAATAGTCCATTTCCTTGTGGTTTTAAAATTTATTAGTATATATCTGAATGCAATTCCAAAATATCTCTGTATCTTTTGTTATATACTCTTTCTCATTACAAACGTGTTTTGCCACATTTTTCCTTTGGTAGACCTGCTAGTTTGGTTCTTTTGTTGATGTAACTGGTAGTGACATCTTAAATTCATGGTCAAAAATGGCCACGTTTCTTATTTCCCAAAATAAAACTGAACCTGGATCAGGCACTCCACCTGCCAGGTTTGCCGAGGTAGCAACTCCCTCTGGAAGGGTCAGCCACCTCCAAAATGGCAGACCACTGGAGGTGTCTCCCATGGGAGACTGGGAGAGCCCTCGCTTCCTGCGGCCGCCTGAGCCAGGTCCCTGAGCTCGCTCCTGGCATCTGCAAGCCCTGCCAAGAGCGCTGCTTTCACTCATTCCCAGGTTTCAACTTACGGGGACCAGCTTCTTCCCCTCTGTTTGGAACCACCCCCAGGATCCAGGAGCACTTTGTGGGGAGTGATTTTGGTCAGTTTCCTCCCATGCATCCAGAACCTTTGTTGGTTTTTTCTCCTCGGGTATCCACATTCCCAGGGGCCAGAGAGGGTTGCTTTTAGAACCCTGCTCCCAAATGGACCTGGTATTCTGTTTTGCTACATAGCAGAGCTACCTGCACATCTTTTTAAAAGCAGCCACTTCACCGTGATTGCTTTTGGAGTATACGTGCCTCACCCTTAAAAGGGCCCCTTCCTTTGCTTGCTGGCTCTTTGCGTTTCCCAGGGATGAGCACGTTTTCGAGACACCTCCTTCGTTAAAGCACAGAAAGTAAAACACGAGGTAAATCTTCAGTGCAGCATCCTGTGTTCATTCCCAAAGAACCAGCTCTTAGATTTTTATGGCCCCTGCTTTATTTATCTGCTTTCTAATTTATTTGCTTCCTGCTTTTATCTTTATTAATATCTTCCTTCCTTAATTATGTTAGTTTTGCCGTTATTTTTTTTAACTTCTTGATTTGCCTACGTTTTACTCATTTTTAGTTACTATTAAATCCATTTAAGCCCATAAATTTGTTTTTGATTACAGCTTTGGTCAAGTCCTATACTTATAGCTAACAAATATCTCATTCTCATTTGAATAAAAATATTCTATAATTGCATTTTAATACTAGGCTTCTACTTCTCTAAGAACCAACATAAAAATGCAATACTATCTACTGTAAGCTACAGAAATTAGCACACTTAATTAATTGCTCCCCATCCCTCATCACCACTTATTTTGTATTGTTATAATTTGAGATTCTTATTGCATTTAATTCTTTACATTGTGGATATCCTTTTTCAGTTGTTATTTGAGATATTGGTTTTACACTGAAACCATATTAATGATTTAATATTCAGATCCATATCTATATGGCTTCAGCATCTATTGACATAGCTTTCATGAGTGGTTTCTTTTGATATCTTGCTCTGTAGCCTGTGTACATCTTTGAGTAATGTTTTTCAAGAAGGTATGTGGGTTTTATATTGACCATCCCATTGCAGAGATCATAGTTTCTCTCTGTTTTTCTCCTGTGAATGATAAGTTATCTAAGTATAGATTCCTATGCTCATAATATTCGTCCTCAAACCTCTGTAGACATTAGATCAGTGTTGCCATGACATCTGATGCAATCTGATTTGGTTCTTTTGTAGATAAGTCTTTTTTTTTTTTTTTCATCCTATGCTAAGTGCCTCTAGGAGTCTTTCTTTATCCTTGAAATTAAAAAACAAAAAGTAGTGCATGTCCGATTATTTCCTGTTTTGTCTAAATTATGGTTACCATTTTTATTTCAAGAATGAGGTCTTTCCTCAGATCTCAAAAATTTTCTTCTAGTGTATCTTTGATTATTACTCTTTTGTTCTGGTTCTTTTTTAGAAATACAGTAATTCACAGTAAGTCCTTGTTGTTTATTCTCCATATTATTTTCTGTCTGATCATTTTTCTCTCAGTCCTTGGCCTCTACATTCTGAGAGAACATCTCAAGGTTATCTTCCACAACATCCATCAGTTTTCTATGATAAATTCTGTTCTTTACTACTTCTAATTGCTTCTCAAAATTTTCATAACATTGTTCATTTCCTGATGTTATCATCTTAACTGTGCCAGATTTCTTTTAATTTCAGACTCTTTTATTGCATATTCCATTTCTTACATCTTAGAGTCCAGGTTTTCTTTGATCTCCTTAATGTACAAAACAAACACTACACCTACTTCTGGTTCCTGTAGTGAATCTTCATGGGAGCTGTGCTCTTCTTTTTCCTGAGTGCTTTGTGTGTTTCCTTATGTTTCAGGAAGTCTTCAGAGGCGCCATGTGAGTTCTAGGCCTTTCTTGACCTGCTGTTGGCGGGCAGCATGGGTCACTTCTCCTTGGACTCCCCTCGCGGTTTTGTCCAGATGCTGTTGGATTCTTCGCTTCTGATATTGATCTGGAAGACTGGATGATGACATTTCTTGTTACCCATCCAGGGTCCGGCCGCCTGCAGGGGCTGGGGAACAGTTTTGTGCCATGAGCATTTCTTCTCTATGAGGTTTCTTCTCTGAGTTTGTTGATACAGCTGCTCTGGAAGGTTCCTTCTCCTGACCTCCGCCCTTGTTCTGCCTGCTATGCCCATGGGATATCACGGGGAAACTGGGCTTGGAGTGGTCTTGCTCTTTCATGGACCCAGTGGGCCACCCCTTCCCCAAGGCTGCTCGGTGAGAGGTGGGCTCCTTGTGGTGGGCTCCGTGCCCCTCCTGCAGCCCACCCCCTCTTCAGGGGTGGCGAGGTCGGGCGCGTCAGCACCTCTGACTTCTCCGCAGCATCCCACGGCTCTCTCAGCAAGGAGAGTGGTGAGTCAGCCCTCACTCGGATCGCGCTGGCACTGCACCCAGCAGAAATTCCTCAGAGTTGATGGCATGTGGATGGCACTCTTGCCTAGTTGCCATTGCTGAAGCAGATTCCCCCTATTTTTGTATTCCCTTGGTCCTCGCTGTCACTTTCCGAAGGAGGTGGCTGAGGTGGGAGTTGGACATCTGTGCATAGCACTCCGTCTTCCTCCAAAGTTTCAAAGCTCACATTGTTACCCAGATTTCCTAGCTTCCTGCAGCTGCCACGAAAAAGTCCCACAAACTGGGCGGCTTAAATGGCAGAAACGGATGGCCTCCCAGCTCTGCAGACCGGAGCTCCGAAATCAAGGTGTCGGCAGGGCCATGCTCCCTCCGAAGCCTGTCGGGGAGCACCCTTCCTGCCTCCTCCAGCTCCTGGTTTGCCGGCACGGTCCTGGGCACCCCTTGGCTCGCAGCTGCCACCCTTCCATCTCCGCCTCCTCCCCTGTGTCTGCCTGTCCTTCTCATCTTGTAAGGACGCCAGTCCTTTTGGGTTAGGGTCCTTCTCCAGGTTGATATCATCTTAACTACTCCCATTGATGGGACCACAGGTTAGGGCTTGAGCGTGTCTTTTTAGAGGCCCCAGTTCAACCCCTGACACCACACCATGTGCTTTGATGTACAGATGGATGAGGATCCTTGTGCGTTTCCTTTTCCGTGGCCTCTTTTTAGAATTCCTCCTACAGACTAGCCTTCATCTTACCTGGTTTTAGACTTTTCCCGGGCATTTTTCCTCTCCCTCTCAAGTTTCAATTCAGCATCCTCTTGAGAAGATGGGTCGTTCTCCCGCCAAGCACGGCGTTGCCAGCCCCTGGGCAGGGAGTGCTGCCCCTTGCCAGAGCTCATCTTCTGACCTCCAAGCTACCTCCTGTCCTTCAGCCACACTGGTGGAGTTTCCCACCTCCGCTCTTCTCGGCCAAAGTTATGACCTTCAAGTGGAAAAGGAGAAGAGGCTGTCTCCTGCCCCAAGTCCCCAGACCCCTTCCTGAGCCTTGAGTTTCATCAGAGCCATCTTGATTCTTTCTGGCACACCCAGGCCCTCTGTGAATCAGCAGGCGTGGGCAGCAGGTGGGGAGGTGGGGTTCACAGAAGCTCCCCCTGTTGCCGCTTGGCTGCCTACCTCGGGGTGCCAGCACCTCACGCAGTTCTGCACACCCTGTCTGGGTACGGCTGCCTCTGGCCTCTGTGGGCAGCCGCCCAGGGCTGCACATCTGCTTCTCCCGGAGATGATGAAAGATTCCTCCCTCGGGTACCTGCCGTTCCTGGTCATGTCTACAGAAAATACCAGCTGATCCGGGCACAGTTGTCCCAAATTTGAAGTCTGTGTAGAAAACTGAGATTAGAAAACCCACCCCCCCCCCCCCCCCCCCCCGCCTTAGGAGCAGTAAGAAATAATGCCTTAAAGGGTACCTTAAGCAAAAGGGGAAGGGGGTGGTGGGATAGGGACACAATTTTAATTTTTCTTTAGTTGAAAGAAGAATAGTTCTCCAACAGGGTTTCGTGGGGTGTGGAGTAACTTTCTCCTGCCAGAAAGTCCACAACCAGCCTTCGTGGGAAGACGCAGCTTTTGGGAGCCAGCTCCAGTTGTGCCTCTGAAACATCCCATTTATTGAACCTCACTGTGGTGGACACTTAGCATATACTTGTTTACTGTAACCTTTCCAGCCTCTGAGAAAAGGGGTTACAGGTGAGAAAAGGGCTCTGAGAGGTTCCTTGCTTGCCTGGGATTGCCCAGCCTGGCCTAGACAGCTCTCAAACCAAGGGCCACCTGACTCCAAAGTTTGTACTCCTGCCTCTCTACCTCTGCCTTCCTAGTGGGGCAGATGGAAGCACAGGCTCTTTGCTGAAGGTTTAGAGCAGGGGTTGGAAAACTGTGGGCCCACGGACCAAATCCAGCCACGTGCTTTTGTAAAGAAAGTTTAATTGGAACACACCTGCCCGTTCGTTGCATATCATTTGTGGGTCTTTTGCAACATAAGGCCAGAGCTGAGAGTAGTGGCAGAGACTGGCCCACAAATCCTAAAATATTTGCTCTCTGGCCCTTTACCAAAAAAAGTTTGCTGACCCCTGGTTCGAGCATGGGCTGTTAAACCCCAGGCTCACTGCCCTAGAGCTGTGTGGCCTCAGGAGAGGACTCAGCATCTCTGAACCTCATTTAGCGTCTCGTAAAATGGCCATATGATTGATACCTTTTGGGTTTATGCCAAAGGCCGTAAGGAGCACAATCATACAGTGAGGGGCCACCATTTGTCTCCCCTTTACCTACCTACCACAGATGTGAGAGGCCTTCTCCATTTTTTCTCTCTGGCTTCCTTTCTGGAATGTTCTGGCATCTTCTCTGATGCCCTAGAGCACAGATGCTCCAAGCCAAACCTCTTCCTTGGAATGCCAGGCAGATGTGCGGGGGCCTGTCAGCCTCTTTTCTTGCATTCGGCCAGCACTGGGGGTCTCTGGCCCCCCAGGAGCTTGCAGCCTGGGGGCAGATGACACTAACCATAACCTTTGGTCCCCTTTGGAAAATTCCACTTGGACTCTGCAGAGTAAATACCTGCTCCCTGGAGTCCCTGGGTGCTGCTCCTGGGAAGATACATTATAAAAACTGCTGAGCTCTGCACAGCCTCAAGCCCCGCTGCCCGGCTGGCAGCCTGCTCAGCACTTTGGCACGGTGTCTGCCCCGGACACGCTCGGCTCACCTGGCCCTCCAGCTCCCTCCAGGATACACACTCAGCACCTAGAAGGGCTCCGCGGGCTCCGAGCCATGGGGAGGGCAGACTGTCTTCCCGACCTTGATGTTGCTGCCGAGAGCTCAGCTCCTCTCCTCCTCTGAGCAGCCCTGACGTTCTTACACGCCAGGCAGCACTGAGGCTGGGGAGCCCTTGGGGAGCCCCTGGGCCACATACCACAGCAGATTCAAAGGCGCGCCTCCCAGTGACTCCAGAACAGGGCCAAGAAAGCGCCGGCCCAGAAGGAGGAAGCAGAGGACGCAGACGTTCAGAGGACAGGCACAGCTGGTTTCGGAATCTAGGAAGCCTTCCTGGAAGGGGCTTTTAGGAATGGGACTTAAAGGGTGAGAGTAGAGCAGCGGTCAGAAACCTAAAGTGTTGAGTGAGTGTGAATGTGGTGGTGAAAATGAATGATAAAGATAGTCGGTTCTTGGTCTTCGTGGTAGTTCTGTTCTATCAAGTCTCCGCAAACACTGAATTAGTGGACGTTGAACCCTTGCTCCTGGGGGAAGCACAGGGTTAAGTTCTTGGGAGCCTCTGGCCGAGACAGTTCATCAACTGACCAATGCCGAGCCTTGTTTGGGGTGTGTTTCTTTTTTGTTTAATCTATAGTAGTGATTCCTAAGCGTGGGACTCACGGCCAGCAGCGCTCTAACTTGTGCCTGAACGAAGCTCATCTGACACGAAATTTCTCCCTAAGATACATCACACCCTTCTTGTCCTTAGGAAAACTAGACAGCACTTGAGCATCGCACTTGGGGGCTCTTTAAAGCAGAAAAATCACCAACAAAAAGCAGGAAAATGTGTGAAAAGCCTAACACTAACCATACAGTGGAAAGGATGCTTGTTTCCAGCGTGAGAGCTGAAGCGAGAAGCAGGACGTCCCCTCGTCCCACCTCTGCTAGGAACGTGCACGCCGGGCTCCTAAAACTTTTTGTGTCTCTGTGCCTGTCCACAAATGTCCACGAGAGCACCACGGGTCTTAATTTGGGGGTTTCAAGTGAACTTCAGCAAACAGGCAAATTCATGAATATGGAATCTGGGAACAAAGAGGCAGGGCAGGAGGCTGTGAGTGAGGACAGTGCGAGCGGAGCCGACCCAAGACTTTAAACCAGCTGGGTGGGTGCCCGGGGAGGAGGGGCAGCTTCTGTCTCTTTCCTCAGACTCTCTGAAGTTTAGGTCTAACTTTTGTGAGTTTAAAGTGGAGCCAAAAGGAACTGGTCACAGTCACCCTGCACGTCCCAAAAGAGCCCCGGAGCACGTGGCTGCCTTTCTGCCGAGTTCCCGGGGCTCTCTGCGTGGGCGGTGGCATCTCCCGAGGATCCAGGACCACGTGTGGGTTTGGGCTGAGCTGGCGCGCATGTGGCTGGAGCCTGAGCCTGTCTGGGTCCGATCCCCACCTGGGTGGCCAGGCCTGCCTGCAGGGGACGCCTTCGGGCTGCGCTGGTCCGGGAGGCAGGAAACTGGGTCTGAATCGCCGCTGTGCCCCTGGGTAGCTGTGTGGCTTGGTGCATCCCTACCGCTCCGGGGACCTCAGTTTCCCCAGACTCCGATGAGGGCAGGTGGGCTGGTGAGCAGCCACCCAGGCCTCATGTTCTGACCCAGTGCCGTCTTTGGACCCATGGGGAGCATGTTTTAGGGGGTCACCAGCTCTGCCTGCTGCACAGAAGGGGCTCCCCCTGCAGCGACCCAGGAGCTGGGGTGGGGTGGGCCTCGGGCATCTGCCCGCCTCCTCTTTTGCTGTCACCCTCCAACTCTTTTTGCCCCCAGCCCTGGATATGCCCAGCTCTGCCCTTCTCTTCTCTCTGGGATGTCTTGTTGCTGGCTTTGGGCCGGGCTTTGGGTCTGGCCACGGGGACGCGGAGAAGCCCACTGTGGCCCCAAACCTCCTGAGCCCCCGGTATTGGGGCAGACACTCAAGTAAAGGAGCCGTGCCTGGGGCCTCTGCCTGCGGGAACCACCCTCGGGGCCCACCCAGACCTCTCTTCGCCCCCCCACCCTCCCCTGCGGGATTAGGGACTCAGAGAGGCGTCTGCTCGCACCCTGCCCTCTGCCTTGCCGTGTAGCCCTGGGCAGGCTCCTCTGTGTAAAATGGGCGTAACAGTGGCGCCTGCTTTTTAAGGTTATGGAGAGGATGGAATTCGCTCCAGAGTGAGTCCTGACGTGTCCCCCACAGCCTGCGTCCTCCCCGAGGGCTTGGAGGGAGGAGTGAGGTGGGAGAGGAAGAGGAGGAGGGGAGGGCCAAGGGCAGGCTCTGGGGAGCAGCTTGTTCTCCGTGGCTAAATGCACCCCATCCCTCTGTTCCTCCCCTCACCCCCACCCCATATCTGGAGCCCTGGAGGAGGAGGGTTAGTCTGGGTGGAGAAGGGGGTGTTCAGATGCTGGGAACTGGACATCAGAGCAGCGCCCCAGAGCTGAGGACAGAGATCCCACCCTGGAAGAGAGAACAGGAAAGGAAGCTGCACAAAAGACATACAGAGATGTGCCGGACTCACCTCCACAAGGAAGTGAAAAGGGGACCCCTGGATCCCACCGCCTCTCAAGCTCACCCAGACACCCGCACCTCTCCGTTACTGCCGGGCGAGCACAGGCACCCCTGGACCTCTATCATGGTTGGGGTGCAGCCCTGAGGACCTGAGCATTTCCTTGGGGATCCAGCAGCCAGCCTTCCAGTACAGCCCCACCTCTGCTTGCACACCTGCAATGATGGGGAGCTCACTCCCCTCCGGGGAAGACTCTCCCGTCCTAGGACCACTCTCCTGCTAGAAAGTTCTGCCTCTGAAGAATTGAAACCAACGCCCTGGTGGCTCCCCCTGCTTTGGTCCTAGCCCGTCCCCTCATCTTCATGACAGGTCCTCAGGGAGGTGCAGAGGGAGTCCACGTGTCACGCGGCCCCCTCCCCTTCCTTCAGCTGTTCCCCAAGCGACAAGGTGGGGCTCAGAGGGCCGGGAGCTGTTTTGAATTCTGCTTTCTGGAGTGCTCTCAGGTGGGCTTTCTTTAATAGGTCTCCTCTATTTTGGTGCCAGAGATGCAATTCGCCTGTCGTTGATTTCCTACAGAGGTTTGCATTCATCAGCTTAACTGGATCATATCCCTGTTGTATTAATATCCAAATATTTTTGTAAATATTGGCTGGGTCGCTTGAGTCTGCTGCAGTTAAAGCAATGGGCACTTTGTCCAAAGAGAAGCACCGAGGTGCTAAGAGCTCATTTCGTTGCCCATTGCTCTGAGCCTCCGCGTAGCCTGGCTTCTCCGATGGCCAAGGGAGTGGTGACGCCTGGGAAAATGGCAGACAATAGGAAGACTTCCGGGTGGGGAGCCCAGACGGGGGGATTCTGCACGTTTAGGGGGCTGGGGCCTGGTCCTCCTCCCCAGGCAGATGGGCGATGTGTGGCCTCTCAGGGCATTCTCTGTTTAGCTGGGGACAGTGGCCTTGAGCTCAGAGCGGGGGTCACTGTGGCTTGGGGATGAGGGTCGGCTTCCTGGGGGGCTGGAGGCAGGTGTCTGAGGATGGGGACCTCACTGGCGAAGCCTGTGCTTTTTTGGAGTTTCTAAGGCCGGCTGATGGGAAGAGGGATCCGAGGGCCAGGAAGACCTGTCCTCTCAGCCATCTGCCCCACCCCTGCGGAGTTGGAAACTGGCCGTGCTCCTGCCTCCCGTGGGTGGTTCTGGGCCCTGGAGGAGCATGCCCTGGGCCAGGAGGAGGGACGGCGCCTGCAGGCTTTCTCCCAGCCTCAGAAGGGCTGCCCTCCTGGGGCGATGGCCTTGGGGCAGAGGGAGGCATCTCAGGTGGGCGCTGGGTATCGGGGCCTGTCTGCTCAGGTGAGCTCTGCCAGTTGGGTCCCCGTTCCCAGCTGCCATGTGGCAGCCAGACGTCCACCAGCAGGAGGGAGCTGTAAGGAGGATGGTGGGCCACAGCTCTCCATGTGAGTGAGTGGACAGAGCTGGGGGCACAGGACCCCCCCCCCCCGGTGGGCAGATGCAGCAAGTCCTCAGTGCACATTTTGTCCATTCTCTCACCCATCGCCTGGTTTGGGGGCACCTGTGGCATGCCAGGCACGACGCTGGATGCTGGCACTAAATCAGACAAACCCTGCACCCCAGAGCTGCTGTTTTAGTGGGGAGGGCGCGTCCCAGCCCCAGCACACATGGCCAGCTATTTTCCAGCCAGCCCTGAAGGTCAGTGACCTGGACTCCTGGGCGCTGAAGCCCCCCGCCCCACCTCACCCCCACACTGCAGCTCATGGACCTCTGCTTGTCTGCCTGCTCGTGGTAGCTCTGGGGCAGGGAGACAAATGGAATTTCAGTGGGACAGACAAGCAGCCAGGAAGGAGAGGGAAGGTCTGAAGGTCTGTCCAGGCAGCCTTATGCCGTGACATGAGGTGTGGACTGGACAGAAGGCCAAGGCTTCTCTGTGGGAACGTGGTTTGCGACCAGCAAGCAGCAAGGTCTCAGGAGGCCTCAGGGCTCTGTGGTGTGCACACATGTCACAGACGAGTGTGCAGACTTCACGGGCTCACAGCTGTAGACATGCACAGGTACAGCCCAGGGGTGTTACATATGAGCCCAGACCTAAAGACGTGTTCACTTAGGTCCTCGCCCTTTTCTAGATTTCTCACTTATGTTCAGTTCTGGTGATAGGTTATTAAGAGCTAACTTATTTGTAGACATTTGAACCCCAGGTGGCTCCATTTTCCAAAAGGCGAGCTTTCTTCAATGGATGCTTGTCAGAATTGGAAGGTGGAACTACAGCCACCTGGCCTCATTGCTAGAAGAAACCCGTGCCCCAGTCTTTGAGAAAACTCAGCGCTGCGCGGTGCCATCCTAGAAGTTAAATTCAAGAAGGCAAAGAGTGAGGGCAGGTGGGGTTTGAAACACTTGCTCTCCTGGAACCCGAGGTGGTGGTGGTGAAAGATGAATCTTCTCTCCAGCATCCCAGCCAGCTTCTGCTTGTATGCCTCTGATGACAGGGAGGTCACCCTCTACCAAGGCACCTTTTCCATCACGAGAAAGTTCTTTTTGGCCCAAATCTGCCCGATTGAACTGTCTGCCATGGGCGTGTCCAGACCCAGGCTGCCCTCTCTTGCATGACAGCTCTTCAGTCTTTCTTTTTTTTCCCCTGAGATGGCTCCCTCATCTCTTTACTCATTGTTTCTGCTCTTTTTCTGCTCATTGTTTCTGCTCGTTGTCTGCTTGTTGTCTGTTTGTTTTTTTTCTTTAGGAGGCACCAGGAACAGAACCTGGGACCTCCCATGTGGAAAGTGGACACTCAACTGCTTGAGCCACATCTGCTCCCTGCTCGTTTTGTTTATGCTTGTTGTCTGCTCATTGTTTTTTGTTTGTTTGTTTGTTTTCAGGTATTGGGGGCAGGGATTGAACCCAGGACCTTGTATGTGGGAAGCTGGCACTCAACCACTGAGCCACATCAGCTCTCCATCTGCTCATTGTTTTTGCTCATTGTCTGCTTGTTGTTTGCTTGTTTTTTCTCATCATCTGCTTGTTGTTCTTGCTCATTGTCTGCTTGTTGTTTTTGCTTGATGTCTGCTCGTTGTTTGTTTGTCTTCTTTAGGAGGCACCATGAACCGAAACCACATGGGAGGCGGGCACCCGACTGCTTGAGCCACATCTGCTCCCTGCTTCAGTCTTTGAAGTCAGACATCACTTCCTGCCTAGGCCCACTCTTCTCTGGGTCAATTTTTTAATTAGCTTAAATTAATGGCAGTTCCTGGGGGGCTCCAGCCCCAGTAAAAATGACCTGAATTATTCAAAGATTTGAGTGTTTCCAATGCCTGTTTATATAATTAGCATCTTAACTACAGCGGTGCCCTCTGCTCTAACGAGCCACATTTTAGCACGTTCCATATTTTAATGGATTTTACCTGAATGAACTGTTTAATCAAGTAAAGACACATTTCATGAATGAATAGAAGTAAATCTATAATTATACCCTTTAGTCAGGTAAGAGGAGTGACATTTCAGCACATTTCAGGGCTATATATAGCAAGTGCATTTGAATGACAAAGTAGGTTACCTCGGCTTCCATAGGAGAGCTGGGAATTCTCTCTACTCTCAAGTTCATTTTGTGACCTAATTAGAATTTTCAAAGAGTTGTAAAGTTCATGTGGTGCGGACGTGGTTCTCCCCATCTTCACCTGGATTTCTGCCTCTGGAAGATTCCTCAGCTGATGCAGGGGCCTTTTTAGGGAAGACATCCAGGGACTACTGAAGCCCCGTGTCCTGGGGTGTCCCTGCGCCCCCCAGCCACTGGCTGTAAACTTTACTTCCTCGGTCAGGGTTTTACCTGCCTGACCTGGCTGGAATGTGGTACCTTGTAGCTGTAATATTCTGCATCTCTCCCCTACTTTCTTTCCCTCCATTCTTCTTCCTGCATAGTCAGGACTGGTGCCTGGTGCTAGGGGACAGGCGTGGAAGGAGCTGCAAATTAAAGGGAGATGAACCTATTAGATGGGGCAGGGGAGGGGAGGGACCCCTGCTGTAAAGAAAGACGGGGGCCTGGAGCTGGGGAAAGTGGGGAGAGGTGATTCGGGTGTTTATTTTTAGGTCAGAAGCTCTGATTTAACTGCTTTATGGTGCAGCCAGGGCATCAGTATGATTTTAATGCTTTCGGGTGACTCTAACGTTCAGCTCTAGAAGCCTTCAGAAAACTGCAGCCCCGGCCAAAATCTTGAAATGATGAAACTTCATCAACCTCACGAAACACCCTGAGCCAGAACTACCCAGCAACATAGCACCCCAATTCCTGACCCACTGAAACGGTGTGAGGTCATACATGTTTATCGTTTCAAGCCGCTAAGTTTTGGGATAATTTGTTACATGGTGATAGGTGACTAATACAGACTATTAGTTGCCCTATTGTATCCCCAAGTCAGTCACTTCTTGCCTCTGCCACCACCTCCTCATCCAGGCTCTTGACTCTCTCACCTGGGTGATTGCTGTAGCAGCCCCCTCACTGGCTTTCCTGTCCCTCTGAGACCCTCATCATCACCACCCACTGCAGTTGGTCCCACAGCAGTCCCAGCGATCATTTCAAAACATAGTTCTGATCATGTGACCCCATCACTGGGAATTTTGCATTGGCTTTCCATTGTGCTTAGGATCGAGCCCAGAATCTTCAGCCTGAGCTAGAAGGTCCTCAGGGTTGCCCGCATCTGCCCTCTGTTTGCTCCTGCCGCTCCCGCCACCTTGCCCCACCCCTGCCCCGGGCTGCGCTTGAGCCCAGCTGGGGTCTGCTAGTTTCTCCTGAGCACTGTGCTCAGCCTGGAAGCCCCCCTGCCCCACCTCCTGGCCCGAGTCTGACTTGACTGAACAGCCTCTCCCGGAAGCCTGTCCCGAACTTGACTAGGTGGTTAATTGTCATTGGATCAATGCTTCTCACCCCCACTGCTCAGAGATCCCGGACAGTGAATGGTTTTGCTCATGGTTAGAGCCCAAGTATTACCTCACACGGTGCATGGAACAGAGGAGATGTCAGTTTCACGGGTGGATGGATGGGTGGATAGATGGACGGACAAACAGAAGGAGGAAGAGATGGATGGAGGGAAGGATGGATGTACAGAGGGAGGGAGGGATGTAGGGTCAGTGGATGGATGGGTGGGTGGGTGAGTGGACAGAGGGAGGGAGGGAGGGGCAAATGGCTGGGTGGGTGAGACTGTTGGGCACAAGCAGGGCCTCGTTTTGGAAAAAGCAGGGTACTGAACGCCTGTCCAGGACGTTCTGAGATGGAATTTCAGCCCCAGGAATGAAACAAGAGGCTCAAGAGCCAGAGTGGGGTCATGAGCTCCGAGAAGTCCCCTTGGCTGGCTTAAGGGGGCTGATCTCCTGGACTCCCGACCTCGAGCCCCTTCCATCGCCTTGCGGGAGGGCAGAGCAGGGCTGAGGTGGGGGGGCTGTAGAGGCAGGGAGGTAATTGGCCCCCCCCCTGCAGACAGCAGGGAGTTGGAGGGGCACAGCCTGGCAGGGCCTGCAGATACGGTCTTAGGAGCTTGAAGCAGGGACGGCATGAGTAGAGAGTGCAGGCTGACCCATAAGACAATGAGGGGAATGAGGCCTGGGTGACGTCCAGTGCGTATGGGACCCGGCCACTCTGGGCACCTGGCTGGTGTTTGATGGGGAAGTGCAGGAGGAGGAGCTCCATGGCCTTCTCTGGGGAGATGAGCTGCCTCCCTGATGGGCAGGGTGGACCTGGGTCCCGTGACACAAGCTATACTGAGCAAGAAACTCCCGAGTAGCCTGCTCCCCTGCATCCCTCCCAGGGGCGTATGCTCGCCAGTGCCCTCTCTGATCCCTTTTCCTCCTCCAGTTGCTCTGCTTCTCCACCTGCATCTCGCAGGCCCGGATAAGGATGCCGGCGCAGCCTGTCGTGATGCTTCGCGGGAAGCACAAGTCCCCATCGCCCCTCCCCTCGGCCCGGGGACCAGCTGGGAGGGAGGTGTCCACAGACCGTGAGCCACCCTGACAGTGCTTTCTCTTTGCATGGCCTGAGCAGTTCTGTTCCCTCAGCTCCTGGCTTTCCCCCAAAGCCAGAGATTCTTCCTGCTTCTTGACTTCTTCCTAGAGTGCTAAGTCTGGGTTCAAATGTGAGAATTCTTGGATTGGGAGCGCTGATTCCCAAGGCTACCCGGGAGCCTAGAGCAGTCATCACTCTCACCCCTTGTGATCTTTACACAACCCAGACCCCATAATGATGCTCCCCACCAAGGGTCTCGGCCCCTGTCCTAGCCACTGCCCTCCTTCTGAGCCTGAGCCACTTTGCCACTATCCCCGAGAGAGGACAGCTATAACTGAGCCCAGTGCTCTGGGTATGGTCTGAGATGGACAGAGCAGAGGGGCACTGTCCCCTCCTTCATTCTAGGTGTGAAACGTTTTGAAATGTGCTCCTGGTCCTACTCACACTTTTGTCAAATGCCTTATTCAACTGATATATTCTGGTCTCCTAGTACAGGAAAACAAATCTAAGCCATTTAAAAAAGAAGTTTTCACACCATTGTCAACGATTTACTTAAAATTTACCCTGCTTCCTTTACAATGGTGGTTCTCAGATGTCAGCATGCATCAGAATCTTCTGGAGGGCTGATGAGAACACAGATTGCTGGGCCTCACCCCAGAGTGTCTGATTCTGTAGCTCTGGGGTGGGACCTGAGAATCCGCATTTCTAACAAGTTCCTAGGTGCCCACACTTTGAGAACCACTGCTTTAGGGACCTTCTTTCTAGTGTGACCTTTGAGTCACAGGCTGTACCCGTTCTTGAAAAGAAAAATAGGCTTCTGCCCAAGCCTCTGATCCCAGACTGTTTACTCCTGGACACAAGAGTTTGTGCCGACTGTGACGCTAGAAGGAGCTCAGTCTCTGAGACCAGCCTCCCTTCTGGCAACAGCTGCAAATTCGGGGGGTTCCCCAAACCACCCTCAGGTTTGATCGTTCTCTAGAAGGACTCTCAGAACTCACTGAAGGTGATTAGACTCACGGTTATGGTGAGTTAGCATTGGCCGGGGGAGAACAGGGGCCACGGTGGGGGGGTCTAACACGAAGCTTCCGTTTCCCTCTCCTGTGAAGTCGGGGCACGTCACCCTCTGGGTATCTGTGTGACAAGGCACACGCAGTGCTGTCAACCAGGGAAGCTCACCTGACGTCGGTGCTGACGGTTTTAATTGGGGACTGGGGCTTCGTTATGTAGGAATGATCAGTTGATTGACTGATTGCCCATGTGGCTGATGTAAGAACCCCACCCCCAATCACATTGTTAGACCTTCTGGCAAGCCCAAGGGTCCTGGAAACAAAGATCACCTTCCAAGAGCTGAAGGCAAAGACCAGACCCCTTTTTGGGCAGGGCACACTGGGGCCCTGACCCACCTGCCCTTCTCCCTTCGGCAGCTCGTGGATCTGCTCCGGTGGTCAGGGCCTGGACTCACTGGCTCAGCAGCAGGGAGAGTTTTCACCGAGGCAGCCTCAGCCCCGTGAACTGGCCCCCCCGGCCTCATGGAGCCCCACCCTTCCTCGCCCCCCTTCTAGCAGCACTGCGTGTCCTGCTCAGTCCGAGTCTCCCGCCCACCTGGCTCTCGCTTCCAGGTGCTGCACGGCTCCCTCTCTGTCCTTGCCTGACCATCAGCGCCCTTTGCTCTGCATCCTCCCAGGGTACCTGGGGCCTTGCAGAACACCCCACTCCTGGCAGCTGCCTTGCTAGGCCCAGCAGGCAGGTGAGGCCCCAGCCGGACCCTTGCTACACCTCACTGGAATGTGTGTGTGTGTGAGAATAATTTCCTTGGGGAATGTAATCGGTGGAAGCTGTACAGACCTCAGAAAAGTATATTCTTATAATCAATTTCTGGGTGTGGGCTCTTTTGGGGAGTAGGATCTTAAGTTGGGATGTGACTACCTCATTCAGGGTGGGTCTTAATCCTCTTACTGGTAAGAGTCCTTTATAAGAGAAATGAAGTTCAGACAGAGAGAGAAAGCCTTGGAAGCAAGAAGCTGAAATCAGTGAAACCAGGAAGAGAAGGGAGAGCCCAGCAGATGCCACCATGTGCCTTGCATGTGGCAGAGGAGCCACGGATCACTGGCTGCCAGTCTTTGGGAAGAAAGCATTGCCTTGATGATGCCTTGATTTGGACATTTTTCTCAGCCCCCAAACTGTAAGCCTGTAAGCTAATAAATTCCCACTGTTAAAAGCCAATCCGTTTTATGGTATCTGCTTTTGAGCACCTGTAGCAAACTAGAACAGGGAGTAGGCGCTACTCAGTTTCCAGATCATATTTCTGCTTTTGTAATGGAGGTGAAGAGAAAAGTAGGATTCACTTTGCAGAAATACAGTTTATAGCTATTTTAGCTTTGTAGCTGCTAAAACAAATGCTATATTGTGGTCTGGCTTCAACAGCGGGAATTTATTGGCTCACAGTTTTGAGGCTGGGAGAAGTCCAAAATCGAGGCATCAGCAAGGTGATGCTTTCTCCCTGAGGACTGGCATTCTGGACTGGCTGCTGGTCATCCTCAGTCCTTGGCTTTTCCAACACATGGCGAAGCACATGGTGGCATCCTCTCCTTTCTCCTCCTGGTGCTGTTGACTTCCAGCTCCTTTCCCATGGCTTCTCTCTCTGTCTGACTTCCACTCTGCCTGTTGAGGACTCCAGTAATCTGAATGAAAGTCCAACCCGATTGAGTGGCCCCCGGCCCTACTTTCCAGATGGAAAGACTGAGACTCCACAGCAGTTGAGTGTAGAAGGAGAGCAGGGCTGGACTCTACAGTGCATTAGCTGCGACGCCTTGCCAACAGGGCAGGGCCCCAAAGCACGTTTCCATCTTTAATCACTGCTGTTGCACAAAGCTGGTGACAGCACCCCACCTGCATCCAAATGAAAATCAACTTTTTTCAGTCAACTAGTTCCCTGTCTCCAATCAAAAAACTAATCACGGTCAAGGTTCCCCTGAAATGTGGCAGTTCCTTTGTTTAAAAAAAAAAAAAAAAAAAAACATTTATCATAAGATATTTCAAGTGTTCAGAAAAGCACAACGTAAAATAATGAACACATGTAGACTCACTACCCAGAATTAATAAATGTTCACATTTTGCTCCATTTGCTTCCAAGGACTTTAAAAGAAATACAGCATGGCAGCTGCTGTGGAAACCCCGTGTTCCCGTTGCGTAGTGGAGGCTGCCCAGTGGCTGCCCTGCTTTTCGGAAACATTTAGGGCTGAATTATTCAAACACTTTGATACATACATAGGGAAGATCCACTGATTGTTGCCAAAAGAAGTGCTTTTGAGGATTGTCTTTCAAAGAGGAAGAAACAGAGGCCCCGAGAGAAAAAGTGTCAGACAGAGAGCGCAAGGTCACAGGCATGTCAGTGCCAAGCTGGGCCTGGAACCTGGGCCCCTGGGCCTCTACCCAAGTCTTTCTACTGAGACGTGCAATCCAGTTTCCATGGCTTTAGGTCGGAGGGTACAGAGCCAAGATCCATGGGCCAGATACAGACCTCGCCTTGGTGTGATTTGGTCTTTGCTTCTTAAAAGTTTGTGTTTGTTTTTGTTTGTTTGTTTTTAAATAGAATCAACATTTTAAAATGAGGGCTTTATATTTTTTAAAAATCTGGATTTCTCTCTAAAACATCAGAAAGTCCGGTGACCCTTAGCCCGTGTTCTGGCATGCCGGATTGAACCCAAGTAGCAGCTGCCTTCTTTTAGGTGGGGTGTATTTTGACATTTTGCCACAGTCTCCACTATTTCCTAATACCTTCCACCCAGGCTGCTTCACTCACTGGCTGACCCCAGTGAGCACTGGAGTCTGCTTCCCCAGCCCACGATCATTCAATGGACCTGCTGACGTGGTATTCCATTCCGACCCCTGCTCTTTCCTCTATTCTGCACTGTCACTGTGAATATTGTGGCTATTTCTTCATGTCAAATATTGTGCCTTACTATTTACTTATGCTATGCATTATTATTTACTTATGCAAGGGAGATGTTACTGGATCATCTGATTTGGAGACAGCGTGATGCAGCGGAGAAGCACCAGCATAAAGTTGGGGACTTGGGTGCCAGTCTGACTCTCCCAGGAGCTTCCTGGGCAGACTTAGGCAAGCCCCTTCCCTCTCTGCCCCCCTCTGCCTGCGTGTCAAGTGCAGAGGGGCAGGGGGACCGGGTGAGCGCCAAGCCTGCCCAGGCGCTCCGGGTCATAATGAGGGAAACAGTGCTCCCTTAGCATGGTTGGCAGAGTGGAGCAAACCGCCTAGCTCTTTGGGGCCAGTTTCCCAGGGCAGACCCCTGAACACCCAACCCTCTGCTTTCTTTTTGCCAACAGGTGAGGAACGACCTGACGGGGGTCCTGTACGGGGAGGACATTGAGATTTCAGACACTGAAAGCTTCTCCAATGATCCCTGCACCAGCGTCAAAAAGCTTAAGGTACGTGCAGTTGGCCCCAGCCCGGAAGACAGACTGGTGGGCTCAGTGGTGGCCCCGGGACCACCCAGATCCCCTGATGTAGAGAGCCTCGAGGACCACCTGTTCACCTCCTTCCTGGCATCCCAGACGGGGAAGAAACTCCCAGGAGTTGGCATCCTTTGGCTCTTCCTTGTCCAGCACTAGCCAAAGGCCTGGCCCCAAGGTCACTGCAGTTAGAGCTTCCATGGTGATTTTCTCTCTCTCAGCCTGAGAAGGAGGCAGTGCACGTGTTGTTATCATTTCTACTCTGAAGAGTCAGAGAGGGACAATGTTGCCCAAAGCCCACAGTAAGGAAGTGTCATTGCTGGGACTGGAACCCCAGGCTGCCAACCCAGCCAGCCATAGTTGCTCTGGGTACAGAAAGATTCAAATAGAAGCTTCTCCAGTTGCAAACAAGACTCTCTCTTTCATTTGTTCATTACTTTGGGTACACTTTCTCAAATGCCTTTTATGTGCCAGAACTTCTAGGAAAACGTCCCTCCTGTCCTTGTCCTCAGGTGGCTCTCAGGCTCGCTCTCTGGGGAAATGGGAACAAAGGGGACGAGATTCATCCCGCCTGTGGAGAGGGAGAACCATTCAGAGGCCTTTCAACTGGGCCTGCAGGAGTCCAGCAGGGTGGGGGAGTGAGGATCAGAGGGCAGGGTGGGCTCCCCAGGGGGAGGGGCAGGTGCTAAGGCTGGAAACAGAGTCTGGAGTCAGTTCTAGAAGCTTGGAATGCCCCAACTAAGGAGTTAGGTCTTTTATCCTGAGGGCAGTGAGAGCTGCTGGAAGCATGTGAGCAGATACAGACATATTGAGAGTTGTGACCCTCCTCTTTCCCTCTCTTTCATACATGAGTGAAGCATGTACCCCACAAAAGGCATGCTCAAGGCTTAATCCTGTTCCAGGTCTCTGGACTTCATCCAGGTCTCTCTGACTCCAATATCTGTTTAGCTGTTTCTTCTATACCATGTTCATCAACACAGGGCTTGGCACAAAATAGATGCCCAATGAATGTTTGCTGGATGGCTGGTTGGACGGTTGGATGGATGGAAGAAGGGTTGGATGGTGGGTGGATGGATGGATGGATGGTGGATGGGTGGATAGATGGATGGATGGTTGGATGGATGGATGGTGGATGGGTGCATGGATGGATGGGTGGATAGTAGATGGGTGGATAGATGGATGGATGGATGGTGGATGGGTGGATAGATGAATGGATGGTTGGATGGGTGGAAGAAGGGTTGGATGGTGGGTGGATGGATGGATAGATAGTGGATGGGTGGATAGATGGATGAATGGTTGGATGGATGGATAGTGGGTGGGTGGATGGATGGATGGATGGATAGTGGATGGGTGGATAGATGGATGGGTGGATGGATGGATGGATGGATGGGTAGTGGATGGGTGGATAGATGGATGGGTGGATAGTGGATGGGTGGATGGATGGATGGATGGATGGTGGATGGGTGGATAGTGGATGGGTAGATAGATGAATGAATGGATGAATATGTTAAGGTGAGTCAGGATGGGGACTCATTTGTGAATAGGGTCTTCAAAGATCCTATTTAGATGAGGCCAAACTGCAACAGGGCAGGTCTTAATCCATGTGACAAGAGGCCTTATAAAGAGAGGAAATTTGGAATCAGCAAGTCAGACGAAGGCCAAAGTAGGAGAAGCGAGAGAGGGGGGCAGGGGAAGAGGGGCTTGTCATGTGATGGACTCCAGGGAAAAGCAAGCCCTGTCAGCACCTTGACTTTGGACTTCCAGCCTCCCAAATCGTGAGCCAGGGAATTCCTGTTTTAAGCCACCCAGTGTGTCCTAGTTGTTACAGCAGCCCTGGCAGACTAAAACCCTCACATTTAAAGATGTCGGCAGAGACTCCCGATGCCACCTGCTGATGTGGCCCTTCTGTCTTGAGCCGACTGGACCACAGTTTACACTGGTGGAAGCAGGAGGCCATTTTCAGCACCTGCTTTCCAAACCCCTCATTTCACAGGTGGAGAGACCGAGGCCCTGGGACGGGGCACAAGGGAAGCCAAGCCACATTCATGCTCACCACTGCCCGGGAGCTTCTGCAGATGAGGGAATGGAGGCCAAGAGAGGGGACGGGGCGCTGCAGTCCCCAAAACTAGATCGGATCTGCCCAGGCTCTTCCCCTGCAGAGTCGCCCCTGGGCTGTGTGGTCTGAGGGTTGAGCTGAGTGGAGGACGGAGGTGGTGCAGACGCTGGCTCCTCGGGGAGCACCTGGGCTGGGGCTGGGCATGGGGGTGGGGGGCGGAGTGGCCCTGAATTCTCCTGTCGCCCGCGGTGCCTCCCCAGGCGGCCACTTGGAATAGCTTCCTCGTCTCGAGGCCCCGGGAAGTCCTGCTGCCTTTGAAGCTGAAAGAGCCTTTAAAGGCTCGAGTTGAAAGTCTGCAGCCCTTCAGGAAGGGAGCGTGCACTGCTCATCACCCTGCTGACGTCCGGCTGGTAACGCCGGGAGGCTGAGCTTCAGGGCTCCGCAGAGCTGCAGCCCTGCCCAGCTCGCCTACCCCCCTGGGAGCCCTGCGCAGCTGGGGCCGGTCCACCCAGCTGGAGGCCGCGGTTCCTAGGAGGGTCCCGGCAGCACCCCAGAGCGGGGAGAGCAGGCACGGCACGGAAGGCTCGGCCTGCTGGCCCGCGGCTCCCCCGCCTGGGCCTTCTCCCCAGACCCCCGCTGGGTGCCTTCTCAGAGCGTCCCGAGTCTGCCCAGCTGCCCCTTGTCCTGGGAGCGTCCCCCAAACACCTTCTAAGAAGTGGAAATGTCCGCCCTCGCAGTGCCGCTTCCTCTTCCCTGCCCCGGTTTTCCGCATCTTAGGGATCAGCATCTGTTATGGGTTGAATTGTGTCCTGCCAGAGAGATAAGCTGCAGTCCTGACACCCAGGATCTGAAAACGTGGCCTTGCTTGGAAACAGGCCAGTGCGATGGACGTGAGCAAATTAAAGCGAGGTCTGACTGGAGTGGGGTGGACCCTTAATCCAGTATGACGGGGACCTGGGAAGAAGGGGAAATGTGGACGCAGAGACAGAGGGGAGAGCACCATAGGACAACTGAGGCACGGCCAGCAAGCCAGGGGGAGGCCAGGACAGTGGGAGTGCTGAGCTCAGACGTGCGGCCTCCGGCCCTGAGACAACCCACGTGTGCTGCCCTGCGCTGTCTTTTTGGCAGCTCTGGAGCACAGCACAGCGCCTGGCCCCTGCTCCCTTCCCTCCTCCTGTGATGGCCTCCATCTCCTTTCACTGGAATGGGGGCTCCAGGGCCCAAAGTTTTCTGTCTGTCCCGGTCGCCGCTTCGTTCCCCAGACCCTGGAACCCGAATCTGATTTTCTCAACAATTTATTGAGGATGTAAAATGAAATCCGAAGTTTGGACAGAGAAAACCAGCTTGGGACACATGGGCAAAGTCCTCGGGAACACAGAAAAGACAGTTACTTCTGGAAAGCTCAGAGGAAAAGCACATCTCTGATTTACTGAGGGATAAGATGGAGAAGGAGGTGCAGAGGACGAGGGAAGAAAACGGAATATCAAATAGCAGAATCAAAATCTCTGTTGGAGCCAATAGAGAGTAGAGTTAATGGAAGGAAAAGAAAAATCAATGCCGTGGAGGACAAACTTGAGATACTTTCCAGAGTTCAGAGGAAATGGTCACAGAGATCAATCCAGTGAGAGAAAAGTGAACAGTTATAGAGGCTGGAGGGGGATGACCTAAGAGGAAAGAGATCCAAAGTGAAAAAGAAAACAGCTACCCAGTGGCAACACGCACACCTGCCGCGCAACCTTGCTTTCCAAGTCCGCTCTCCAGTGAACGGGACTCTGACGAAATGGCTAATTCTAAGACGGGGTACACCAGATAATCCTGGAGCAGGACTCCCGAACGCAAGAAAGTGCCCAAAGAAAACCACAACGATGGGTAAATGTCAAAGGGACAGAGGAGCCAACTGAAAAATCCTAATGACCAAAAGTGAAAGGATTTGAGCAGCAAAGTAAGAGAAATAATATTAGATTATAACCCAACATATAAAATAAATATCCATGAGTCAACACTGATATAATAACAACGATCAATTATTAATCTTAATAATTAATATAATATATTCATAATTTTAATTGATTATATATCATCATAATGACTGAATAAATAAATGAGAGAATAGACAAATCTCTCATGCAGAAGAATTCCATATAATTCATGTAGCTACTCCACCCTCAAGAAGATGGAGCAGTTTCCCACTCCTTACCAGTGGGCTGCACATAGTGGCTTCCTTCCAAACTGTATAGGATGGAAAGGCGGAAAAAGAGTCTCTCGAAAGTGAAGAAACCTACCTGAGCCAGGTGATCAAGGCCAGCGTCAGCACTGATATGTCATGTTGCTAGCCTGGACCCTGGGTGGGATGGGATGAGAAGGGCGCTGTGCCTCTGTGGTCTTCTTCCCCAAAGCCTGTGACCTCAGGCCAATTATGAGAAAAACATCAGACAAATCTTAACTGAGGGACATTCTTCAAAATAACTGACCATGCCTCCAAACTGCCAAGGTCATTAAGAGCAGGGAAAGTCTGAGAAACTGCCACAGCCAAGAGGAGCCTAAGGAGACGTGATGGCTGAATGCAATGCCTGGATGGGCTTCTAGAGCAGAAAAGAAGACATTAGGTAAACACTAAGGAAATCTGAATTAAGTGAGGACTTTAGTTAATAATGCATTAATATTGGCTCATCAAGTGTAACAAATGTACCACACTCATGTAAGATGTTAGTAATAGGGACACTGGGTGTGGCTTATAGGGGAACTCTCCATACTGTCATTCCAGTTTTTTTGTAAACCTAAGACTATTCTCAAATTAAAAGTTAACTTAAAAAAAAAAAAAAGAAGAGGCCAACTTTAAGCAGGCTCGAGAGATATCTACCAGATTGAACCATGTAATACTGCCATTATTCAACCATTTTTTAACTGCAAAATCAATAATTTCATGTGGCCCGACCTGATGTCGATGCAGACTAGCCAGCCTTTTGCATCCTAGCAAAACTGGAGAAAAGAGAACTGTCTTTGGCCACATTTTGGCAAAAGTTTTGAAAGACCAACGTAAGCGGGGGGGAATCTTAAAAATATCAAGGTCAGAAAGCAAGCAAATTTCTGCAAAGTTACAAAACCCAAGCCATCCTCTGACTCCTTTCCAGCATTAAACCCCAGAGACAAGGGAGCAACCAGGAGACATTCTCCGACATGTGAGGCTCAGATGGGGAAGCAGCCACAAGCCCTCCTTGCAGTCAGGCGTCAGCCAGCAGTCAGCGTTGGCAAGCTCGTGGCCGAGGTCCTGGTAGAAATGGCTGAGCAGGGACCACAGGAACCTGTGGAAACAGAACTAAAGCTAAAGACTGTCAGTTCTCCTTACGCAGAGTAGTTACTGTCTGTAAAGTAGCCACAAACCCTGAACTAGCCAATACTGAACCATTGCTCCTGGGGGGAAATACAGGGTGAGGTTCCTGCGAGCCTCTGGTCCTGTTTGCATTGACTTACCAACCCCTAACCTTGTTTTATGCGTGTTTCTGTTTACCTAAAACCTAGCGCTGATCCATTAACATGGAGCTCAAAGCCAGCAGCACTCTAGCTCGTGCCTGAACGCTGATCTAACACGTGTGTTTTCTGTGTAAGCACATCCCAGCCTTCTCGCACTGAGAAACACTAGACAGCACTTTGGCACCACACTTGAGGCCATTTTAAACAGTGACATCACCAACAGAAAACACAAAAATGAGGCAAGCGTGGCACGAAATAGGCTGCAAAAAGGACACTTGTTCCCAGCATGAGGGCAGAAACCAGAAGGCAGAGTGTTGCCCCACGCAGTCTCAGGTAGGGAACATGCACATGGGTGACTCTGATTTCTCGCGGCTCTGCAAAACTTTGCTGACAACCAGGAAGGTGCTACTAGTATTGATTTTGTAGTTACAGATAAATTTTAGCGAGTAGGTGATTTTGCAAATATGGTGTCTACTAACAATGAAGATCTACTGTAATTGTTATGAAAGTGTTTACAGATGCAAAAATTATTTTTGAAAGCATGTATACATATAGTGCACAAACAGATACCGTAATAACAGTCAATGAGATGTAAAAATCCAAATTCTCTTAATACCGCTGAAGAAGTGGGGGAGGTTAAAAAAAGAATGGGTGCTGGGGAGTGGATGTAGCTCAAGTGGTTGAGCACCTGCTTCCTATGCACGAGGTCCCAGGTTCGATACCCAGTACCTCCTGAAAACAAAACAAACAAACAAATGAAAAACCAACTGTCACTGGGGAAGCAGCTGTAGCTCAGTGATTGAGCACCTGCTTACCATGTACGAGGTCCTGGGTTCAAGTCGTGGTACCTCCTAAAAAAAAAAGATGCTAAACTCCTGGTCTTAGATAGGAGAGGGACCAAAAAAAGAACATTTTGCTCACAAGTTTTGTAATTAGAGAAATCAAAGTTAAAGAATGCTTTGAAAAACTTAATGGTAAATATGCTATAATGAAAACAGTATCCAAAGCTTCTGAAACACTGAAGGATCTAAAAGCAAAGAAAATCTATCCCACTTATCAAAACACAGAAAGCAAATGGGAAAACCAGAAAGCATAAAAAAGATCATTACAGACAAATAGAATGCTTTTGACCATAAATTCAATTAGGTCAAACTCACTATTAAAAGGCAAAGACTTTCAGGTTGTGTTTTTTAAAAGAAACTCGTTATAGCTATTTGCAAGAGCCAGAAGTGGCACAGAAAGGTTAAAGGTAAAAGGTCAGGCTCAGGCATACCCCTCAGAGGTAAAGGAAGCTCACCGAACTGAAGCTGGAACCCCAGTATCCATATCAGACCAAAGAGAATTCCAGGGAGAGGCGTTAAGTAGGATTAAGGAGGGTCAGTTTTGCAGACAAGGGTGTGATTCGCCAGGAGAATAACACAGCTGAAGAGGAATCGACAGAAGCCTGATAGCGCCGGGGGACAGGGCTCTCTCTCCATCTTGGACAGAGCACTGGAGCAAAAATAAGCAAGAGCACGGAGTAATCAAGCAACGGAATCCATCAGGCTGCATTACAGGATGTGGATCAAAGTTCCCATACAGAGAGTCAGGGAATAAACCCATCTCTGTGTGATGAAGACCTGAGGCCTGTTAAGCTCCTTCCAGCCTGTTCCGACAGAGGGCTGTGGTGTTTAACTGCCCCCACGCAAGGCTGGGGTGTGTGGGGAGCACTGGGCTCTGAGGGGGTGTGCCCGGCTTCGGACCCCCTCCTTTCTCTTCAGTGGCTTCGTCTTCCTTCCCCAAGCAACCCTCCGGAGTGAAGAATTAACTTTCCCCGAAGAGAGGACTAGGCTTTGTCCTGGGGGTGAGCCGGGAGCGGGGGGCACTCCAGGTACCAGCCACAAGTTCGGAGGTTCCCAGGTGGCCTATGTGGGTGCAGAGCCCCAACTCCAGCCCCATGGAGCAGAGGCACTCCTGTGGCTGGGGAGGCTCCGAAGGTGCACAGGTTACCCCAGGACAGAGGCTAGACCTCTTGGAGGCGGCCAAATTCCTTACACTAGACCCAGAAAGCCTGAAATAGTTGCTCTCTGGCCCTTGGCAGACACGCACACGCACGAGATAGTTACTCCTGTTATCCCCATTTTACACGTGGAAAAAGGGAAGCTCGGGGGACTTTAACAACCTGCCCAAGGCCACGTGGCTGCTACGTGGCTGAGCTGAGCTTCCAGCGAGCCGTCCAGCTCCAGAGACAGCTCTCACCCCCGCCGGCCTCTCGGCTTCATGCCCACACATGCTCCGGTAGTGGGTAGATCCATTTATGGCCTCTGGACAGTCCCGCAGCTCCCCATCTGCCAAAAACTCAAGAACAACCCCTCTTTCCCAGACCTTCTCTGCAATGGGACAGGAGAGAGGGGGCTCGGGACTCTTGAGACTGACCAAGAGTGAGGGGTTGGCGAAGAGAGAGGGAAATGACAGACAGACAGAAGGTGAAACCAGAAGGCTCTTGGAGTGGGTTGAATTCTGTGCCTCAAATTCGTGTCCCCCCAAAACCTCAGAAAGTAGTTTTCTTTGGAAAGAGGGTCTTTGCAGATGTAATTAATCAAAGGAGCCAGATGAGGCCATTCTGGACAGAGTGGGCCCTACATCCAGGACTGATGTCCTGAGAAGAGGAGAGGAGCATGGGCAGGCGCAAACGAGGGGTCCACAGGCGAAGGTGGGGCGGAGACTGGCGGGCCGCGTCCCCAAGCCGAGGAGCGTGGAGGATGGCCAGCAGCCTCCAGGAGCCAGGGGAGAGGCCGCCAGGGGAGCCCGCCCCGCGCAGGCCTTGACTTTGGAGAATCCACTTCTGTTGTTTTAAGCTACCCGCTCGGGGAGCTTTGCCAGGGCAGCCTAGGAAACCAAACGGCTCTCCCCGTCATGTTTTCTGTCTAGGCCGTGTCTGAGCCCAAGTGAGGCTTGTGGAGACCTACGTTGAGGGAGACCTTCCACTCTAAAAAAAACAAAGCTGCAAGCATGCCCCTGCTACTGCGGGGCATTTTAGCTTTCTTTTTGTGTGATTGCCCAAAATAGCCCAACTCTACACCAACTGTGGTGGGCATCCATAAGCCTCCATTGTCTTAATGAGGGGACAGCTTTGACCAGAAAAGCCACCCCACCCACCCCCGGTCAGCAAAGACACAGAGGTCCTGGAACCCAAGCAGAGAGGAGAGGGGGAGGGAAAGTCAGCCCAGGTCAGGACCTGCCAGACAGGAAGTGTATCAGCTTACTATCGCTGCTATAACAAATGGCCCCAAACTCAGGGGCTTCAAACATCAACTTCCTGTCCTCTAATCCTGGAGGTCAGAAGTCTGAAGTAGGTCTCGGTGGGTTGCAGTGAAGGTGTCAGCAGGGCTGCATTCCTTCTGGAGGTTCTGGGGGAGAAGCCATTTTCTTGCCTTGTCCAGATTCTAGAGACCGCCTGTGAAGTTTGAGATTATTTTATGAATTCCAAAAAGAGGAAGATTGTGTTTGTAAACCATTCCTCTGGGTGTGATACCCTTTGATTGCGTTAAATCCAGCTGAGGTGTCTTTGATTAGATTACCTGTTAAGATTAGGGATTTTGATTTGACCGTGTAAGAGGGCGTGACTCAGGTTGAGTCTCCATCCCCTTACTGGGTCTGATATAAACACACACACAGACAGACAGACACACAGGTAGAGAGCTCTGTCATTTTTTATCCTGCCATGTGACCGAAAGGAGTAGCCTCAAACAGCTGGAGCCCTGGGAGAGATAAGCCATTGCCTGATAGCTTACAGCTGAGATTGGGAAGAGAGCAGACCAACCGAGACCGACATAGGAGGCCCAGAAAGAAACAAGCCCCAGGCCAGGAGAGAGAGGATGACAGGGTCACTTAAGCAGGAAGCCTCAAGAGGCTGGGCCCACGGAGTCTCAAGAGGAAGAGGAAGCCCAGAGGGGAAGGAGAGACCAGGCAGAGATCAGCGACCATCTCGCTTCAACACACGACAGCTGGCTTGGGTGAGAGAGCAGCCTTGAGTTGGCCTTTTTACAGCCTTGTAACTGTAAGCTTTTACCCCAAATAAGTGCCCCTTACGAAAGCCCACAGATTTCCGGAACTTCGCATCGGCAGCCCTTTGGCTGACTAACACACCGCCCTTCCCGGGCTCTGGCTGCTGCCGCCTCCTTCAAAGGCAGCCACGGCCAGTCAAGCCTTCCTCCCTTCGCATCCCTCTGGCCTTCTCTTGTGCCCCCCTCTTCCTCTTTTAGAACTATTGTGATGCATGATCTGGATCATCTCCCTGTTTCGAAGTCATCTGATTGACAACTGTAAATCTGCCTTCACGCCCCCTTGCCAGACAACGGAGCAGAGTCCTGGGTTCTGGGGAGCGGGGTGTGGACATCTCGGGGCCATCCCTCTGCCGGCCACGGGAAGGCGACAGAGAGGCCTTGAGGAGGACTGTCCTCCCCTCACTGGCCAGTACAGTCCCCGTAGGAACTGCTCCCCCTACCTGCACCCCCAGACCAGAAACCCATCCTGACTGCCTGAGCCTCGGGTTCACACAAGCACCCCGAAGAGAGGCACGAAGAACAGACATGGCGCGTCTTCCCAGTGGGCCTGTGTCTGCTCAGAGACGTGCAGAAGAAAAAGCGTTATTTTTATCTGAAGACAAAATAGATATTATTGAAAGCTCAACGTGCATGCGTTTCGAAGATAAAATGATAAATCTTGAAGAAGCGCCATGCTCTGCCAGCGGGCTGCTGCAGGCTAGACCTTCTTCATGCTCTCTCCTTTCTTGAGAGGACATGTTTCCTGCCTCTCTGCCTTTAGAGATATTTCTGGTGATTTTTAAAAAGCTAAATAAAAGGGAGTGCTCATCCTGGGTGTGGAATCGGTCCATCGGCGCGGGAGGAACTTGGGGGAACATCCAGGCCCACCCGCTGGGGCTGGCCCCGGTCTCGCACTCACAGCCAGACCACGGCGCAGGAGCGGGCTGAGCCCCCCGTGCCTTGGCCAGTGCCCGGTGTCCAGGTCAGGCAGCATCCAGGTGCGTGATGCCAGCCTCCGATAGCTCGGCCGCCTTCGGGAGCACAGCACCTCATCCCTCTCTGTAACACAGCACGTGGCTTCGTTTGAGTTTTCTGCAGCCCTGTGGTGTAGCTACAGGTGTGCTGCTGGACACCCAAGAAACTGGGGCACAACTGAAGCCGAGACAGGTGCATGGGTGGCTGGTGAGTCCAGGTAACCCAGAGTTAGTGTCAGGGCCAGCTGTGACCTTCCTGGCAGGACTCCTGCTGCAGGGAAGGCAGGACGGGGTGGCCCTTGGTCTTCACCT